>OZ025283.1:5360000-5697500 GCA_964019165.1 Mastigias papua | reverse complement strand
AGTTAGTTGATTTGCAACCTTGGCCTAAGGAAATAAAACCGGCCAACATTCTAAATGGACATCAAACTAAAGATTGCAAAAATGAGTTAGTTGCGCTTTCGGCCTAGGACTGCATCATTCATAGAAAATGTGCGGAAGATCTTAGTGACTTTTTGTGATTTTTCAAAGATTTTTGTGACTTTTAATGTCATTTTCGTTATTCCTTTGTGAATTTGTTGTGATTTTTGTCATTCATTTTTTATCATTGATTAATGGTCATTGTATTTCGTCAATTTTGCGAATTTTTTTATTTTTGTGATTTGTTAAGGTAGCTGTCATTTTAATGTTGGGTACAGGAGTGGGAGAATTTTTAGGGATATTAAATGTTTTGGCTATGTTATATTGAGCTATCAAATATGTTTGCTAATTCATGATGGGCTATATAATTGTTTGAATACATCCCCAGGATAAATATTGCAACACAAACACGTTTTCTTAGATATGCATGCAAAAAGTTATTTGAAATAATTAATAAATGTTATGTATTTTTTTGATTCCCAATCTCCTTCATTTTATTCCACATCTAGGCTGCGTTTTTGTTCGTCTTAAGCTCTTTATCCATCACGAGATTAATGGTTCAATAATACCCAAAAGTTTTCTTAGTCCTCTATTAAGAACAGTTGGAACCATTTCTGCAAAGTTTTTCTCATTTAAATCTTCTTTCAACACCACAATGCCAGAAATCTCATGTTTCCACCATTTGAAACAACTCCTCACCATTGCAACAAATCTTGAGGAGGCGGAACATGAACTAGTTAGTAAACAGGGAGCTATATATCTTGCAGCTGTTGCTTTCTTTTCTCCCTTTCTCCTTCCAATCCTATTCTGTTATGTCCTACCCACGTGCTGCATCCACTTATTTCTTAAGACACGAGTAGCAATATAATTAGGACACGGAATTTTTTCAATATTTCGAAATGGGGTCTCAAATATAATTAAACTTAGCTAATGGGGTAGGGAAACTTTTCTTTTTTCTCAGATATTCTTCCACCTTTGTACCCAGCATTAAAAATGACAGCTCCCTTACAAAGCGTATGAGATTTTTCTGATTGGTCTGCCCCTCGCCGTTGGCCACCCACGAAATGTTAATGTTATTTCATGGAATTTCTCAGGGTTCATTTTAACTCACCAAGCCGAAGGACTTAGCAGATTCCTATTGGTAACAGTGACAGCAAAACCAGCAGCAGTGCTTCTACAGTCGTCCGGATTATGGGGTAGATGAAGGCAGGTGTAACTACTCTGAACTACATCATCTAAAACACGACAGAAAGGTCATTTTTATATGTCTTATAACAAGGTTCCTCTCAGTTATGATACCAACCCCCTGCAATATTGGCTTGGAAAAGTCACACTTGTAAACATACAGCAAATACATCTGTTTTGTACAGAGGTATCATGCTACGATTCAGCCTAACAATCATCCGCGGAAAGAAGTCATTTAATTGAGAACCGAACAATAGAATACAAGCAATTATTCTTCCGATGGCCAAATATGGCAGGTAGTTTTTTCCCACGAGTATGGCACATGGCAATAATTTTCCCACGCTATTCATTGGCTTCTATATACAAATTTTTTGTTTTTGATGATGTTATCCTCTTAAGTAAAGCACAGAAAATCACGAAGTGTAACTTTTGTAACCTTCTAGTCAGGTATAGCGCTCGAAATAAAGTAAAGTATCTTGGTATCATTTCAAAATACTAACCGCATCGATGAGCAAGGCTTACTAGGCTTTGAAATTTTGCTCTAGGAACTGGATTTTAAGTAAGAGCTGTAAGCGCAAACGACCATATCATAGCTTAAATCTATCGACTTTTAAGGCTTCTTTTGGCGTCTTCTCAAACAAACATCTGCTCAAATTAGATATAACCACTCTGCAGTATCCCCCCTGGCTCCCTTTTAAATATCGACATTGTTGTTGGTTATTCCAGTGTTCAGGAGGGTTGTCAGCAAACACATGTGCGGTAGAGTCGGAAAAATGGTCGAAAATGTGCACTGGAATAATTGTATTGTTTGCAACATTAACATGCCAGTCGTTATGTGTGTAGGCAGAGCGTGTTGCGTGCAGTAACTGAAAGTAATCTTATACTCAAATAAGCTTGCTCGAACATTAACAATAATATGCATGGATAACGCCATATGAGTGAAGTCTTCGAGAGTCATTTGAGCATGGTACGGATAAATTCATGAGAGAAACTCCTGTTCTAGCCTACGACGCTTGTGACTTCCTATCACATCGCCAGCTCGCCAGTTATTCACTTATCGCCACGATTTCCCTCCATTGGTATCAACTGGGTTGCGTAAATCAAATGGTGTTGGTAGTGGGAAGGTCATATTTCATCAGGATGCGTTTTTGATACATAGAGACTTGAAACCACAAACATGTAGAGGAGATCTGTTGGTACTTTTTGCTCTGTTAACGCATCGCAGAATACCGTTTCATTCTCAAGTAGTTGGTTGTAATTCCCAAATGGAATGGAAGAGACTTTCGCATTCTTATAAGAATTGAGGATTACCATTCAAACCCAAATCCAGTCACCAATTGAACCCTTTATTTTATCATGGCCAACCAGTCTGCATATACATCAGCGCTTGGACATAATGCAGGGGAAATCGCTCGGCTTCATATCCAGTCTAATTCACATTTAGATGTATTAAATGGCAGGGGTATGATCAATGATGGTTCTGTTTATCTCCCATCATCAAAAAGACCAAGACTAGGCCTTTGTGAAAAAATCGGCGATTCGATGGATCATCAAGGTTTTGTTCGGTATCAGATAGATGGTAAGCAAAAGTCCATTTGTCAACCATTTGCTTGTTTTGGTTTGCCATGGTATCAAACATATCACTTTTTAACGAGAAATGGGTAGCAATAGCTACGAAAAGTTGGGAAGCTTTGCACCGCTCCACATGACGGGCTAACCCGCGGATCTTTTGTTTTTACGATAATAAATGTATTGTTTTATAATTTAAAGTTGATTGTCCTTTGCGGGATATTTACGGGAAATCTGCAGGTATCAGATAGCGTATAAGCACGTAATGTCTGATTGCTTCACGATCGCTTTATCCCGAAGAACGTAGACCTATTATTTCAATTTTCTACCATTCATTACACTAACGGCACAGAAAATGAACGTCTGCCATAACACATTTGGAAATGATTATGAGCTCATCCCTTTCTCATAGATGTAACTCCTTCGGCTTGGAACAGTAGTTTTCTCACGGTGCCTTCTTGTTTTTCCCACGCAGGAAAGCTAGCAATATCGACCCTTCTTGTCGTATTAATGTCTGCTCCGTGGTTGATATCTCGGAATTCTGTACTTATACCAAGACTTCGTGTGATAATAGAAACCGTAGATTGTTATCGTGGACTGATAGGCATGCTATTTAGGTTTTTGTACGGTTACGAGGTGTGTGTGTGTTGCCTCGCAAGGTGGTAGTTCGCTGAAACTTTTGGAGAGTTACAGGTTCTGCAAGATAACGAATGGTACTGAAGGGAGACGATGGGAGTAATTGACACGAAAACGAGAGTGCGTTTGGTGAATGGGTACTCAAACTTATCAACTTCCGAGTTTAGGAACGAGTTCACTTTCAGACAAAAATTTGAATTTTAACTATATCCAGTACATTTTGTTATGATACTTCTGGACATTGTCTGAAAATTCTTTAGTGCAACTGTATTGTATTGCTTCACACTCTGAATTTGTGTGGTTTTTGTAGTTGTTATTCACGATGTCAAAGTAAGTGGATAACTTGCAATGTAGATGCTTATATGCCAACTAATTTGATATGGTTAAATGTTGTCATATACAAATTACATATTCACTAGAATATGTTTTATTTGCCATTTGCTGTAAGATTGTTTATATCCAGAAGTGATGGTGGCTATGAAAATTACTTGAACCAGCCTATTCATAAATGAAGTTAGGGTATTTTCTAGTATGAAACATTCATGTTGGATTACAATCTAGTACTTTTGTCTAAACCAACAGCTGTCATGACTGGTGTAATATTCATGGTATCTACTTTCTTTAGGTCCAAGACCAATTAGGGCATCTTTTATAATATGCTGTCCTTAATAGTTAAATATGTAAACCTGATACTATAAATTTGCAAATTTCAACAGTACTCTCCTCTTTATGAGAGCTATGAGAGCTCTAATAGTTTACCTGCTCTGCTGATGACATCAGCTTGGAATTATGATGTGTAATGCATAAGCTTGCTCTATCTTTGGTTTAGAACCATGCTGAATTTATTTTGTACCATGATCATCCATTTGCAGGAGCTGAACTTAACTTTAGAGAATCGTTAATTCTCCCTAATAAAACAAGTCCTGACCTACTGTTAGAAAGTCGAACAGAGACTCCACGAATGCAGTTCCCTTCATTTGTGCATGGCTCAGCTGACCTTGGACAGATCTCTCCTCCACTGCAGCCTTCACCCTCCTTTGGAGATGGGGAAAGGAACAATAACACTGCAAGGTAATCTACCAGCTCTGTAAGCTGTCCATTTTACTAGGAGTTCTGGTTTTTTATTGCTATTAAAGACAGCATAGCAATAGTGCTTCAGAGTTGCAAGTAACTTTTTAAAGTCTAGATAGCATATTCCATTTTGCTTGTAAAGGACAGGGAACATATCTGTGTCATTAAGTAAAGATTAGATGAAACTATTTTCCTTTTTCAAAAATCTCTGTGGTGCTATTTTTGTATGATATTAAGGGGCTCAACTATGGAGGGAGTTCTGGAGGTGTAAGCCCCTTCCATTTGCCTCAAAAGGATAAAAGTGCCCTTTTTCTGAGCATATTGTGAAACTTGTTATTGTATTTTTGTATGATTAAAAGTAAAGATCTGCTTATGATCATTATGTTTGAAGGTAAAGAAATATTTCATCAGTTTCTTAATTCAAAAAATGTTGTTCCAAGCTATATACTCTTTAAGAGATTTTTGCAGCAGCCTGTTTGTGGACTACACCCCTGTTCCTATAACTTCCTAGTTGCCCCCCCCCCGATATTACTGTGACATCATGTTGCTTCTCTAATGTTTCCCTGTGTATAGTTATCTATGGGTATTTTCTTTTCATTGTACATATTTATTATTATTGTCTTCATGCTTCAAGCTTTAGTCTATTCCCATTTGTATTTGCTATCAATGGTCTGTTTGAGCACCTGGAAAGTAGAAGGTGTTTCATTTTGTAAGAATGACCTAGGCATTGATCATATTTTTATCAGAGAGAGTTGTTTATTTGTCTGAAGCCTTTGCAAACCTTTATGAACCATGTGTATAGTGGTTTGTTATGTATTTGCATGTGTATCCTGTATCATTACATGATTAACTTCTTAGATATGACAATTCTGATGGCTGTTATCACAATCAGTATCATCAGCAGCGCTTGACGAAAGAAGCAATGCAACGATATTTGAAAGAGAAAGATCACCAAACTGTTGTTATTCTTCATTCAAAAGTTGCGCAGAAGTCATATGGGAATGAGAAACGGTAAGTGTATCAGTGAAATATAGGAATATTATTGCAGTCAGAATATTGTATATATGATTGGCTATGAAGCATTGATGGTATTTGTAAGATATCTCATTTTGTGTTGCATTCTGCATACAGAAATTTTATGTAGAAAGTAAGTAGAAGTTGGTATGGAATGTTTTGGCTCAGAATTGAACTGTGCAGTCTTTGTTTGATGAATCAATCTGTGTGCACAGTTGTCACAAGACTAGGAAGATAGCCAATACCAAGCAGGGACATGTGTGAAGCTCTTGATTTTGAACAGCCATGGTGATTAAATTGTTAGACTGCTTCCATGAGGTCAAGTCAAATAATGAGCCAAGAAAATAGGGAAAAACACAACATGATTAATTATGAAACCTTTCTTCCTATAGTCCTGCCAAAGTTTAATCTTGAAACAGCATTATCGGGAATGCTATTACTTTTTCCCCATTATTATATGTAATGATTTCTACAGTTCCTCCTTATGAGATAATGATTTCTGTTGAGATTTCTGTATTATTTACAAAGATATTGTGGAGGCATTGGTGAAACAGATTGATTGAATCTACGCACGCTACACACATAGATTATGTTACAAAAGAAGATCTATCAGTAGATATTCTATGATGAATGATCTATTTTAATGCTATTCTTTTCAGGTTTTTCTGTCCTCCACCCTGTTTATACTTGTTTGGTAAAGGGTGGCAGAAAAAGCAGCGCCATATTGATAGAGATGGTGAGTCAGAGTATGACATTTGGCCATATGCGTTCATTGGTATAGGAAACAGTGAGCAGGATGTACAGCAACTAACATTTGAGGACAAGGTATGTTAGTCCTAATTCATATCTACTTTTTTAATTTTAGGCAAGTTACTGAAGATGGTAATAGCTTTTTCACATTTGTTAGTGACAGATGAGTAAGTCTTATTTCTGAGGTAGTATTACCTGAATTCTTGGGGAATATGACTTGCTTGCTTCACCATATTACCAACTTACTATTGTCCTTGCTCTGTGTTTTGTGTCTGAGTTCAGTTTGTTTCACCATCTTGGCAGTAGCCATAATATTGCTAGTTATAAATACTCTTGGCTTTTTTCGCCGCTGTTAGTTACAATGGTCTCTCAACCTCAATTTAATTGATGACTGTTGTAAACAAATTTACTCTCAGTGTAAGATACTAACAGTATTAAATGTGTTGATAGTGAAGCAATATCTAAAATCATTGCACTGGTCCCTCGCATGCAATTTTGTTTTGGAATTGTGTTCCTCTCTCAAAGGTTGTATTTGGCATCTTCACTCAACTCTTATAAGCTTCCTCTGTAACCACTTAAGAGTTACATTCTTCTTGCACTCTTTGAGTGATTTCTTTTTAGGATCCATTCCATTCTGCATATACGCATTTATCACGGGTGGTTGTTGGAAAGCTTAGATATTGGAACTGTTACGAATAAAAGGGCTGCATTCTTCTCTACGGGGTTGTTTTGTGGAGCCCTGCCTCATTGGGGAGCACTTGTCACCGAATGCGCCTGGAATTGTCCTTAGTTTTGTGTTCTTTTGTTCTAGCGTGGATATCATTGTGATCGACATAGAAATTCTTGTATGTATGTCTGCCATCTTTTATATTGAACGAGATTCCGGGGTAGAGGTGTTTTCATGGATTTTTTCTGGAAGTTATTAGTTTTGCAAGCTAAACATTGAGCTCCAGTGCCATCAATTTTCATCGTGGAATATCAACATTTTCGGTCGTAGTCATACATGAATGTTTGCAAAACTTCTATCGTTTTTAAGTTGGCATTAACTTGAAATTTTGAATTGCACCGTGCTTGTATTGCTGTTGTTCAGTTTGTGTGCAAGAGATTCACACGCTAACTTCCTGACCGGTTTTCTCTTGTTTTCTGTCCTGCTAGACACATTATTCAATTTTAGTCTTTGCACTGTTTGAGGGAGCATACGCACAAAAGCCTATGAATTTGTGTGGCGCTCGCTCATTATTTGATGGGTTCCCTATGGTTGGCGGAAATAGGGATAGCAAATGCAATAGTAGGTAAGGGAGAACAGAATAAAGGAACTCAAAAGCAGTCATCCACATACAAACGATACTGGGCTATTTGCGTTTAAAAAGTAACATAATGGAATTCATATCAATCAATTAATCAATCAATCAGCCAATCACTCATTCAATCAGTCAATTATGTGATCAAGCAGTCAAATAATTAGTATCTTAGTTAGTGTTTTAGAATATTTTTGCATACAAGGTAATTGGGAACACAAAGAGAAGATGTAGAAAGTCATTTTCTATTATTTTAAGTTATTTTCTGGCACTTCCACTTTAAAAGCTCTATACCTTAAATCGTCGAATTTTCCCCCTCGAAAAAGCCCCCGTCAAATAAGCCCCCACGATAGAGCTGCAAAGTGTTAATAAGCCCTCCCTCGAATAGGCCCCTACCACAGGGGGCGATTAAACATTGATATAGACTGATGCGTAAATTTATATTGTTCTTCTAGTTTTGCAGAGAAAAGGAGTATACAGCATATGTAAACTTAGTGTTCAAAAGTGTTGCACAAACTGATTTAGTTCATCATGGCGGATAACGTCGTGACATGAATTGACATTCAACTTAAAATTCGTCCTGTCTGACTTTAATCCATTGTTTGCTATTGAAATAACGACCTTTCAAAGCAGAAATTACTTAACTTTGAAACAGTTAAGCACAAATAACCATTTGTGTTAGAGGCCTTTTTGAGGCGATTGGGAATCGGCCAGTAAAGTTTGTGGATGACACGCCTAGATGTACTTCTCTATTTCTGGAACAAGACTTCATCAATTTCATCCTTAGTTGTTGGTTAAACATTAGGAACACTCTGTTGGTTTGTACATCACGAGCAATCTCACATTTTTGAATACATTTATGTAGAGACTGTTGTCTGGCCAGAGAAATACAGCAATTTCAGGAATTTGATACGCATTTTCGTCTTTCCAATGTTATAAGGAGATTTGTTGTCATGATTAAAGATAGTTATACCATCTCTGGGTTTGGAGGGGATGAAGCCAGTTGTCCTGAAGTCCAGTTATGAACGGTATACCCTACTTCTTTCTCCTCAATTCTTGATAGCAGGCCTCTCCTTATCAGAGAATTATTTCATTTAGATACACTTCTTTAAGAGCAGTTTGGAAAGCAAAAGAAATGAGAGCAGATAGTCTTGATACTTATATCACGTAGGCATTGCAACAGCTAGTTTCCCGCCGAAATATTAGCCGCCGGGTGCTTTAATTTTCAGATAGAAGCGCCCGTGTTGGTCATCCTATTAAAAATTTGCTTCAATGCATTCCATGTTGGATCAGTATGTGTAGTACTTTTGAACCTAAGTGACTTTTATTATTAGCTACACCTGAAAACGATTTTTGTTTCTGTTCGTCCAGTGCTTCTTTGAAAAAGATTCATTGTTGGCATCCTCTTAGTTGCTCTTTTTAGTTTATTTCACAGCTGTATTTATGGATTGCTTGCCATCTGTACTTTGCACATTTGTGGGTTAATGAAGGTGCTATTTCTTTGATCATCAGGCATTCTTTTTTGTAGACATTTTCTCTATTTAATCAAGAGCAATCATACTAAACGTGGCAGTTTATTGGCATTAGTTATAATAGGAATTTAGAAAACAGCGATGATAAAGTATTTAAGAATTGAATTTCATGTTATGGTATTACATCATGCTATAGCATGATGTAATACCATAACATGATCAGTTTGTACCACTGATGTATGTACACACTGCGAACCTTCTCTGCTACGCTTCATGTTGTTAACTCTTTCGGAACTATCGGCTAACAGGATGATGGCTTTAATCGTGGGCATGCAGTTTAGAGCAGGTTTATACATTTATACATAGCTGTTGAAGCAAAGTGTATTGAAATTAGAGAACATTTAGTCGTTAAGATAGAATGCCAATTGGCAATAAACCTCCGTTTGTTGTGTATTTCAAGTAGAACGTCATCGCCTGTTCGAATTATACGAATTGATATTCGTTCATTCAATCTCGAAAGTAATATATTTTTAATCATATATTATCCAAAATTTTAATCTTTGTAGAAACTGCGTTCCTCACTCATGGAAGCTTTTATTCCTTTTACGGCGCAGAAATGAAAATATTGTTCACGATTTTTCACAATCGAGGTTTCATTCATTGCATAGCATTGCATACAAACTTGTTGAATAGTAGAAGTTGAATCGTAGAAGCTTTATCGTAGAAATTGTATCAGACGTCCTTCAATGCAAACCAGAGTTTTAGATGCCGGTTAGAACTAGAGGAGCTTTCATTAGGGGAGGGGAGTTAAAGAGTGAAGCGTTCTGTTTACATTTATTACTGCAGTCAAATGTTAATAAGAAAGCTGTAGCAGCAATTAATCTATAATAGGGCTATCAGACCTTTTGTCAAGAATATAGTTCTTTCTCAACTTTAGCCACGACGCGGACACATCAGATCGCAATGCTAGTAGCAATTTAGCCCCGCTGGCGACGACTTAGACAATAATATTTGAAAATTTAAACCTATTGCATGTACAATGTAAAAATGCTTCCCGAGTTAGCAAATGAATGTCAAATTGTTTCGTACCTCACTTTGGCTCTGAAATTAGGTAAGTTATTGATTAACGGAAAGGGTTCGTGAGTACATGCTTGGATGTTGAGATCAGTCTTCGTGAGCTTGTTGTTGAGCTAAAGATGCCTTCAAGATGTAAGTGGAAAACATTAGACTATGTCTAAGAAAGGAAACTATCTTTATTGATTACGTACCCCAGCATATATTCTGAAGCTAGCCTTTTACCCCGATTTTAAACATCTTTAATACGCTCCATATGGGCGAGTGGCCACGTGGTTAGAGCGCTTGACTGCTGAGCAAAACATCGATGGTTTGAGCCGCACTCTCGGATCATAGTTGGGATGCTCGCCCACTGTCCACCCAACAGCAAATGGGTACATGTAGGCAACACTGGGGAAATTAAAGACAGCAAGGAAAGGACCTGGCCTCCCTACCTCACTATGCCAGAGGCTCAGGATAAGTGCACTTAAGTGTCCTCTCTATCAGGCACTCTCCAACGTACGGAATCGTATATGGGACTAGCCTTTACTTTAATGCGTTCCATACCGCTTTTAATTTACTGCCACCCCGTTTTAGGCCATACTTTATAATTGCTTCCTTGTCTCACAATGTTTGTTGCAGTAATTTAAATGAAACCCAAAATTCTTGCTATTGTATAGGAAAGAGTACGTTTCCATCTTTAACACTCTTTGACGGAGCGAGGAATGGTTGGGTGCCTATTTGCTCGAGCAATAGCGTGGAAAAGTTTGGGCCATGCGTTCTATATCGAAATGACATTTCGGTTCATTTCATTCAAAGGAAAGTCCTTACGGTTTTGTAAGATGAATTTCCATTTGATAAATAGGCTTTATCATATGATGTTTTTTACTAAAATTAATCGATCTATCAGGAATTAGTGCATATTTAGTGAATAATGACGCCGTGCCGCTTCAAAATCTCAACTTATTCTTGTGAACGGTAAAGCTGGATCATCAAAAGTCACTTAAAATTTGAATTTATGCAAAAGAATTCACTTAAACCGAAAAGGATAAGAGCTCCATTTGCAGGCAGCTGTCCTCTCTTGCACCTGTTCCATTAGCCTCTTTTCTGAAAAATCTTCTGTCAGTTGTTACCTTCACTCTCTTTTCCATGAGATTCTTATATGTGGTAGTAAAGTAATGTGTAGACTCAATGGAATATCAGGTCCGAAACTGTAAGTTTTTCTGCAACATTGCAACATTGTAACTTATCTTTCTACAGTATTTGGCACGTCAAATTTGTTACAGTATATAGAACTTGATATGCCATTGTAGAAGATACAAGGTTACTGACATTCGGGTGACCTTTACAATGATTTTACAAATTGTCATATAGAATGCACCTGGTGAGGTTAAACTAATGGCCAGGCCGAGGTTTTTTGAAAATATGACACCCCTGCTCTCTGTGCAAATGAATTGCGATGTTGCAATAATGAAAATTTTGTAGGTTCCACATAAAATACGGTTTATTCTAATTGATATTTTGTCCATATTTTATGCCTGTGTATGCCCGTTCCTCTTTGATCTTTCATTGCAAAGGTAATATCATTTACTCACATTGATTTTGTCAATGTTTTAGGGATTTTGTACGGCAAAGACATTGTTTATATCAGATTCTGACAAAAGAAAGCATTTCTTACTAACCTGCAAGGTAATTTGACTCAATATTTCCAATCATAGCGATGATAGTCGTTTTGTTATTGTTTTGATTTTTTCATCACCGTAGTAGATATAGCGTCATTATTAGAAGTGTCGTCAGGTCTGATGTTAAATTATATGAAAGCTATTGTTTTCGATGGTGGCTGAAATGGAATATTAATGCTTAATAATTGTCACTTTAGTCATTTGAGATGGAGTGCGGTTTTGCTGAGACTATTACTGTACCTAAGTGCCCATGATTTCATTGTGCCTTTTGTAACAATAAAACTTTCGACATTTAGTACTAGTTGAGTCATGGACACTCGGAGGATCACCAATCTCTTATTTGAATCGCGTATTTGATATCGGATGGTTGATTTCAGTATGTTGTTATATGTCGGTTTGCTTTCTAGCCGTTCTAATATTTACTTAACAATACAAGTGCCATGTCTAGTATCCTGCTCAAGTAGATGGAATCAACTTGTGAGAAAGTGATTGTGTGTTCAGTCGCTTGATTGGGTGAACTCCCTGCTTGGAGTTTTAGCCTTGTAGCCCTGTTATTCGCAGTATTCTTTTTAAAAATCTTCCTTTCTTTCCTCGTTTGTGCAATCTTCTTGTGCAGATATAATTATGACTTCACGCGTATATATTAAACATATATACCATAGTATGCATGGATTGGTTCTTCCTTGACGTTTGTCAAATGCGTTGTTGTAGGAAATTCTGTAATGATTCTGAGTGCTGATTCTCTCGTATATGTAGAAGAAGTGTGCTTGTGAGCAGATTCATTTCTGCATATGAAAATATTTTATTTGATTATTTGCAAATGGTCCCCCCCTTCCTTCTTCACCCTCTTCGTCCCATTGTTATGAACACGAGCATTTCCATTTTATGTCAAAGCACTATCGCGCTACGTGTAAATTTCAACCTTACTCTTTAGTTTTTTTGTTTTATGTTCTGGTTCCAAATGACGGTTTTGTGCTTTATAGCTAATTAGAACTTAAATGCCATCTTTCTCTTTTTTGTAGTTAGTTTGCGTGCTAAGAAAACTCTACTATATTGTGGTTTGCATTTAATGTCAACACTAGATTAAGTCACGTGTATTACACAAGACATACACACGCTCTCCTTTTGATCTGTTTGCTCTCTCTTTTTTGTTGAGTATCTCAAACTAGATCAGCTGTTATTTCCCAGGATCTAGGCCGGCTTTCTCTCAAGTCGCTTTGAATATCCCCGCATTAGCTCTTCGGACTACGGCTCCCTTTTGGCTTCATGAATTTTTGTATGATTTATTGATCACTTTTTTCACAGATCATTTTTAACTTTCCGACCTTCTCAACTTGAGGACAGATGGCTTCTACATTTCCTTTCTAAATCGCGTCTTGTATTATGATATTGGTTTGAATCTATGTTCTCAGATTGAGGATTTTTTAGCTGTTTATTTTGGAATCAGCCTTTCCTGTTGCATTTCACAATTTGTGATATATGACTTGCTTTGATACTCTGTCTTCTTTCATTTTATACCAGAAGTTAATTCGTTGATTTTGGGTGCCAGCCACCAAAGGTGCTAAATGTTGCTCCATCGAATTCTTTGTTGTATCCTATCTTTAAATAGTTTACTTGTTAACTTCCTTATATTTACAGACTTCTTAGTTCGTTTGATTAAGTGAATCAAGTTTCATGTTTCACAAGGAATTAGGAAAATGGTCGAGATTATCCTGTTCTTCATGTTATTTTATCTTATAACCCTTCAAAGTGTTGTGTGTTTTTCTATATCTTTGTCTTGTAATTAAGGTTTTATCAATAATTGCTTAAGATTTGAGGTTAGATTTATGTGGCCTTAGCGAAGATCCCAAGTCACTACATATTTGTTTGCTAGGATTTTACTCAACAATCGAAGCTTTGTTGTTGCTCCATGCGGATTTCCTTTTTTCCTTGCGTTTAGTTTCTGGCTACTGCTGCCAAATGCAGTTCTAAATCTCAGTAGAGGCAGATGTCATTAAAACACCCATTAAGGACAAATTAAGTTGAGCTGCCGTACACCTTTCCGCAATATTTGGCGTTATTTTTCACATGAAGTTTACTATTAATTGAGCATTGTCATATGTACCATTTCATTGATAATTATGTTCCACCGTTACAGATAGTTGTATTTCGGTTGTATTGACTTAGCACGATTCAACAGTAATGAGATGTCTGTTTGCGCATTTTCTACATTAATTAGAGAAAGCTGCGGATAAGTTGTTAGGGGCAGGTGCATTCCCACGTGTCTCAGTGGACCAAACACATTGTTTTTAATGAATAACATCAGACTCGATTGATGGAGAGTACTTAAATGGTGCATATAATTCAAAGAAATAGAGTGTTTTTCTCGAGCCTTGCGCTGCTTTATTTTGTTCTTTATCGAGGACTTTCTTTAATTGGAAGTGTTTCTAGGTCGAGTTATGTTCTACACATTCCTATCGAGCTGTTGTTGGGTTTTAATCGTTGCTCCCCTTTAGCGTATTCAGCCAATGGTTGTTTGAATAAGGATTTTTCTGATTTTATCTTTGAGTTCATGTGTCATGCCACTCTTCTTTGATTTTACATTTTTGGATTTGTTTATTTTAGTTGTTATATGCTAGTGGCAAATCCGTGGGACTGTTTAACTCTAAAAGAATTAAGGTATGTTGATATATTGATGGTAATAGTTAATTTCAACTTCGAATGTTGATTCAATTTTGCATACGAACCTGCTCTAGGCAATTATTATGTCAGAGAGTCATTTCGGATCGTGCCATTCCTAAGCGATTTCGCTCATTACCACTTTCTGTCTGATTTTATTATGGTTTTTTCTTTTGTGATAAGCATAATGAGGAAAACCAAAATATACATTCTCTAGTTCCACCGACATCCTTCACATATATAATTCCATTTTGCTTTCAACTGAACAAGTCCGAACTCTTACGCAGAGACAACTTTTGAGACGTTTCACTGCATTTCTTCTAGGGCTGCACTTTTGCATTGCCTGTCACTTACTACTTAGATATGATTCTGAATATGAGAACGTAAGAATAATACACTTCACTTATACGGATAAATATAGTTCATTGCCACCACCCCATTGAGCATTCATATGCAGATTCTCTTATCACTTAAGTCTCCTTGAAATCTACGTTCATACACGTGTTCTTTTTATAAGAAAAAAGTTTATAAGAAAATGAGGCTCAAATGGCCAAACTCTTAAGAAAATCCTAAGAAAATCACAAGGCTCAAGTTCAAGAAAATGCTAAGAAAATTACAGTTCATCTTCTTTACATGACAGAAATTGATATTGGCTCATTTTTGCAAACTCTCGTACAAAGATCGAGACTTATGGTGGCCCAACAAATACAGAGTAGCCTGTTTCAGCCAGGTTATTACTGCAAAAGTTAAGAATATCTTAAGAAAATCTCAGCCTCAAATTCGTGAAAAGTTAAGATAATTGAGCCTCAGGACAAAAAATGTTTTTCTTATAAAAAAAACGTGTATTTCAAATGCTTTTCCATCAATATTTTTCCCTCTTACAATTTTTGTAGGCATTATTGTCACTCTTTGTTATCAATTCTTCCTCCGTCATTCTTTTCTCTTTTTATTCTTTTTTTATATAAATTTAAAAGAAAAACACAACTAACATCTAACATACAGATACTTTTAACTGTGCCTCTCACAACAGGAAAAGATCGGAGTCATTGTGTCCCTACTTTGAGAGACACTTACAGTAATATGGCTTTATCAGGGAAATTAACTTTACTTAAAATACGTTCAATAAAGCTTTGGTCAAACCAGCCAAGCACCCCACCCTTCGTTATGCGATTTCAAATTTCACAAAGGGATAGAGAAAAGTGTTCTGAATACTGTAACGAAAGTACTTGATCAGTTCGACCAAGGTGGGATGCTGCAACTCATGCTAACGTTTATTGAAAACGCTTAGTTTTCTTGATGTACGATATTGAGGCATCAAGAACCATCCTGTTGGTAACATTGTCCAATTGTGAGCAACCATACAAAAGGAGGCTGCATAACGTATTAGAGTTCATGCCATCAATGTCCAAGACAGGGATTTCTGAGAGTTGACCGAAGAGATGCGCACGCATTAAGTCAAACTTGGGGCAGTGCAGGAAGAAATGCTCATTATCCTCCTTTTCAGCACCACAATTACACATATGGGTTAAACAGTCAAGCCTGTGACGAAAGCAATGAGCAATGATTTAATGCGCTGAATTTCAAACAAAGTTTTGTTAAAAGTGTGACTCCTTTATGTCATGAATGCCATAGCAAGACTTTCCTAACGGCCTTATGATTGCAAGAAGTTTGCGTTTGAACTCAGTAATACTTAAAGCATCTTTTATTTCATCACTAAGTAGGTTCCATTCATAAACGTATTTTGAAAATACGTAGTAGAAAAACGGACAGTTCTGCAAGAACCTTGATTGTAAGCACGTGTTTTTCTAAGGTTATATGTAAAAGTACGTTCATCTGGAATTTCAGATTAAAAAAATGACACATCCGGCGATACCACCGCCTCTGGTACAAGGCTTCCCAACCCAATTCCTCTCACAATCTTTGTCTACTAGTCCCTCTCCATGTTCCAGTAACTGCTAGAGCAGCTGAGTATTCTTTTTATTCTTCATTCTTTTATCGGTTTTCTTCAGCAATCTTATCTTATTTTGATTTGATTGAAACAAAAAGGACAAATCGTCATAAAAATTTATGTTTAGTCATAGAATACCTCTCAATTTTCATATAGAACCTTTCCTTCAGTACATCTATGCCTACTTTGTTCCATGTTTCGATAGTTCATTTTTGCCTGATTGTTATGCTGTTTAAAAACTGCTGGTCATGACTCATTACGTAATGTATAGGATGCCTTTTGAAGTAATTATCATAATGGTATATAAATGTAAATGTATAAAGATATATCAAATATAAGTGCATTTATATTTGATATATCTTTAAACATTTATATTATCTTTTATAGCCTGGTATTTAGTCTCATTCTGCTTATTACCTTCATTGTTTCTATAAACTTTTCTCGTCACTCCGGTGGGACGGACAGTGTCATCTTCTCCAACTCCTCTCTCTCTCTTACTGCTACCTTAGTTTTCACTCCTTTCAATTCCATTTGTTTGCTATTGTAATCCCTCTGCATTGTTTATAATTTTCATCGTTACGTGACTAAGTTAACTTAGTACCTTAGTACGTTATATGTACTAAGGTACTAAGTTAATGGGGGGCTGCCACAATTTGGAATCAATTTTTTCGTGCTCCAGCCTTAGCGGAAGAATGGCTTTGTAGTAAGCTTGGATTTGAAGAAGGCATTACCCCGAAATATAAACAGTGCATCGGCTGAGTTAACGGCTCATTTGATTCCAAAGTTGAAAATTGTTAGTGCTGACTAGTTTCGGCCAATGGTCGTCATGAGAGCAACTGAATGTGTTTGAGCTAGGCACAAAAATATCGCAAAAATAACAAATTGATGCCTATTTCTTGAAAGAATTTCTACCTTCTTCCCATGTTCAAATATGTAAAGTTCGTGCCTGGATGCAATCACACAGAACCGCCCATTATGAAGAACAGGAAGCGCTTATAATCACAGCTAACTACAAGAACACTCAGCTTAAAAAAACATGAATAACTTAGAAGAAACTACAGCAATTTGAAGGAAACAGGAATGATAGTTCGTAAACAATGAAAAGGACATACTAAACATCAAAGTTTTACAAGCAAGAAAAACAAACATTTTCAAACAAAGAGTATACTAATTAACAAAACAAGACAAAGAAATAAATTTTGACAAAATGGTCTATAAACAAGAATAACGAGAACTAGCACTCCAACAAGAAACATATTGAACTAAGAAAATACATCACCAAACTACATGAGATTCACAGAAGCAGCTAGATAGCAAAGCCGTCGAAAAAATCCGAATGGCGCAGGGGCCATGTACCCTATAGTGGTGAAAACAATGTTAGTAGCCATAGGAAAAGACTATAAGCTTTACAGTGTACCTAGCAATGAAGGCGCCGATTTCACTCAGTTGAACTCAAACGAAGAAATACAACATAAACAGCAAACACCAAACATTCTAACGAACACCGAAGACACAATATGACTCTTAATTACTACCATATGAACACGTATTTCTTCTTTCATTGATTTTACATCTATAAAAGAACCTGATTAGCTCAAACACATTTAATCGCTCTGATGATAGCCATTGGCAGAAACTAGTCAGCACTGATAAAACATAGCGCAAAAATACCAAACTGGTGCCTGTTTCTTGAAAGAACTGCTGCCTTCTTGACATAAATGACAGTTATTTTATTATGTGTTCAACAATTCTTTGGTTATTAATGCCTATATGATATTTGTTTATATATTTTTTTATTTATATATAATGTGTGTATGTGTATGTATATGTGTCTTTAAATAACCTCTACTGTGGCCTTTTCGTGAAAGGAAAATGAATACAATAGCTATTTGTCAGTTGCTATCAGCCGATTCCTTGTAGTTGCCTTGTCTACGCTCCTCTTTCGTGTCTTCTTATACCCTATTAGACTTGTCACTTTTGGTCAATGTTGACGTCACAAGTGTTCGTTGTTATTTCATTAGGGATTCCTATACACTGTACCGTAATATGAATTAAAGGGATAGAATCATCACTGAAACACGAGTATTGTATTACTAAACTGGATCAATACCGCACATAATCAGTCGCTTTACGATGGGATTTACCAGACTTTATACCTTTAATAAAAAATATAGCCATTGGAATTAAGCGTAAACGTAAAGTGTATGATCTACAAATGCTGCTAAAATTTTTGTAGAAATTTTTAGATCATGTGCTGTGACGTAGCATGGCCTCTTTGTCTGTAGGAGAGTTGAGTGCAATGATTTACCGACAAACCTTAGTAAATTGGTAATTTACCGACAGTATCTTCAGACTTCTCAGAACTGTGAATCATGAGCAAATTCACACCATGGCCTCTAAAAAGGTCGTCGCCACGTGGTTATACCTAGGGGAGTACACAACTTTGATAGGGACGTAGAAAGACCCACAATGGTTGGACACGATGGGACAAATGTTATCGTCTAGAATAGCTTAAAAATCATCTCCAAGACTAATATTTTAGGGAATAGTATATTGCTTAGGCACATATCTAGGAGAAATTTTCAATGAAGGTGACGATGAGGGGGCACAGAATTCATGGATTAATATAGAGGAGCTAAAGACCCAGGCTCCAGAAGTGTCGTGCCTTGCTTATTGTTGGGTGTGTATGCATCGCCAGAAAATGTCCTTCCAATGACTGCTATTCCACTGAGTACATCATGTTTACGCGAGTTCCTCGGTACCGGAAAACACTCCTGAATATAGAGTAACGGACCAGGTGTTACCAACCAAGTCTTAAAGCGTGCTAGTTTACCGATTGAGTTCTACAGCATATAGATTTGACGACTAGGTTTCAAAAATGGGGTGTAGTACCCCCTTCATCCCCCTGATTCTATGTCCCACTGATCATATTCAGTAGCTCCTTACCTGGTGAACAAAGTCAGATAGGGAGCTTACATCCTGAAACCCAAGATTACACTAGTGGTAAACGTTGTACCTCGACCTTATTATTTCTCTTTGAGATCAGTTTGCTATTTTATTAGACTCATAGGCGAATCATCTATTAAAGGACGTTTGGAAAACCAAAGTAATTAATTATAGGAAATAGAGAATATAGCAGAGCTTCTTGTTGCTGTTGAATTTTCTAGACTGGGAATCCGTTGCTGTACGATTTAGTTCGATTCTTATATCATGTCATTAAGCTCACTTACTTTCATGAAACAATAGATTTCTCGTAGGAAAGTAGAGAATATATTTTGTCTTTGTTAATAGTACGTTAGTATTTCTACTTGCTGTCAACTTTCTCATTTAGATACTTCTTAAAGTAATTGACATCTATTGTGTTCTTGTTGTGACATCTCGTGTCACTTATGTAAAAGGCAGGTGTAGCATTTGTAACGTGCATCGAAGAGGACAGATTTGGGGTTGTCTGCTTTAAACGATGGATCTTTTATCTATTATTTTGTCCAAAAGAACAGCTTACTGTTAAATTACGACGGTAATTAGCCATTTTGTCGGCGTTTCCTTTTCTTAATTGTTCAATCAATTTCCACGTCAATAATGATTCAGCTTTAATCAAATGTTCTTTTCTGAGATATTTACAACTTCAGTCAAAACAAACATCTATTCTACCTTCACAGCACTGTCTTAAAACCTTTCAATATATCTCATTCAAGGCTCTTTCAACTTTTTCGCACCATGTGTGATTCTTTTTCTTTCTCATTTAAACCTAACCATGTTATGAACAGTTGCACCATTAGTATACTTCGCTCAAGTGTATCACGTGGTCCTTCTATCTCTGAGCAGCAGTACGATAAATTTCAACTGTTTTTTAAAACATTTAGGATACATTAACTCATTCCTATTAAACTAATAGACGCTTCGTCATGTATTATTGCAAAATCATCGTTTCATGCGAATATATATGAACTTATTAATTTTTATTTCATTCTTTAACGAACTGTTTTATGAATTTATTCGCACTACAAGAAAGCATGTGGAAGAGAAAGTGTATAAATAAAATTTTTACCCTTTTTCATTTCAACTATCTCTTTTTCACGTAACCTATGAATAGTGGCTCTATTCTTAATTTGTGATGACATGTAGGACTATGGCCACTACAAGAATCATAGTCAATCAAAATATTCCATTTTTCATCACATCATTAATAATCGATACTACCAGATACTTTTGACAAATCCTTTACGACAACTATTGAGAAATCCTTTACGACAATCCATTAATTCATTAAATCGTTTCGGGGCAGAACTTGTCCCATCTTCAATTAATACGAATAGAAAAGGGGGGGGCTTATATAGTCTAGTGGAACAATAAACCATAAATTTGGATGTGTATACCCATAAAGGAAAAGGAAAAGGGTGTGAGTCAACAGGCAAAATTGCCAGAATAGTTATGTATAGGTGCATATAAGGTAAAGGGCACGCAAGCTAAAACGAATGCTTAATATTGCTTCTGATGACATATTGCAGCAGCGCATATCACTGGCGTTTTGCAGCCCAGTAAACTGGTTACTAGCAAATCAAATTGCTCACTTAGGGAACTTTACAGTATATTATAACAACTCAGATAGATATGCAGTTTCTTCCAGACACTCTGTTGTATTTGGTAATAATAAGATACGTCCATTGATCTGATCTCGCTCTCTATTTAGCCTTTCTCTTTCTTCCATTGTTGAGAGCTTTGTTGTAGTCTGCCAGACCTTTCCACAACATTACTTGTGAACATGAAATGCTTATGTTGATATCTGTGATTTTAGGTTATATCAAAGCCTTCTAAAAAGAAGCAGTCCTTCAAAAATACAGAGCGTGAGTATTGCGAGAATATTAGCAAATGTCTTTTACTTACTTTATCGAATTGTATTGATAAAATGCCAGCATTTGACAAAGAATGGTCCGCTGTCACTTGCCTCGTTTTATTGTTTTTGTCTTTTTTATTCCATCTGTATACTGAAGTTTCTGCAGCTTGGTAACTAGTCTTGATTCATGAGCTACGATTTTATCATCAACTATGGTTGCTGATAGAAGATGTTTCAAAATTAGACAAAATAAGCTTCTTCCTTCAGCAGCAGTACAGCCTGATTTGATGGGTTCTCAATTGCTGTTTCCTTATAGAGTTGTTTTTTAGAGTAATTTTTTATCTTTGAACAGTTTGCATTTCTTCTGGGACAACAGTGGCGCTATTCAACAGATTACGGTCACAGACTGTGAGCACCCGCTATCTTCATGTCGAAGATGAGAATTTTAAGGCCAGCAGCCAGCAATGGGGTGCATTTACTATCCACCTTTGTAAGTTATCTCCTTCTTAAGAAATTGTGATTCCCTTACTCTTTCATTTTTTCGCTATGTTAAGCCCAATTGGTCTTTCCAAGTTATTCAAATTTTTATTATTTCAACAATAATCACTGCTTTGCATTTATGCATTTAAAATTTCTTTATTTATATGATATATATCTTCTCATTTTTACGTTCTCTTCAATTTATCTTCCTTTCATAAATTGGATGCGATTTTGTGATTTCAACTACATTCCAGTACCATACTTGGTCTACCATATGCAGCACCTTAAGTTCTTGAATTGCCCCCCCACCCGAAAAAGTCTCCCTCGAATAAGCCCAGTCTATGACTTCAAATTGTTGATAAACTCACTGATAATTGAATTTAGACTATTCTTATGATATTATGAAAAAAAAGAATTTAACAATGAAGTTTTTATACTGAATGTGTCAAATAATTTTGTAAGCCCCCTTCGAATACACCCCCCATCCACAATGTATTTAATGGGGTTACTTGGAGGATTTACGGTAGTTAGATTATTTAAATTTTCATTCATTTTCTTCTATTTATTGTTTATATGAAGAAATCTTCATGCATCAAATGGCTGTATTGGTATTTGTTTCCTCTGCCATTTTTGCGTTCTTTTTTTTATTCAATTGTGTTCAAGTTATTGTTTTAGAAGTTCAATATTCTTGTATCGTTTGATATCTTCTAATATTTTCTATATAATTTTCTCCTACATTAGTGGATGATGATGAAAAAGAGAGTGAAGAATTCACTGTTAAAGAAGGCTTTATTCATTACGGTCAAACCGTAAAGCTTGTTTGTTCAAACACAGGCCTTGCTTTACCAAGACTTGTGAGTTTCATTCAGCTTATTATAGCCGACGTTTTCAGAATCATTTTATATGAGATAGACTAAAAGAGCTGCTGACAATCATTGTTTATGAGCACTTTATTCAAAATAGAACTGAAAGTGTCTGCCATCTCTAGGAAACTCATAGTACTCATTGTCCTGAGATATCTCCTCCATGCTAACACTAAAATTGTTACCGTTGATTTTTTTACATTTCAAAAAGTTCAATGAATACAAAATCAAATTTTCGCCATTCTATGAACCAAACTGTTTGTCATGTCCTCTATTATATGTACTTTTCTTTCCAGCTTTTTCAAATTTAGCATTAATTTTTCATATCTTATTCCTTTTATTCCCCTGAATATCCCAATGCCTCTTTCCATAGTCGTATACTTTTTTTGAATAAACTCTTACATCCTTTAAGGTATTTAGTTCTCTTCCTCTTTTTCTAAAACATTTTTGTTCTCTTGCACTTAACATGAACCTTTGACAATTTCATAATCATCTGATTTATTTACATAGTTAAAGCCATATGCTTGTTGCTTTTTTTGATTTTTTCTTTTCTTCACCCTCAAAGTTTCATGGAGTCTTTTGATTTCAGATTATCCGCAAAGTTGACAAACAAATGACAGTATTGGATGCAGATGATCCTGTATCTCAACTTCACAAGGTATGATGGAGTTTTCTATGTTTACTTTCATATATTGCATTGAATGATCTCGCGCTTGCATGGGAAAGCCAGGACACATGGGCGTTGATTATTCGTAATATATTAGAATGGAACCTCAACTGTTTAGAGATTGATATTTTCATAAACATTTGGTTTTACAGGTTGCATTTTATATGAAGGATACAGATCGTATGTATTTATGTCTTTCTCAAGAAAGGATTATCCAATTCCAGGTACGTACGCTGTTGTTTTTCTTTTGAACTTATAGCTATTCATTACTTATAGCTATTCATTACTTTGTTCTTGACTATCATGAAGCCCTAAATAATAATTTTTGGTAGTGAGCACTATTTAGAAAGCTTGAAATTTTGCTTGTGATAAATATGTCAATTTATGTTGAACAAGTCTTACTCTGCATACCTGATCTCACGTTAAGACAAACATGGACATTTCTTAAGTTACATAATAATTGTAAATGCATATACCTCATCACTTTGAATGTGCATCACTTCTCTGCCGTTTTGATTTTGCTGAAGTAGCCTGTTTTTAATTTTGAGTGATTCTTGATAGGCATAAACACAACATCAACTGATCTTTTATTTGTTTGAAATCTTTTTATTAGATCTTTCATTGCTTTTAAAGCCTAAGTAATTCCCGTATGTGGGTTACTCCTAAAAAAAGGAAATTGTCTCTCCTTTCATGTTTCGTGGCATTTTAACTGTAGTCTGACATCGTTTGAACTATGCGGATATCTTTAATTATTCTCTGCAAAAGCAGATATTTTGAAAAGAAGAACAATTCACTTAGTTGCAGAGCTGCAATAGAAGATTCATGACTAAATCTAAACAGAAATTCTTTCAGGCAGGGAACTTAATGTTCATTATAAATTCATCATTATTTGGCTACATGCTCATGAAACCTCAATTATGAACTAATCTTTGACTCTAGGCGACACCATGCCCGAAAGATCCCAACAGAGAAATGATAAATGATGGTGCTGCTTGGACTATCATAAGCACAGGTATTTTATTATATTAATGCATATTTAGTAGATATTTGTAATTAAGCATACATATCTACATTTTTTTATTTTGTATACTGAATGCAATACACCATGTGGGTTTTCATTAGCTTTGATAAAAACTGTGCCCTAGTTGATTGTGCCAGATCTCGTTCAATTTTCTTATGTTTTCCTACTCTGCACTGTGAAAGTGAAAAGGATAAAAGACCCTTGTTCCCCAACGTATTTACTGTTCTGATTTTAGATAAAGCAGAATACACATTTTGTGAAGGAATGGGCCCTGTTCCTACATCTGTCACTCCAGTTCCACAGGTCACTTGCCTTCAGGTTGGTTGTCTACTTGTTTTGATTTTTGTTTAATTCTGGAGACATTTTAATCTTAAGTTTATCATTAATTGCTTCAGTGTCATTAAGCGCTTGCTGTACGTTATTTCTCCTTTTGTATTTTATTCTATCTAATGGAAGATTTATTGCAATTTTTAGTGAAAGTTAGAATATTTGATACAGCATGTGCAACCCGTGTTATTGTCTGATTAAAGCCAACACATCATATGCTTTATCTTGCAATGAAGTGTGAAGTACATAATTTCTTTTCATAAAAGTTTTGAAGATTATTTTGAACTTTGAAATTAAAATAGTTCCTGAAGTGTTGTTATGGACCTTTTAGCTTAATGGTGGAGGTGACGTTGCCATGGTTGAGTTAAAAGGGGAAAATTTCACTCCAAATTTAAAAGTGTGGTTTGGTGACGTAGAAGCAGAAACGATGTACAGGTAAATTTAATGAAATTTTTAATTTTCAGCTTTGAGGTTGTTGCATTCTGGTCTCTTGCATTTTGCTTTGTAGCCATATTACTTCTTTCCTTGTCCTTTAGCAACGTTTCGCTCTTTTAGCTTTGTCATTAATTTTTGCTTTTGGTATTTTATCAAAATATTTATTGAGTGGTAAATTTTGATCAACAAATCACTTTTTCTATAGACAATACTGTTTTTTGCATTATAGATGTGAAGATAGCATGTTCTGTGTGGTCCCTGACATATCAGCATTCCGTGACGGATGGAAGTTTGTCCGTTCGCCTACCCAAGTGCCTGTTTCCCTTGTGAGATGTGATGGTGTTATCTACCCGACCGGACTTACTTTTACTTACACACCCGAGCCCGGTGAACGAACATCGAGTGCTGAAATAATCAGTTCTCTAGTGCGAACTAGTACTGCCAGTGAGGCAAACTGAATTTTCTCGTGATCGAGGCTCTTATGTGAATAGACAATAATTTAGTTGATCATACGGTCAGCTGCACTTGTCAGTAAATATGTATATAAATGTTGTATATAAATGGTAATTAGAGAATACCAAGTGTAACAATCGACCATATAATTCATACTGTAATATGTATTCCTTATTGCCATTGCAAAGAACAATCCCAGGCCATCTTAGTACCAACAACGCCCATAGTGACCTTAGGAGTCATATACCTTGAGATTATGTTGTTGGATTTTCCTACCCGATAGACGATTTGTATGCCAGCATTTAATTCATCTATTGATACGGACCCTTCTTTCAGTTTGAAAGTAACCTCTCCAAACCGAGCAATCATAAACCACGAACTAAGTCAAGGTGCAGAAAGTTACTTGTTTACCGCAATAACCATGGTTGCCACAGAACCTGGAAAACCTGGAAAAATGTCTATTTTGTAGGAAATTCAGTGGAAACCTGGAAAAGTCAGGGAAATATGCTTAAAAAGCATATAAGTCAGGGAAAAGTCAGGGAATAATTTTCGGTTAGTGTTTGTCTAATTGGTCTGGATACCACAATCTAGTTTTATGTTAGTCTTAATGGTGTAGACACCTATCCAGCATACCTATCACACTTTTGTCGTGTATTTATTGCACGCCGTTGCCCTGAAATAGTGAGACATATTTAGCATCCTTGCAGTAAGCTGGATGTAGACACAAAGGGCGTGGTCCTTAATGGGCGTAGCCCGCTAAAATCCGCCCATTCTATGGTGGCTGGCACCGCCATTGTTGGTCATGGAAAATTGGGGGAAGTTTACTTTTCATTTTCTGTGGCAACCATGATAACAGTGATCGCCGAGGCCACTGAATGCTCTATTCAGAAGTTTACCAAATATAACAAGGGATTACCTTTATTGAAGGATAACTAGATTTTCTTGTTGCTTCTGGATTTTACTGTGGGATAAGATTTGTTCACCAGCTTCAATGTAGGAAACCCATGTTTACTTGCTTCGTGACATGATTAACTTTCATGTTACCTCCAAAGATACATTCCTATCAGCATTCCAATACGATGCGTAAATTGTAGTCCCAAGGAACCCTAGTCTTACAGTTCATTTTAATTGTTAGACTCTGTGCAATGGTGATTGCTTTTAAAGCTCATGTTATCTTTGCATATCAAGATGGTTAAGATTTGTGAACAAAAAAGTGACCATTTCAAGAAATTGATACCATTGTCATTCTTTTGTCATAGTTCAATCGAAATTCTTAGTATAGCTGAGGGATAGAACAGGAAATGCTCCATGCAGTGCTTTCCCTGCGACATTTCTAAAAATGCGAACACCCCAAGAACAGGCTGAACACCCCAAGAACACTCCATGAACATGCCATAAAACCCCAAATTGGAGGCTGAACATCTCAAAAATCTCAATAATATCGATTAATTACTCCAAAATGACTTTGATCGATTAGTCACAAAAAGCTTTGGCGCGGGAAGGGCCATTTTAGTATCCTGCTATTGGTGTTGTGACATCCATGCATCTTTTTGCGCGCCAAAAGCGCGAACGGGGGTCAATACATGTATAGTGAGTGGAAGTCTATAGGTACCTAGTAGGAAAGTTTCTTACTTCTGGGCCAACAACATTTTCGGCTCCAGCACTGAAAAGTTCTGAGCTTCTTCACGGTTCTAATATTCTTGATTTGTAAGTATCTTTATGGTTGCGCATGGAAAATGAAAAGTTCCTTGTACACTTGAAATAATGATAAGTCTCAGTAAAGAACATAAGCTTAACTGTTAGAGAGCAGCTAAAAAGTAACATAGCATAGTGCAATGCTTATTATACATAAGTAATTCGACTTTTCAATGAAAGTCGGGGACGCCGGAAGGATAGTGGCGCAAAGGGGACCGACAGGAGCAAAATGGCAACCACTACCATAGGTCAGCAAATCTATCCCAGAAATGGAGGGCACCCGATGCACTTTTTTGGGAATTTCAGGCGCTATGCTTGTCACAATCATATAAATGGTTGTCTTTTCCATTCAAATAGTACTTCTTTGTAGCTTATGTGATCTCCTTTGTATCAAATTAACGTTTGGAAAGCAAATCATTGCGTTGGCCCACGTTCGCACTTTTGGTGCGCAAAAAGATGCATGGATGTCACAACACCAACAACAGGATACTAAAATGGCTCTTCCTGCACCAAAGTTTTTTGTGGATAATTGATCAAAGTCATTTTGGAGTAATTGATCGATATTGTTGAGATTTTTGAGGTGTTCAGCCTCCAATTTGGGGTTTTTTGGCATGTTCATGGAGTGTTCTTGGGGTGCTCAGCCTGTTCTTGGGGTGTTTGCCTTTTTAGAAATGACAGTTTTCCCTAAATTTTGTTGTTATTTCTTGGCACTCACACTTTCAGTAGCATTTTCGGATTGTTCCATAAACAGAATTTGCCATGAATGTTTTGTTAGCTTATCCTTAGGTATTTTTTAAGTAATAGATAGACACTATAGAAAACTCATTCCAGTTCTGGGGTATAAGGCAGGTAAAAGATAGGACAAAATATATTGGAATATATTATTCATTCTTCATTAACACGAGATTACGTCCGTCACCAGAAGTAATCTTTGCAGTCAGCAGATTCATAGGGTTAAATTGTGAAATATATGCACACTTTTTTATAAGAACATAGTCTATAAGAATAACAAAGCTGAAGATCGTTAAAATTTAAGAATAATTTAAGACTATTGCAAGGTTCAAGCTTCATCAAAAGTTAGACATTTTGCTTAATTTAAGTCTTTTTAGAAAGCAAACCAAGTGCGAGCTTCACTTATCTGTTTTGGGAGCATCATTGGGCTATAATGCAAATCAATTACTCTTTGGGGAGTGTCATTTACACACTTTCTATTATATAAATATAATCTACACAAGTATTAGTGTTTAAAGTTGCTAGAATTTAAGAATAATTGAAGACTAATCTTTGACTCTACATTTGAGGAATATAAAGGCTCAGCGAAAAGTTACGTATTCGTATAAAAAACTAGGGTATATACATATATATATATATATATATATATATATATATATATATATATATATATATATATATATATATATATATATATATATATATATATATATATATATATATATATATATATATATATATATATATATATATATATATATATATATATATGTTCTCTTCATTCGGCTAAGGGTGACATAGGTAAGTATTACGTTGTGAGTGGGCTACCACAATTAGAACATTTATTTTGGCCCCAGTGCGGATTCGGAACTCACAATGTTTAGATCAGAAGATTCCTGTGCTAATCAATTGCGCCATCCAGGCACACATATATATACACATATATATTTTATATATATACATATATATGTTATATATATGTTATATATATATATATATATATATATATATATATATATATATATATATATATATATATATATATATATATATATATATATATATATATATATATATATATATATATATATATATATATATATATATATATATATATATATATATATATATAGACGTTTGACTTAAGTCTTCAGCAGTAAACACATGTCATCAAATGTCATGCACTGTTTTTCTTTGCTCTATCTCAAGTCATTCGCCATAGCTACTCTCATTATCTCTCCTACAATGAATCTTGTTTTCGTTCCTATGTTACTGAAATGGAGCAAGTACCAACCAGTTGGACCTTGATAGTACTACTTTTACCATTTACCCATTTACATTAAATTAGCTCAATAACACAATTCTAATTATTTTGATAGAAACAAAAAGCAATGTTTTTAATATTTCATATTACAAATGTGAAATTTACCTAGGCACTCTACATAGTAATTATGTGATCACTACAAAAAGTGCACAAAATTCTGTTTAAAGTCAAAAGAAAACCTGAAACATGAATTTAAAGCTACAGAAAAGATTATTTCATATCTATAGAAATTATTGAAGAGGAGAATATTGGTTAGGCTAAAATGAGCTCTGGCACCTATTTCTTGATTGTTGTTGAAAAATATCAGCTAAAAATTAATACATAATTCAACAACCAAACTGTGCGTTATGCTTTTATATATATAGCTCTGAGAAGTTAAGAGAAAAAGATTATATTATGTTTGCATTCAGAATTTTCAAATACAATCTGAGGGTTTTCTGAAATAAGGAAAATTTCCTTTGATGATTCATTTTAAGCATTTTTCATCTGATAGGGTATTTCCCAACCGACCCTGTTGTGTTGATGAAGTATCTTAATTCATTTGCCAATTTTCTTAAAACATGAATGTTTTACTGCAAGTACGATTTCTCCAGATGTGATGTCGTGGAATTTTAAAGATTTTACCAACAAAGACGGGTATAAATAGAATATCCGACGTAAATCTCCCTCTCAAAAAGCACAAGTATATTTTAAAAATTCAATTAAAAAGCCGGTGGTTCACTGAATTAGAATACAAACCATTTGAATAATTAACCTTAGTGACCTTACGTTACTTGGCAAAAGTCAAAACCGAGAGTTTATAATGGCATACTCTGAGTATGTGATTTCCAGAGCTGTCCTATATCGAATAATATCTTGTAAACATGTGTGATGTTACGTAAAACAGTTTAATTTTATGACCAATCGAGGGCTCAATATAAAATCTTCATCTTAATCCTCGGTTTATTTATCATCCAAAAGATAGAGAAATTCATCCTTAGATTATCCAATCCAAATCTCTTTGAAAATAAGGAAATAGATTTACTGATATCTTGCATTCACTGTTCAGTGTGCTATTTCCTTGTATCAGGTTTTTTTAGTATTAATCACACACATGGACATTTGACATGACTCACATGTGGTTTTTTGCTTAAATTTATCAAGATGCATTTCGCTGTTTTTTGGCACAATGTATTACACTTAAAGTGCCATGGCAGCAAGCAATGTGATGATATGAGGAAATTTTCCTTTAAAAATGCTTAGTTTTCCTTACAATATGAATCGAAACTAAACAAGATCATATTTCAGAAAGGATTTCAGACACAGCTAAATCAGCTGATTATGGACAACATCATCTGGCTACAAGCAAATAAGGACAGGTTTTGTAGATCATTGCATTTGTCAATGCACCATCATGCAGGATTGAAATCCAGACTCAAAATTCAAATCGAGGCTATGGAACGATAAAGTGCAATTGAATACAGTTTACTATTGTTAAAATGAGGCTACTCTGCAGCAGGTTGAAATTTTGTCTACAATCAGTTATGAATGTTGAACGTATATCATGTATATAAGGTAAGTTTTCAAAACAGGGGTTTGGTTTAGTTAATCTAAAATGAAGCCAAAGTCTCGATCAAGCCAACATAACTTTTCAAAGCCAAACAACTTCTAAAATCCAAGTTTCTCGAAATTGTACTAACAATGACAAACTGAAAACCATGAATGAGGAAATTTAAAACATTGCTAAAGATTTATCCTCTGACAATTGAAACTGAACACTGCAGTGCCAATAGACCCATTGGTATGCAATATTATACTGCAATTTTTAAGCCTGGAACATTTCCTTTCGGCTATGTCTCTCAACCATCAAATTCCTGCTAAATAGTGGTCTCGCAAATTCTCCTTATTCTGTGCTCTGCGAGCTTGTTTTTGGTATTATACGTTCTTCAAATATTTTGGTCATTTACATTTGGGTTCCTTTTAAAGGTGTTACTTATAAAAAGCTTTTTTAGGATGATAGGTGGCTCTCGAAATAACTTTGTTATGTCTAGTAGATACCTTTTTGCAATCTTTAGCGGACATTCACCTATCTAGCCTGGCAGTTTTCAATACTCATCGAGAAATTTTGTTAGTTGCGATGTATCCGTGACTGTTTTGCTTGAAACATGTATGAGAAATCCAACCATATTTGTTGCATGCATGTCTGTTACAGCTCTGTTTGCTTGCACTGTCTTGCTTGGTGGTATCAGTCGCGGCGAGTGGTTGCTGCATGTCATTTTATGACATTTCAATATCTCATTTATGAAACTTGAGATTTTTCACGCAAGCACAACATGGACCTTTGCCTGGCACATTACTACCTAAGCTACGCCAAAAATATCGCTGTTTTGCGTATTCAGACAAAATAAAACTATATTTTGTTCTTGATCACTAGGTACATTTGCTTACATTACAAGTGTGCTGAGGAGAAAACCAATATTCACAACTTTTGCCTGGAAAACATTTTATCGCCAAATCCTATATTGAGAAATGAATATCTTCCAAGATATTCAACATATGGAAAGCATATTCAAAAGCTGCAAAATCGGACAGCTCGTGTTGTCACAAACAGTCCCAAAGATCAAACATCAGTGCCATTAATATCACAACTAGGGTGGTTAACAGTCAAAGAAATGATTGACTTCGAGATGGCTTGTACAGTTTATAAAGCTTTGAAGGGACTTGTACCGCCCCTACATGCAATAAATATTTCACAAAAGGTCAGAATCCTGTAATAGAGCCTTACGTAATACCTGCACTGACTTCAGAATTCCACTGTGCAAAGCCTCAAAAGGACAGCGCAGCTTTTCCTATCGAGGAGTCGCTGTTTGGAACGAGTTCCTTTCTTTTTAGATTTTTTGACATATTTTTCATCTTTCTTTCCTTCCTTTTCTCGTATATTGGTATTTTAATTTCTTTTAAATGTAAAATAGGCTAGTTACATTTTCGTTTATGCATGGCACATTGTAAATCAGTTTATTACTGAATGTATTGTATACCCTGCTGAAATAAGTAAAAATGAAATGAAAATGAAGTATGGATCAGCTATATTGACAGAAATTCAGTCCGTTAATAATGTTCAGCTGACTATATAACAAGTCTATATGCCTGCTGAAAATGATAGTGGTATGCCGAAAGACGTTTGAATGGAGGAGTGTAGTAAAAGAAAACTAAATACAAGTTGGAATAAAGTACGATGATTGTCAACAAGATAATACACCGTAATAACCGCCAAACAATGACAGTGCCAGACAATTTTCGTGGGAGTGGAGTATCAGGCCACAAGTTGCCGAGTAGGTAAAGTGCACTTCAAACACCTTTAATACTCTTTTTACATTGCCATTTTCATTTCAATCTTGTAGTTCTTTTTCATCATTTAAATCTTGATAAATAGTTGCCTGAATTAACTGTATCTTGGCTGTTGTAAATAGCCAACTTTAAAATTAAAGAATTTATTATTATTACTATATTATTATTTAGAAGAGTAATCTTCAATGACATATTACCCAGTGTGCAACAGGAGCTCCGATTGCAGCCCAATATTGCGGTAACCAGAATACATTTAAAAGATTATAGATTGAAAATTTCAAGGAAATAGGAGGTTCAGCGGAGGGTCCCCTGACGAAAATTCTCGATTTTGTGCTTAGAAAACTGCTGTAGTAATCAGTATTTCAATGATAAGGCCTATGGTTGACAGAAAAACAGTTTCAAAGTCATTCAAACACACCAATGCTGCAACGAATTTATAGCTGGCATACTAACGGCTTTGCTTAAGGAGGCAGTACACAGAAAATTATGAAGAAAGAAAAATTTTTGTCAATTTTTTTTTCTTGCGGCAACATACTCTTTCGGGCTTAATTTCACGATTGTTAAAGGGCTGCCCTGTTTTGGTTTTCCCTTTGTATACAAAAAAAGGGTTTTTCAGCACTGACGTACAAAATTTCCTCCTTAGCAACAAGATTACTTTGTTTTTTCTCTTGGTTACGCAGGGTGTATGTTATTAGAAAACCCCAAAACCTGAGATGATCTAGCGCTTCATGTTTTAAAATGCTCCTTCAGAGAAGCAGGATAGGCTATTCACTCGTAAATGACCCACAATGCAGTTGAGATGTTTTCCGTTGGTAACATACAGTGTTGGATACTAAATCTACTTAGATTTACCTCGAAAATGCCACGATACTCAACAAAGAGAAGAAAAGGGTTTCACGGCAAAAAGAAATGGGAAATTGTTCATCAGGAGTCAGCCACTGTCACAAGTGACAATGATGCAGAAGTTGATGCTGATGAAGGGCCTAATCCAAGTACAACTAATCCATGTGGAACTTGTAAAACATGGACGCCAAGAATGGATACGGTTTCTACAGGTATCAAAAGTATTTCTGCGGAAAAGCTGTTAAATACAGACTTTCTAAAAATTGATGATAAGATAAGTACGAGAGCTAGTAGCAAAAAGGTTGGCATGTCAAAACCTGCTACAAATTTTGAAGAAGCCAGTGGATTTAAGATACAGGATTTCTCACTTCTCCAGCAGTGCCTAGATACCTCTGCCATTTGCTCCAAATGTAAAAGTGCGAAATCTAACTTGAAGATCTTCCAAGTAAATAAGAAAAGAAAGGGGCTTGGAGAATACATGTTTATAAAATGTAGCAACTGTGGTGCTAGTCAGGACTTCCTGTCAAGCAAGAAAATGCCTTGTCAAGGAGGAGGATTTGAAATTAACAAAAGAGCAGCTCTAGCTTCATCCAGCAGGAAGGATTTGAAAAGATTTTGTTCCCGCATGAACTTACCACCACCAGTGTTAAGCAAACCATACAACAGGCACTTAAAAACTATAGAGGAGGCTGCAGTTCATGAAGCAGAAGAGAAAATGAATGATGCAGCTGCAAGATTAATAGAAATAACAAGAACTGAAGAGCCAAGTAAGATAGTTAAGCTTGAAAGTGGAAAGGAAGTGGCCCAAGTTTCTGTCACTGTAGATGGCACATGGCAGAAAAGAGGACATACCTCAAAAATTGGTGTTGTGTTCATTCTTTCAGTGAGAACTGGGGAAGTATTGGATTATGAGGTTCTTTCCCAGGTATGCCATGAATGTATTTATTACAACAAGCATGACAAAGAATCATCTTTTTATAAAGAATGGGCTCAAAATCACAGCAATAATTGCAGAATTAATCATGAAGGCTCATCTGGAAAAATGGAGGGGAGGGGAGCAACCCTTGCATTTAAGCGGAGTATAGAAAAGCGCTGTTTAATGTACACCCAGTTTGTTGGTGATGGGGACAGCAGCTGCTTTGGAACAGTTTTAGAAGCAGTCAAAGAAGAATTTGGAGATCTGTATCCTGTTGAAAAAGAAGAATGTGTAGGGCACATTCAGAAGAGGATGGGCAGTGCTCTTTTAGATTATAAGAAGAGCATGAAAGGAAGGAAGCTTTCTGATGGCAAAGGTGTTGGTGGTGCACATCGCCTTACTGAAGATATGATCAAAAGGATTCAGAATTATTATGGCCTCTCAGTAAGACAGAATAAAGGAGATTTGCTTGGGATGAAGAAAGCAATCACTGCTATTCAGTACCACATAATAGATGAACCTGGAAAGTCTCTTTCCCATCAGCATCGCTTCTGTCCACAGGGAAAGGATTCTTGGTGTCGCTTTTGGGCAGACAAAGCCACTGGTTCCAGCAGCTATAAAGATACTAACAGGCTACCCCATGTGTTCATGGCACAGTTACAGCCAATTTTTACAAGACTTAGTGATTCTGACCTTCTTAGCAGGTGCTTACTTGGCCTAACTCAAAATCAAAATGAGAGTTTAAATGGCCGGCTTTGGTCATTAGTGCCTAAAACAACATTTTGTGGTAAGAGGAGGATTGTGATTGCTGTATGTGAAACCATTTGTGTGTCAAACACAGGTGCTGCTAGCAATTACATGCTTTTTGAGAAGCTAGGAATTGAGCCAGGTGAAAACACATTAAGGGCACTGAGGCAAGAAGACCGAACCAGGCTGCAGAATGCCAGTCGAAAGATTTCTGAAAAGTATAGAGTCAGTAGGAAAAGGCTGAAATTTCAGAAAAGAAAGAAAGAGAAAAGACCATGCTCAGCTTACAAAGCAGGTGGATTTGGAACCATGGCAGTTCCTGATCAGGTGGTTACAAGAAAAGGAAAAGAAAAAGGCAAACAAAAGAGAAAGCAAAATATTTCAACTGAAATAGGAACATTGAAAAGGCCAAGAGGTGTAGAGACTGTAGAAGTCATGTTTGTTGATGAAACCACTATTGACCTTGTTACAGTTGGGACAAAATGAAGGAGGCATCACCAAAAACAATTAATTTCATTGTAATTTAAGCTTTTCCCCCAATTGCTTGTTTTAACACAGAAACATTGGTACTGCTTGTTTATCTTATTTTAAATCACATTTTTTCAACATATCAAAATTATAGGGTAGCATATTTTAGGTACAGATATCTCCATAACTATGTGACCAAAATTAGTGAAAATTTTATCCCATGTATATTTTTGGGTGATTATTCATTTGAGTTATTGAAAGTTTGCTTGGGGCAATATTCCCTCTGTTGTTATGGAAACAGGAATTTTGGGGGTTAACCCCAGTTATATGTTATATACAAGATTTCTAATAATTCAAATTAGAACTCTTTAGGTGTTAGTTCTTTTGGCATGCACCATAGTCACATAGTCCCCATAACTTTCTAGTTATTTGTACCTATGTATTCAGAGCACCCCTTAGATCTCAAAGGTTGCCATGGAAACGACCCCTTTAAAAGATTACAAATTTCCTTTTTCTAGTAGTGCAATGAAGCAGCCTTGTAAATCCAGAGTTTCATTACATTATCTTTTATAGTTTTTTAAATGCAATTTTTTATATCCTAAGACCACGTTTTCAAATTTTCTGTATACTGCCTCCTTAATGACGTAGGAGGACCCACCATGGTTGGGCCTGACAAGGGAGAACACTTCAAATTACACCCTCCGTATCGGTTAAAAAGGCATCTCTCAGACTAGAATGAAGGTGAGTGCAAGAAAAATGAAACCAACGTGAATTTTACGCGAGGAAGTTTAATCCATTGTATTGGGAGCATCTGGTATCCGCACTTAACAGAAAATTGTTGAATTCATGTCGATAGAGACTCTAAAAATCTTAAGCCCGCCGGGTATTTTGCCAGTTTGCGATCCTTGCGGGTGCAACACTCCACACCCGCCGTAGCGCCCCCCTGCCGTCAAGCTACCATAACTACCAACTACCCAAAAGCTACCAATGACTTCTGCAAAAGTAAAGGGTGTAACACCCCGCATCCTCTACTTCAGCGCTCCCTAATGGTACTGTCAGTTTAAGGTTAACTATGAAATCTTACCTCTTGACAGATGGTATGAATAATAGAGTAATTTGACTGTCTCGTCTCATGGCAACTAATAGAAGCTTCTTTTTCGTCCACCTTCTGTCGGTTTTCCAGCTCTGTCCTTATACTTTTTGTGATAGAACCTTTATACAGTAGAACGACTGCAGTCAGTTTGCATACCTCTTTCTTCACAAAACAACAAATTTGCTGGCAAATCTCGAGCTTCACAGCTCTTTCTTCATATGAGAAGTTTTCCTGCCAAATAGCTATTCAAAACCTGCCCTCTTTCCTTGCTGCTTTTCGTCTAGTGAAGTGGCGTCAGAATCCTTAATCATAATTTCGCGCCAAAAATGCCAGGTCCAAAATGGTGGCTTAAGATCGTTTTGATTGGTGGTTAAGTGCAAACAGATAAAAAGACACTTTTTGTGCATGAAGAAATAGGGGGATTCAATTGGGGTACATATTGCAACTTCAATCGCTCCTAAATAGAAAATCAAGCGCCACCCCTTAGCTGCAAATATGGCCATTCCTCATACGAAAAGTATGGTAAGTAAAGTAATTCTACGTGACATTAAAAGGTTCATATGTTACTCCATCTAATGGCGGATTTTTGTAAACCTATAAGGTGCTTATCAGTGGTGCATTTGCCGCCCCTTTGTATCTTAGGTACTAGAACTATCTACCTACATGCCAAATTGACGAATATTCTGCCCCATTTACCGCTCGCTTCCCTTTAACTTCGCTACTGGTTCCAGCTCCAATACTCTCTGTTATAAATGTGCCCACTGCTTGGCAGCTTTTAATTGATACCGTATAATGTGAAGCTGTTTTCCGGGTTCCGTGTATAACGGGATATTTTACCAGCTAGCACTGATATTGTCGGAAGGTATCTCAGACTGTCTGCATAGTATCTGAAGCTCAATACCACTTGTTTTTATGCCATATGAAGTATCAGTCTGCAAGTGACCAGCGAGGCACGCAAGCAAACTTTACAGCAAATGGTCGGATCCTCGATATCTTCTTCGAACCTAATCTGCTAACAACACACACACACACACACACACACACACATACACACACACACACACACACACACACACACACACACACGCACACACACGCACACACACGCACACACACGCACACACACGCACACACACGCACGCACACGCACACACACGCACACACACGCACACACTTATACGAGAGTTTTCTCAAATGGGCCACAAAGATTGAGAAAAACTTGTGATCACACCCTGTACATACATTGGTAGAAAGAAGCCAATAGTCATTCCATGTTCACAACATGATAGAATGAAGCTTTCTACTCGATGTTAGACTCAAACAACTGGAATCTGGGGGGAATTCTTTGATATTGCAAGTGACTTCTGGAGAAATAAATGAATCTACTCGGCACTTTTTAACAGTCGTTAGTGTGTTGTAAAATGCCTTGTTATTGTTTTCGTGCTATCTTTACTGTACACAATGGAGTATAATCTGTCAGGAGCATCCTCTTTAGTTGAAGTGCCACTCTTCACAGATACTCTTCAATAGAAAATGCTTTTTTCGGCACCAAGAAGGCGAGGTGTTCGCTAAAAGCTGCCGTTATAAAAAGCTTGTTTTGTTGTTATGAATTTTGTTTTGTGCAATGATTCCTAGTTCTTTGCTAATAGGTCTAATAAAACAAAATTGGTTTTACAAATGAAAAATCATATTGGGAATTCAGTATGTGTGCATTGTAATTGGGTGATGTAATTCTGATCCATTGTTACAATATATAAAATAATAGGAAAGCATAATGGACTATTTTTCCATCTGTCCCTTGAGCTTTGAAGAATCGAATAGTTTAATCAGGGCATCACAAACATCAAAACTCCTGTATATTCATTCAGTGTGGTCTCACAATAAGACGTATACACCTTTTCTTATAAGAATACCTCATTTCTCGCTGAACCTCAATATTCTTAGAATATTTTGATTTTGAGCCCAAGAACACTCTAAAATTATTCTTGCAATGTAGCGTTTATGGGCATTAATACTCGTTTAGGCTGTATTCTTAGTATAAACTAGAGTGTAACGGACACTCCCTAAAGAATTCCAGAGTCTCATCATAGCGTAATGAAGCTCGAGCTTCCCATTATTCTTAAATCATTCCTAAATTCAAGCTAATATGACCCTAGATATTCTTGTAGACCATATTCTTATAAAAGTGTTTAAGTACACACTCGACATGAGCTGTTATTTTACAAAGAGCGCAACACCTCCTGAGCTCAATACACGTTGTTTCACTTACAAGAAGCCTGACTCAAGGCCTAGTAGTAAAAGCCTCTTAAATTTTGGCCAAATTTTAGTTTTAAAACGTTCTTGCTAATATTTTCTTAATTTACTGAAAGAATTTTAGTAAAAACGAGGACAAAACGGAAAACATTTTCTTTTTGGATGCCCAGAAGGCTTAGCACATAAAACATACTATAGTGGAAACTTGCTAAATACGTGGACGTAAGAGGGGTTTCCGAAACTGTGAACGATGGCACAGAAATTTCTCAAGCTTCTCTACCCCTGTAGTTATAAAATTTTCTTAAATTTCAGGGTGTCTAGTACTCGGTTTCATATGAACCGGTTTTCTATAAAAATCGTCAAAGCTTTCGTGTCAGCTAGGGACGCTTGCGCAGACAAAGGGCAAGGGGGCAAACTCTGAATACGAGGCACCAACGATGTGACTTTTTGTCATGTCATAAACAAAATGTTTTTCTTGGCTAGATTTCATACAAAAGAGCGCGTTGTATTAAGAATAACCATGGCACAACTAACGGCCATGAGTATTCACTGAATTCTGCTTCCAAATCAGTACTTGTAAGCTGTTAGTTTAGTTCGCGACGTTTTGCTAGAACTACTCAAAATCACATCTTACCCCATCTACCCCCGAAGGATGAGGACAGGGGGCGATTGCCCCATTGCCCGGCCCATTCTGTAGGCAGGCGTCATAAGTATTAGCTAAAAATAAGGTCCACCATTGATAGAAGCCATGATTTGCTTGGATGGTGTAGAAAGAAAACTTTCAGCACCACGCCCTTTTAATGCTATGCATCACCGTTTATAATCAGAGAGCTCATCTTTACAGTTAAGTAACAAAATGTTAAGTTTTGTCTGACAAGCTTTCAGCTTTGCTTTGTATTATGAAGCCGTAAAACCGAACCAGCATGCTTTGTCGAATGGAATAGCGATTTACCGACAGACTAAAGGTAGAACAGTGGGGACCCGTAAAACTGTCTATATTGGTAAAGCTATGCCTTTCCTGTTGAAATACTCAAGAAGGGCAATTTACAGGCTAATTGTGAGCACGGATTTCAAATGGATCTAGAGAAAAAAGTGGCATAAAACAAAAATCTAGTATGGAATAACAAGAACTTTGTTTTCAAATGAAGAACAATGCAATACAACCAAGGAGTATACTTTATACTGTTGGGACCGGCCACAATTTTCATTCCAAGAATAAGTTATACCAAAATATGTTACAACACACTATATATAAAAATACAACCGAAGATAAAATAATTTTGAAGGGGGGTGGGTGAAATAAGCCCCTTGTGCAACCCAGAAGTCTCTTCTCTTTGGGGAGTAAGCGCATGTCATTTTATACAAATTCTCTTGTCCTATTTATTTGTTGTCACTGAGGTCTGGGCCGTTACGAATATTATGCTTCTGGGGGAGCGTGAAATAAAGATTTGCACAAGACATTGACGTGAAAGCCAAGGACTTAATGTGGTTTCTAATGGCACAGCCGACATTTCCAATTCGCTTCCAATATTGTAGACACCTATACGGGAAATCTGTCAGTTGCAACACTTACCGATGAGCTGCATTGTTTCGCAAAACGTCAGAGGATTTGCCGTTAAAACGCACCTTTCACCGACGAAGTGCATTTCCAGAGGGGCGTGACGCCCTTCAGCCACGCTGTAGCGGTAACGGGCCTGGCAAGGGTGCTTGGAGGTTTGCTAGCCAACATAACCACAGATGCGAGAACTGTAACAGCTTAATACACTTAATATGAACATAGAACGGATGCAGCTATTCAACGCTGGCATTTTTCTACAGAAACACGTGTTTCTGGAGCTCAAGGCAACCAAAAAGACCTCAGGCCCCAGACCTTCACCACTTCGGAAGTGATTTTCTCACAAAAAAATCGGCAAAAATAATCAACTAACAAAAATCTACCAAGTACGCAAAAAAATCTATTGGTATCTCACCAACAAGTAAACAACAAAATTCTATACCTCCGTGATAACTGCATTTAAAGGTTCTTATCATAGTATATGTAGCATCGATTGTAAGTCTAAATATTTCCTATCTTGGGATATAAAATCGACTGTTTCCAAAACAAATCATGGAAACCGTAGTACCATCATGTTGCCTATTGCCAATGCCGCCTCCTTAAAACGAAAGACGTATTGCATATAGGCACCAACTGGAGTCCACCAGGCAATGATGCCAGGTAGATGGATATGATAACATATTAGAGGGTAAATGTGACCAAGAGACTGTCTAATGTTTCCACATTACCTCTAGGTCGGTAAAAGTTCAATGTGTTGTGATTTGGCTGCAAACTAAGAATTTACTGTATTAATATCGAATAAAAGTGTTCTACGCAACACAGTAATGTAACAAACTTGTCACAAACATAGAGGATTTCCCACAAAATTTTATAGAAGGGAATGCATCTTAACAATAAGACTCAAACCTGTCCTCATTTTGATACTCGCAGGCTTAAATCTAAAGAGGACTTTACAAATATTTCCTTTCCTGGTAGATGTTACAGAAAATATTCTTAAACAGGGTAATATTTCAAAGTGTTTGTTTATCTTGATAAAAATTGGTAGTTCACAACCACATACGTCACAGGAATTACTTCAATACAATGTCAAGTAACAATGTCGTATGGGTTTCGAATCCATAAAGTTCAATAACACAAGGTGGAAGAGCCAGGAATGTGTTCCAAACTGTGGCGCTTCGTTTATCATTAGAGATTACATAACCAGTTTTGAATCTCGGTTTTGACTTTTCTGATAAAGAACTATGATGAAGACACATAGCACTATTTCCTGTTGGAAAGTTCAACTAGGAGGTAACCTAACCAATCAGGTCATGCCACGTAACAGTAATGTTGGTGTTTCATACATATGCATGTTGTAGCTGATGCCTCATCTTACTGCCACATCAATCATTCCTATGTGGTAACAATTACGTTTGCCTAAATCAATCTCAACTTGTCTTTCGACATTGTTTGTCGTTAGAAATTGGTTTATTATAGGAACTAAATGTCTGTTTCTGGGTTATTCATGAACTTTTCAAGATCATTTTGATCGACAAACAGAACCAGTTCAGAATTGCACTGTGCCAACATTTCATGATTCGGTCTTACTTTTGCCTTGTCGTAATCGTTATCTTTGACAATCAGCACATCCATATCACTATTCAAAACGGCGTGCAACTGCTTTTTCTGACTTCCTGGCTTTACAACCGTCATATGAATAAGCTCCTCTGATTGATTCTGGCCAACGGACTTGGAGCTTTCTTTGTACTGAAGAGATATCCCCGAATCACTCTTTGAGGAGCAAGATGGCTTTTGGTCCATGAATCCATCACTTTCACTCTTGATAGCTTCCTCTTTCGTCAACAAAGAAGGCAATCGATCCACTGCGCCTTGCGTTGCTTTAAATATGGGCACTTGGAAGAGGACACAGATTGCAAGGGCAGCTGTACCCCCGGAAAAGAAGAATGCCAAGGAGTATGTCCCAGTTGTATCATACAGGAATCCTAAAGAAACAAGAAAGAGAAGACGGTCCATTCATTCCAAGTGCAATGCTTCCATTACATATACAATTTGCAACTAAATTACGTGGAACACCTTTTTATAACAACATACTTGGTATGAACACTGAAGCTCGATTTACCAAAACATAAGAGCACGGCTAGATGCTCAGCCTCAAACAATAAACCAAAAGAGATTTCGACTACCTACATTCTTGTTGCAAAGAAATCCTGATGAGGTTTTAAATAAACATCAGCATTCGTTGCTTTATCTTCAAAAGTAACATGACCAAATGTCTTAGAGACTGGATATTGCATGAAGTTTCTCAAATATTCGCAAAATACTCACTCTTGAGATAAAAGTGCATTCAAGGCTATTTGAGTTGAAAATTATCAAAAAAACACCGTGTAAAAAAGGCCCGGCTGTTATAGAAAGAAGAGTATGACCATTATACTACAAAATCTCTACAACCAAAGTGGCTCTCAAACCGAACTAAGAAGAAAGCGAAAGAGAAAAGGAAAATTGACTTAAATAAAGGACAAATCCATACCAGCCACGGGTGGTCCAAGCAAAAATGAAGCTGCGGATGTGAGAAGAAATATACTGTAGCCGGTTGATAACTGCTTCTTGCTGACAAGATCCCCAACGACCAACATGTTGTTGGCAGAAGTGCAACCATCTTGCAAACCAAAAACAACAGCATAGGCGATCAGTCCACCGTATGACGTAATCGTAGGGCAAGTGGTCGTAGCCAGGCAATTTGCAAGCAGAGCGATTTGGTACATAATGATCTTGTCGGTCTTTGGAAAGGTAGCAATTTTACCAAGAATGACCTTGCCGGCTGATTGTGCTAACGCCATGTAGCCCGGTAAAAGAGCAGCTTTCGTTCGAGACACACCAAGGTCCATCGCCATTCGCATCTGTTGAATAAACAAGTGACAGAAATAATGATGATGACAAAAATTGATATTGAGTAAGACCTCAATCTATGAGAAGTACATTTATGAGGGCCTTCTTTGCCAAGAAGCTTGTAGGTTGATTTCGGTTGGCAAGATGTAATCATGATGGTTCGTGGACCTGTCATTTGAAGAAACTTCAAAACATTCATATCTAAGCATTCATTAAATACAATAACGGTTTCTACCATTTGGGTAAGAATTGGCCAATTCAATATTGTTGATTCCTCCGATTAGCAGTCTCTAAATTCTGACTTACTCCTTTAGGATCCTATGTAGTTTAAGACTGCTCAATACCATGAATACACTTTTAGATTCAAAACACTTATAACAGACATATGATCCATCTCTCCAACCAAGTCACTAACTGCCGTTCGCAAAGTGTGTCGTACAAGAGTGCAGTACTACATTCAGCAGGGGAGCTGTAAAAAACGTTTCTCTAAAGATGTTCAGACCCAAACTGATGGAAACTACTACTGAACAAAATGAACATGAATTTGACCGCAGCACGAGGATATTCTGCAGGATTCTACAGCTAACTGGGTCTTCAGCATGCCATAAAAGGGGTTATTCTACATTCGGGCAAGTTAGGCACTTCTAGTGCTGCAATTTTTCACTACTATACTTGGGTGGAACCATCCGAACTAGCAGACAAGCCAGTTATGCAATACCTTACAATAAAGAAGTGCATGATTGTAATACAGTAGCAGTATTATCAGAATAATATGAAGCTAAAAAAATATTTTTAATTGTGGCAAGGATTAATGCCTTCTATATCATATATCATAGTTCTTTGTCACCTTTCAGTATTTCATCCTACGGTGTTTAATTGAAGAGAATGTCCCCTGAAGGGCGTGTTGGACAAAATGACAAGGCCCTTTAAAGTACCCCATCTGTGGTAGCTGGAAATGTCCCTGTTGTTAGATAATCTCGAAGTTTCAATACAGCGACTGAACTCATCCAGCGACAAAACCCTAACAAGACGATCGTTGAATTAGCATTTTTGCGTGGGGATTTTCATTCTTTTGTGAAAGGAGATTTATACGAAACAAAGTATTAGGACTGTTTGTTTATCAGGACTGTTTGTTTATCAGGAGTTCTCTGTCTCACAGTTGTTCAAAAAAGTAGAAAACTTCATGTGTGTTAGCTTTGACAGTATGCATAATACAGATTTCTAAATAATAATGTCATATAACTGCTGGCAAGATTATCTTACATCCGTTTGCTAACAAAGCAATTTTTAGGGTAGTTTGCAGAACATAAATTCGGAAACTAAACTTTGTATCGCTCAGATCTTCGCAAAATGTTTAAAATGTTTATGCCAGTAGACGCTTTGAATACTAAATTCTGCACAATATCTTTTGTCTTATTGAATTACGCCGTCGTGCAGCAAAATCAGGACTTTTTTTACATCACAGTTTTATAGCATGGGTCCCTTCGATTAGAGACTGGGCAGAATCCATGCCTGCTCGGATTTCACTCGAATACCAGACCATCCATGGTCCGAATTTCTAGCTGTTAGCTTCCAATCGAAATTCTGCGCTTGATTTACTGCGTCGGGCAATAATACTAATCCGATTAAATAATACTTATAGAGTTGGGTTCAACCACAACATCATGGGATAATAAAAGCGTTACATTCCTTTAACAGCCCTCTTAGCTCCTATTACGTCAAGAAAGACGTACACATCATGAAATTATCCTTGTATTTCGGCCAACAACTCTTCTTAAGGAAATCTTGCAAAAGGGCAACCTAACCTTTAATACACGTTGTGACGCAATGTATTAGCATTTGATCATGGCTAACCTCAAATGCAATACCACATACAGTAAACACAGGAGCGGGAGGTGCTGTAACAGCAATAGTTCTTCCGTCACAAATGCTTACAAACGTCACGATATACACAGCCAATAATCCCCTACGGTCCTTTTGCATAGGTGAGCTCGGGAGATACAAAGATGACTACACGCTTTTTCTAAAGAAAGTAATCTATAAGAAAGAAGTGTCAGACCCAGGAAAGTTGATAATATTTCCTGCGCAATCCAAGAAGCCCTGTTTATATTTTAGTAGTGCTTGTCGCTTTGCAGCACAACAGGTTTCTTTATACGAAACAAGTTTATAAGAAACCAAGTACTAGACAGCCTAAATTTTAAGAAACTTTTAGAACTACAAAGAAAGAGCTAAGAAACCGTGGAAATTTCTGTACCATCTTTCACAATTACGGAAACACATTTTCCCTCCACGGATTTAAAACTGTCCACTACAGTATTTCTTATGTGCTGTAAAGCAGATAAACCTTATGGGCACTACAAAAGGCAATACTTATTACGCTTCATTTCCGTTCTCATAACAATTTTTTCGGAAAATTAAGAAACTTAAAACTAACATGTGGCCGGAAATAACGGAACTTCTACAACTAGGCTTCGAGTCAGGTTTCTTATAAAAAAACCTGTACTACAATGAGTAGGACTACAGCTCCAGGAAATGTCAGAATCATACGTTGTTGGTAAAGGAATCTTACCAAACTTTGATTCTGAAATCGTGGAAAAACCAAGAGAGTTTCAATACTGGGCCAATAAAAATTTTCATATAGATAAAATGACACACACATAGAACTGGTTGGGCACTTAACCTCCAATATCTCTTCGATGTTTTATGTTTGCTTTGAAAGAATTTAAACTACCATCCCCTGCAGGGCTACTCTATGTCCACATGCATACTATGGCTAAAAGAAATACATTTGCGAACGCTGCAGAATCACACATGTTTCCTGTCCTGCTTGCATGCATCTTCAAAGGAAGTTCGCAACCTACTGAGACATTGCACTACACATCCAAATACCGTAATTCATGAAATTTTCGCGCGAGTTTGAATTTTGAATACCTGGATTTCGCAAACATAGATAGTTAAGATAAATATATGTTTCTAGAAGTAAACAGTTTTACGTAATAACTTCATCTATTTTTTGAAATTCATTTTATTGTAAACTAAAGCAGTTATAGATGCTGGGCCCTTGTTGATAGCAGCACTTCGTGTGCTGAAGAGGTTACCCTGTGTAAACATTGCTATTATTATAATTATTAATTTGAAAACTTTTTATAACAGCAAAAAATCGAGGGTTCGGATGCCGGTTCCATTCATTTGCAGCCAAAACCCACCTAGATTATTTCAAGTGTTTCATTGGTCTTAAGTTATAGCCAAAATTCTAGACAAAATTCAGAATTTCACTGTTCTACTCGTGTCTGTACCATTTGCATGGCAGTAAATGCAGAGTGAATATTACGGAACTGCTAGGAACTTCTAGTACTGCGATATGATCATTAGGGTCCGAAAATAAGAGGCTTTTAAAATAAGGCTTTGCGCTAGGTTCCTTATAAAAAAGCGTGTGGTTGACTTTGATCTAACCACTTGAAACCGAAGATTAAGCGAGGAGGTATTTATAGAAATTCGTGTCCGATCCTGAAATGGTTTATGTAGAATTCCTTATTTATTCAGAGATCACATCACTGACTCTTTTTCCCATCAAGTTGGTAAAATAATGTGCAATAACTCCATTGCACGTTTCTTTAGTAGAAAGTCTCGTTTGTACTGAAACTTTCATAGGATTTCATGATTTCAGTACCAAAACTTTCTTGAGACCTTCTTAGCAAGAATAATATAATTTATGTACATAGATTACCACATAAAGTCTATGCAAATGAAACAAACGAGATGAAAATTTGAATTTCAAATTGAATCATCTTGCCTAGGTCTAAAAAAAATCCCATATTGTAGTTTCTTAACTTTTTGAGAAGTCTAGTACTGCTTTTGTGCAAACCAAATTCCTAAAAACAACGAGCAAACATCTATAATAACCCACCATATCTTCCTCATAATTAAGTGAACAGCTATAAGCAAGAATAGCAAAATAAAGCAAGGGTGAAATCGTAAACATGCTCAGTTGATCCCTGGGTAATTTGAGATTGTAAATCAATAAGCGTAAGTTAGCTTGCATACGCTATATATAAGCAAAAGAAAAGGCCTCTAATCCTTACTTGAAAACCACAATCAGATGCAAATACAAAATTTAATGCAAAGGACGGGGGTTTACGTAGAAAAGAATGACCTTGCATCTTTGGATCCAAAGTTCAAATAAGATACACCACCTGACGGTTGTGCAAAGCAAAAAGTATATACATACCAAGTGGACAAATGGAATGTAGTAGCCGAAATGCATCAATGTTGTTGCTGTTATAAATGTTATAAACGCTTTGTTTTTCTTCAAAGGCAAAGGTGGTATCTCATCTTCCTTCGGCTTGTTTTCGGCTGCTACATTCTGTAAGGTCGATTGCTTTGCCGGCCTCTTGTAGAAAAGCGATGCCAGCATTAGGTAAAGTGATGCTGCACTTGCGATTTGAAAGCCACGCTTAAAACCATTCTTAGTGAGTATAACCTCAAGTATGGGTGCCAGGGCTAACGCACCCATACTATTCCCAGACAACGCAATGCCATGAGCCAGTGACCAGTTCCTTGTGAAGTACTCTGGTAGAATCAGAAGTGATGCACTAAAGCATAGACTTTCTCCTATGGCAAATACGACCCCAAATGTAAGGTACAGATATGGAATGCTTGGTACGAATGATGACGTGAATAGTCCCAGGCCATAAAGAACCGCACCGGTAAACATAGTAATACGGAAGCCAAACCTTCGGCATAAGTGGAAGGTCACCGGCGTCAACATGTATGTTAATGCAAATGACATTGAACCGGTCCAAGCTGTTGAAAGAAATTTCTTATATAGTGTTTTCGACATGGCTATCAATATTTATCAGTGTCTGAGAAGTCACTCAGACTATCTCACGCGAGCCTACAACACTCATGCGCCTAAGTGCTTGCAAGTTCATGCTACTAAGTGGGTAAGTACTGAAACTGTTGTGGTGCATTGTGCTTCACTATGTAATGAGAATATTCACTCAAATTACGACGAGTTCCATAGAGCCAACGAGATAAACTATGCCTGAATACATTGCATGTGATACAATCACTCACCACCTCATATTGTTGAGCTAATGTAACAATAATGTTTCTAAGTAAATGGGGAAATGAATTCTTCACAACCCAAAGCGGATCAACCATGACCACACTTTCACGAAACATAATATTGTTCTTCTATGTATCACGAGACGGCTTACGCATGCAGCATTATTCAATCTGGTCCAGCATATCATTCATTGCACCAGTACAATATAAAGCTGAAGTATTGCCACTATAAAATATATCATTCTCGTAATTATAAGCTATTATGATCATCATCTTCATCATGACCAACGTAATCATCACCATGATCTCTATCATCTCTATTATCATCATCATCATCATCATCATCATCATCATTATCATCAACAGCATCATTATCATCAACAGCATTATATCATCATCATCATCATCATCATCATCATCATCATCATCATCATCATCATCATCATCATCATCAACATCAACAGCATCATGTCATCATCCTCATCATGTCATCATCCTCATCATGTCATCATCATCATCATCATGTAATCATCATCATTATCATCATTATCATCATCATCATCATCATCATCATCATCATCATCATCATCATCATCATCATCATCATCATCATCATCATCATGTCATCATCATCATCATGTCATCATCATCATCATCATTATCATCATCAACAACAACAACAACAATAACAACATGATGTCATCATCCTCATCATGTCATCATCATCATCATGTCATCATGTCATCATGTCATAATACTAATAATGGAGACTTTCATTTTATATTCCGCTACATACAATGGTAACCTCACTTAAAAAGGTAGTTACAATTGGCTAGCCTGATAACAATAAAACAAATAACTAACGATAACAAAAGTTAAAACACGGATAATAAAAAAAAAGCTACAATGGATTGCTAATAATAATAATAATAATAATAATTGTAATATTACTCTGACGAAGTGGCACCATGTGAAATTATAGGAAGGGGCTTGGTGTCTCAGTGAGGAGGACAAACCCTAACTTATAAGATGCCATGTCCTTATCTTTCATTATACATACTAGCAGAAGGGATATAGCAGAAGGAAGAGAAAAATCAATTGTCTACGTAAGTAGTAGCTCCTAGTTGAATCAATTTTCTGTAACTCTAAAGAAATTCAAAAAAAATATCCCATAACCAAATGATACAAATACTCTGTTCAAAAAGACAAATATGAGAAAACAATGCGTGACACATTTCTGGCCGTAATGCCAGAGTCATACAAATACCAGAATATGCACACATCCAATCGTTTTAGTACAAAACACAAAAGGCTTGAAACATTGAAGGCCAGAGCCAATCCCTACGAAAACAGTTTGTTAATGGTTACAAGGGCTCCCGTCCACCACATCACTTGTCTGACTGGCAATTGTAAAACTGCATAACAGAAAGAAACCACCTGGTGTTGAATTCTAACAATGCAAGTGTTATCCAAATGAATGTTGAAGACAACACTATCACGCAAAGAGTTTAATAGCCACCGCTTCTTTGTATTCAAAAACCATAGAAACAAAACCAATGTTTGTGAAGGTTGCCTGCAGTTACACTTTTGGGGGGATGAGGGGCACAGTTCCCCCTGAATTAAATTAGTCCGCATACTGGTATATAGTATGAGGATTCTAAGGGCTAAAACACGTGTAGTCGGCAAATCTATCTGACGAAGTCGACAAAATTTACTACTGATGCCCCTCCTAAATATGTGCAAATGTCCGTCACTGTTTGTCTGTGTAACTACCAAATCTGAAGCACACGGGGTTGTGCTTGGGTGTACAAACATAGTTGTTGCTAAATTCAAAACCAATATTTGAGTTCTCCAAAACAATGCAGTTATCAAAAGATCTAGGGTACGGGAACTCAGTGCAACTCAGGATGCTAGTTGAGAACCCAAAGTAAGGATGAAAGCTGTTCTTCTATAAGTAATATAAACAAACATATAACCATTTAAGGGAGTGAGAAAAATAAGCTGAATTGCGATATTTACCAGTCAGTGCATCACTTTCCTTATACTCTGCTTGCAAAGCCACATAAACTGACCCAAAACCTTTATAAAACCCCAGCACAAGGAACTGCACTGTGAAGCTGAGAGCGCAGAGTAACCATGGGTAGAACCGGCTGAATCGACTGCTGACTTGACTCCCTGCTTCCACGTCCATGACGATAGAGTTTTGGTTTCAAACGATGCTCTGAAATTATGCGGTTTTCTTCTTTTTCCATATACTGATATTTAGCTTCCACAGCAAATGCCTCTAGAAGTATTGTACTGACGTTCCGTGGACTGCTTGCTTCCGCTTTTGGTCTTTGTCAGACTGTGCTGTACCCGGCTGACTGCCAAATTTATTTTAGAGAGTGTTTTGGTTGGATAGCAGCTTGATTGGTCAATCTAGACAAAGCAGCAAATCTAGTGATTGTTATTGGCTATACGTACAATACATCACACGACTTATCATCACCTTGATCATGTGATTTAGTGCCGTCACATGAGGCACATATCAACCTGCAAGGGGAATACCGAAAACAATGGACTACCGGAAAACAGTACCAGAAAATCCGGACTCACAGCTTGACCGACAAATGGACACTAGCAGTGTTGCCGATTGGCAAAAATTTCACTACAACGTTCTGCGGAAGCCTATTTGCACAGTAAAATCAATAACGTGCAAGGAAATCAAACAACGGCTTTATTATTGCTAAAAAGCGACGCTTCATTTCTTTGTATGTAAAGCCTCTGCCATCAGTCGTCTAGGATTTGCTTACTTCCACTCCAAATACAAGAATAAGTACGCTAAACTCAAGAGAAAACAATGAGAAAACTATCCAGTGCTTGATACATCGGGAAAAAGATCACTCTTCATCAACTTGCGAGAACATGTCATATCGCAAGCGCCCTCGACTATCAATCATTTCTGGCCACAAAGAACAACATACCCCCACCCATAAGTCATATCCAGCACCGTGTAGGTACCTAGGTATACATCAACCAGCAAATACCTAATTTTAAGATGAGAACGAACAAGCAGTTCATATACTTACCAAATACATGAAAATAATTCTTTTTTATATAACTGAAGTCTCATATCACCATAGGTTCTTTAATGCGTTGTAGATATTATTGCCAATGCGGCGGATGTTAAAAGTCATATGATTATAAAACAATCCTTCCCTTGCCTTTGCACCAGCAGGTCCATCCAAATTGCTCTATTTTCTTTCAACAAATGTCTCATCTATCACAATCACTCTCTCCAAAGGTCCAAAGTTTTTGAATTCTAGCTTTGTACTTCATGATAATAAACTTTTCGTTTATCGCTTCATACTACTCCACATCATCTTCTCTTTTCTTCTCACTGTCAAACTTCCTCCATCTTGCCGTAATTCGATACAACTTTCTCGTCGTAACGATGGTTCACACCCTATTACTGGAGACTATGAATAAACTACAGAAGTCTCTGTCAACACATTTTACCACCTAAACGAGGCTTATAATACATCCCGCGCACTTTTAACACTTTGTTTCATACGAAAAACAATTTTTGCCTGAGCCTCAATATTCCTAACTTTACCGGAAACTGAGGCTCAGATTTTCTTAACATTTTCCTAACTTTTACTGGAGTAAACTGGCTAAATAAGGTTACCATTACCTGGTATAAAACAGGCTGATCTTTTTTATCCAAGACTATTAAAGAAAAGTTTCAATCTTTGTAAAGGGGCTTGCAAAAAAGTAGCTAATATCGATTTTGGCAAATAAAAAAGATGAGCTTTGGAACTTGAGCCTTGTGATTTTCGTAAGATTTTCTTAAGATTTTGGTCTATTGAGCCTCATTTTCTTATAAACTTTTTCATATGAAAAAGTGTAAAGGAATACCTAGTTTTTCGTTGACTCTTAATTTGCTCTACATGTTTTGATCATGACCCTTAGATTATTCTTAACTTATTCTTCAACGACTATAGGTGTACTTTCACCTCATAATCAAAAAGAAAAATTCAAACCAATTCGTATTTGTTACTTTATCACAAAACAAAAAAGAACATTACAGGAGAATAAATTTTTAATCTACAGTAAATTGCTTACTTTATAAGCACCACCATTTCTCATCTTTCTACCCCATTAATTTCAATTGTCTGTCCTGCTATGTAACTCCACATTTGGCAAAAGCTTATTGACGTACCCAATTCTCATATCTCATATATCATATGTCTCATATCTCATATATTCATTATCTAACGTTGGTTTGTTTGTTTCCAGTATATTCATACTAATTGAGACCAACTTACATACATAAATATCTAAAAAAAGTTAATTACAACAATAAAATGCAATAGAAAACAAAAGGAAAGAAAAACTAGTACCATGTAGCAATTACTAAATTACTGGCATATTTTGCACGTGCACTGGTCACCTCCCCAGCTTTTTATTTTGTATATAAGAAACTCTGGAATTGACTTCGGAAAGTCTTCTGGATACTGGTAGAAAGCTAGTCCTCTGCGTTTGTATCCTGATTCCCCTTTCTCTTTCCGAGAATTCAACAAAACAAGCTATTCGATATCGTGTTACGCATATTCTCAGGTAAATTGAAAAGGTATTGAAATGCCCTCCCCAGCCCTTTCAATTTCGGAAAAACATCCATTTTACATAGCGAAAAGCGAATCAGCAGAAAATCCCGTGATATCTGATGATTTTGTGCGCAAAACAGAAAGAAAAGCAATAGCGCAACATGTACATGGTTATTAACCTTCTTCACGATAACTTGATGATGAAACTAGGGGTAGGCTGACCTTCAATATCCTCCCTTCTAAAAGTGCATATAGATATGTTTTTGGAATAATTATAAATTATCTAGGCAGTTGCAGAACTGTCCAGCTATGTCAACTAGATTCAAAGAAATAGCAGTAATTTTTAACTGTGTATATAATGAAATTTAAACGGATACATTAGCGATTCAGACGATAGCAATTTCAGTTGCCAAAAAAGGAATGAGAACAAAATGAGAACGTAAATAATTTTTGAAAACGTAGACTGTTGAGATTAGAACAAAGGTGGAGTTTTGAAGTTTAACTTATCTATAAAATCTGCAGCATCGAGTCTTGCCAATAATTATCTGATTCTACAAAAAGCCAGAGTGTTTTTACAAGAAACTTATGAAAATGATGATACTGTCAGAAATAGTAAAGCCTCTTTTTTAAGTAGAAAGCTCTATAAGACGAAGAAAAGCAGGTCCTAAAATAAGTGGGAATCTGACTCAAGTTGTAAATAGAAACTGTAGCTAAGTAATCGAGAAAAGTATGGGTGTAGAAATAGCGCATGTTCGTTTATTGAAAGTGGGCAATCAAACGCAAATGAGCATTTGTACCAAAGATAGGTAAAAAGATTTAATAACTTATATATAACAGTAAGCTTTGTTATTTTACCTTCTGGATAGTTTGCTAGATTTTTAATTCCTGCCACGCCCGTCAAGTAATTCAAGGGAATATCTCCTTTTAAAAAATTCTTCATCAGTGAACTTTGATTACTTTAGGCTCTGCATGGATTGGTGGTGTGAAAATTATGCAATATTAAAAAAGCTTATAATCTGTTCTGCTTTAGTCTAAAAGTTCCCTTGAGCTAAGTTAAAGGACTGTTTGGGTTCATAAGACATGTACTGTGGTATTTGTTATCAGTTAAGTCAAATCATCCATAAAGAAGAGACAATTAGAATTCCTGGTCCACTAAATAAGAAAGGATAGCAAGGAGAACTTTTTTGCTGGATCCGTTGATAATTCAGGACAGGAGAAATTGGTAACTTACGTCATGTATTGATGTGGTAACTGGACGTTTATCATTGGTGGCCGTTTTATCTATTATGTAATTTAGACGGCATTTAATTTTTGCGATACCTGAGGTAAGAATGCCTTCAAAGAACGGCACGGTGTTCTAAGAATCTTGCAAGTATTTAAAGCACAAAGCACATCCCACGTCAAATTCCTAAAGGAAAATTTCCCTTGGCCAACTATTTTCCTTCCTGGTGGATGATGATGTTTCTTTTCTGATCTATTTAAAAGTGCCTATGTAGTTATGTACTGCGAGATTCCCTTACACAGAGGTGAAATCCCTGCAAGAGGGTTGCTATTAAAGATATGCTAAGTATGCTATTAGAAATAAGACACGCTGTATTCTACCGGCACACCTACAATGCAATACATCTTCACATGACACAAAAAAGTGAAAGGAAAATCAAATAGAAAGCTGGCGTAGTTAATGTGTTCTGATGTGTTTTTTGAGCATAAAACAATTCCCTGCTTAATCTTAAGGCAATTAGGAGGAACCTAAGCTTGAAAGCATTTTAGCATAAGTTTATCTCATGACAGATCTTCAACAAAAATGCATAGCTCCGTCCAACCCAGTGCAAAGGTACAGGATAGGGTTAGTTCCATAAACGAATCCATATGTTGGGCAGTGCCTGTCAGAGAGGACACTTATCCTGGGCCATCGTCATTGTGAGGTAGGGTAACCAGTTCCTTTCCTCGCCACCTTTAGCTCCTCAGTGTTGGTACCCAGTATTCATGGTTCGACTCAAACCATCGATGTTCCGAATAGCGGACAAATGCTCTAACCATTCGGTCGCTTGTCTATGTTTTTACTAGTACTCTTTCTATATCTAAATATGTGCTAAGTCCAGGACTGCCAAGAAGGAGACAAGGGAAGCAGATTACCCTGGACTCCCAACGTGAGATGGGGTTCCAAAAGTAATAAAGTGCAATAACTTTAAAAATTTCATGACAAGCCGTCAGGAGCCCTGTCTTTCTATTTATCCCAGGTCCCTCAAAAACTTTCAGCCAGCTTTAGTAAGTCACTTGTCATCTGTAATCATGATATGGCAATGCAGCTGCACTCTTCATACCGCAAGCCAGCCTTTGTGAAAATAGTGCCATTTTGACAAAAGTGATACGTAAACTGAATGCAATGAATCTTCAAATTAGCTCTCTGGGGACTTTTTGTTTCCTAAACATTTTTAAGATAACTTTTTTAAGGGGAGAGCTTGTTCAAGGAGGCTTACAAATTATCTCAGATATGCCACATAAAAACTAGCATTCTCCATAGTACATCAAAAACAGCCTAAATATTAGCACCAGTCTATAATAAGGTATTCAGCATCATTTTTGTGGGAGATTATTTGATGGAGGCTTATTCCCAATATGAAGTTTTGGCATATTTGGGCTTATTTCAAAGGGGTTGATGACCGGGGCTGATGGTGACCAGGGTTGACTGCACGACTTACAGGAATAAAGTTATAGTATAAGTTTTCTTTAACAGGTTTTTGGTTAGTAGACTTCGATGATTCTGGAGGTCAGATCCCCCTTGGTTGGTACAGAAGACGTAGGAAATATCACGAAAGGGGGCCAGTAGGGCGTCGTGTCCCTTGGAATGGCTTTCTCGGGCAATTTGCCAATGTATAGCAAAGATGCTGCCTCGCAGGTCTCTATGGTAAGCCCGATCAGGTATTTAGCGGGCAATAATTCCCTTACTATTAAACTGCTATCAGTTTAAGCAGAACAGCACAGTGAGCCGCAGTACCAACAAAAAGCGAAATGTCTATCGACAGTCTATAGAATTTAAAACTGCCGGTGGCAATGATAATAAAATGATCACAAACAAAGGTATCTCGGTACACTATAGCATATAAAAAGTCTGCTTAATATTGCACAAAATTTAGGTTTCTTTTTCAAAATGCTGTGTAAGAATTGTAGTCCTTGAAAAAAGGATTACACAGCTGTTCTATCAAGGGAAGCTATTGTTAAATCACACCTGCTATGTGACCTAACTAACGAGGTGTGATTTAACACTATCCCCGAACAGTTACGAAAAGGGGGCTACGCTGTTAAAGTCGTAATAAAAGATTGACTCAAGCTACCGAGTTAAGATTTCACCTATCTAACATGCAATCACCGGAAAGGGTGCCTAGACCCTATAGACTCGCCCTCTCTCAAAAAAGGGGGTGGGCCCCTCCAGCCCTAGAACCCCTGGCAATATTCTTAGCAACCTCATTATTAATTTTTTGGAACTAGTTAAGAGTTTGTTAGTATGCTAGATGGCGTTTTCCGGCATTTTCTACATCTCCTTTAAATCTGTTGGTCATCACTATAGGACAATAGGGGGATTTGAAGTCCTCCTGTAGTCAGTTTTTCCCAGAGCCCTGATTTCGTACAGCTCAAATCCTGAGGTCATTCGTTCATACCATGAAGAAGTCCAACTTGTGGGTTTTTCGTCATGACGGATTTTCACTGCATATCTGCTGTGTTTTCCCCACCTGGATAACTTCAATGCCATTGGTCAGCTGACATTTACCCTTAGAAAATTAATGGGACATTTACGACCGTAATTAATTGTGAGTTTTCATCATTGCCTACTCCTTCACAGCACACCCTAAGCGTCCTCTGCTGGTGTCTCTATTCAAATATAGATTTCACGTGGTAGTAGTCTGTAGGTGTGCCACCCCGTACAAAACGCAGACCAAGGACAACCTACAACCCTTACATAATAATGGCGTAATGGAGGACCGTGTCTGTCCAGATAGCTTGAATCTGTGTATTCTAATGTCTCTTCAGAATTAAACGTTTTATTGACGACTGATAATTTTACATCGATAATAAGCTAGGTTTCGTTTAAATCTTACATATAAATTCGTTAATACATATAAATTCTTTAGTTTAAATAAATTTGTTTAAATACATATAAATTCGTTTAAAGTTCATAACTTCCCTTTAAGTCTTTAAGTTTCATACAATAGTAACAAACACCTACTATTTAAAGAATATGCAAGACATGGGGAGTTTCCAGATTAGCATTTTACCTATATGATGAGATTATTCTACAATTTATCATTTTTGAAAATATCATCATTACTTTATTTAGCTGTGACATGATCGAAATATTTAGTCATATTTTAATTAGAGTTAATAAAACAATATCTAGTTAGCTGAAAGCTGACGCCATGGAAATGGTTTATGCTCTACAAAGGAGGACAGGATCTCACTAACTCCCGCAAAATCTTCATAGGCGCACAACACCATAGTTATTTATATTTTAAGGCCCAAGACACATGGTAAAATGCTCCTTTGAATGTTCGACTAGAGATAATCATCGTCAAATTATATACCGCAACATACTTGCATTTTCACATAAGAAACCATCCTTAGAATGTCGTCACTCATATTTCCAAACCATAAGAAATTCTGGTAGAAGGTATTGCAAGAGATGGTAGAATTAAGAAGCTTTTGCTATTTTACTATCAAAATTAAAACAGTAAAATTTAATTTTTACAACTGTACTTCCCATGTCCTTCAATTTCTTTCCACAAGTAACAATGTTCATCCAAAATAGTCAACATGATTTTCAAATTTTCAACCAGGAATGGAAAGCAAAATTGAAACTGCCGAGAACCCAAATTATGATCCGTTGCAACCCATTTCTATTAACCAGGGCCTTAAAATAAAGATTTACCCATGTAAGGCGAGGTTGAAGGTTAGTAACTTAAGAGAAATTAAGAGTTTTGTGTTAAAGAACTGGCTTAGAAACTTTTGTACAGAAATTAGACAAAAAGATAAGAAACTCGTATACAAAGGCGTTGTAAAGTTTCCTACAAAAATGAGTGCAACTCACCGTACATTATATGTTACTATATTCGAAAGTGACTTCAGACTAAGGTGACCAACTGGTTTATTGAATGTCAAATGATTTGATTACCTATTTGATATGGTCAAATTGACATGCTTTTACTTCTAGTATGTCATAAAGTAAAGGTAAAGGTAAAGGTGAATCCCATGTACGATTCCGTACGATAGGGGAGTGCCCGTTGGAGGGACACTTATCCTGAGCCACCGGCAAAGTGAAATAGGGTGGCCAGTTCCTTTCCTCGGCGCCTTTAACTTCCCCAGTGTTGCCACCAGGCACCCATTTGCTGCTGGGTGGACAGTGGGATAATATCCTAACTATGATCCGAGGCGAGGGTTCGGCTCGAACCATCGATTTTTTGCTCAGCAGTCAAGCGCTCTAACCACGTGGCCACTCGCCCATAGTATGTCATACATCTTCAAATAAAAAGTGAGGGTGCTCAGAAGATATCGTAGATTTTAGAGAGAAGCTTTATTGGGGAGGAGGCTTTACTGTACGTAATAAAGATGGAAATATACTTAAAAAACAAAATTTGGCCCAAGCAGAAGTAATTTTACATTTTACTACAGAAATGATCATTGGATAGAACAAATAAATGTTGGTATCTTCCATGTCAGAATCAACTAAAAACGGGTTACTGTGAAAAGAATCTGCATTCATCAATACACGCAGTTGTTCTCATAACATGTCTGAACTAATACAAAAAGATGTCCATGGTACCACAAAGTACACGAAACTCAGGTTCCCTTCATCAATTTAAGGCAAATATAAAAAGTTGGGGAGGGGGGGACTGTCCATGCAAAATATGCCGCATTTTTATTCCATACCTAAGCTTTTTACACCAACTGGTTTGAAATAGATAATGGAACAATGTTGATCTCGTTTGATCTTTATAAGTTATATACATGTTCAAGCTTTTTCTGAGGTATAACAAACACATCACGGCCGATAAACCAATAAATGTTCCTTGTGTGCAATTTGCACGGAGGGTCTATTAGAGAGAGGCGCTTGAAAAGAAATGGGGAGTTAATTAGACAAAATACGGTAAGTAAATATTTTTAAATTGTATTTGCTCCACAACCAACCTGCAGTAAAGGGATTTCTCATTATATACTTCGCAGGCTGTTGGATTTTTCAATGATTTCTTCATGAAGCGCACGCTCAGCTTGTTCTATTTCTTGAAAACTTGAATTGCATATATATATTAAACGAAGTAATAATTTATCATCTATAACATTGTTTTTGGTCCTTTTGTGAGTTGTTCGTTCCTATGTTGAGTTTCATCACTCTTCGACCATTCAGGCCAAAGGATAGGACTTAAGCCAAGACAAAACAGGTCATCCTAGCGGTGTAATTTTTGCATTATATAGATCTGAAAAGTTGTCACAAAGTTAGTTAGAAAATTCTGAAAATGTGGCATGCCAAAATAAGGATGCTCAAGACACAATTCCCAATCAATGACATAGTTTCTTTAAATATATGATAAGAACGGGGACTAATGGCTGACAATAAAGCATTTATCGTTTGCTAAACAGATATCAATCAAAATGCACAACAACATACCTTATTTGTAAGCATTTACTTGCTGAGCCTCGCACTCATGTGCATGCTGATTCTATTCTGCTTAACCTTGCACCAAACGAAAGCTGAAAGAACAAAATCAACACATACATACCTTAACTGTTTTTAAAGCAGGTTGCCAAAAACGCAACTATAAAGCTGCTGTGGACCTGCTGTCTGCTAAAACTGTAAATATCAAAATCAACTAAAATATTGAAATAATAACCAAACAATCTTATCAGTTTTCATAAAAAGGCTGTCGTGGCCAGATTTTATTGAACATCCAACCATTTTATTTTATTAAATACTTAATCCACATGGCACTGAGGTTCATCTAAAGAATATAGTGGCATTGTTACGTACCAGCAACATTTGAAAGATCACTTAAACCGCAAAACGCGAAGGACTTATCTCACTACATATAGCAGTATTCAGTAAAAGTTAGTGGAAAATAAGCTACAAAAACGTGACTTGCTATCGATCACATACACTCACAAATAACTACAAATATAGAAATTAAAAAAAGATGATTACATATAAACATATCACATAAGCATAAATACTTATAAATATATCTATAAGCATATATATATATATATATATATATATATATATCTGTGTGTGTGTGTGTGTGTGTGTGTGTGTATGTGTGTGTATGTGTGTGTATGTGTGTGTGTATGTGTGTGTGTTTGTGTTTGTGTGTGTTGGATGATAAATAGCTATATCAGTGATTGTTCAAAGACGGCATGGCTCAGTACTTAAACCGTCATCGTCCTCCTATTTGACTCTAGAGTCAATGCTATTTGCATTCTTCTCAATATTTTCTGTGATGGTAAAGTTTGCTTCTATAGAACTGTCGGGGTTGCGATATATTTTTTTACCAGGAGTAGTTTATAAGAACACGGGTCTCTTTCTTTATAAGAAACAAACTTTCTCTAATCAGCTTAGATGTATAAAATCCAGCCTCAAGAATTTCTTAAATATTTCTTAAATTTCTTGAAATTTCCTATAACAACAAGGCAACTGTGAAATGAGAAATAGAACTTTAGTTGAAGACACTTGAAAGACGGATGTTATTTGTATTTTGCCGCCTGCCTGTGTTTCTTAAATGTTTCTTAATTTTTACCTGATTGGAGCCTCGTGTTCCTTATTAAGCCAGATTCACAATCCAAGTTTATCTCATCAAAGCAAACTAGGGTTGAGATTGACAAGTGAAAATAGCTCTCAAGAAAATTGCTCTCGCGTCACTATTTCGCTGAGCTTTTTATCAGTGGGAATCGACCACAGCCTATCGATTATTTCAGCATTAACATCATACATTCGACTACCTTCGTCACACTACGAGTGAATGGGTTTCAAAGCAATATGCATCTAAAATAAATACAATCTGACAAAAACGGAAGACAGGAAGTTTTACCACTCCATGATCGCCAACGTCGTGAGATATGGTACTCAAAAGAAGAGGAAAAAGAAGGTCCTGCAGAAAACCCCTAATGCCTCAAGTAATACTTCCACTAACATGCATTATAAATGCTAAATCTAAACTTTGATACAGCTGATGCCAGAACGTTTAACGAAAGTGTTTTTGCTGAATCTTCTCAATTTTTATACATTTTATAGTAAGAAACTTTTGAGTATATCTAGAATAATTTGCTTAGGATAGATAGAAAAACTAATACAATTAAGCGTATTTTTTCAATATTTAGTTCGTTTATAAATATAATATGGATCATCATCTCAATTTTAGGAGTTTTGCAAGAATCCTGCGCCAGTTGGAGTTCGTCGTGACAAATCACAGATGCTTACTGCCGGAGGAGTCTGAAGAATCATAGGATTGAATATTGAGAAAGATTTACAAGACTCCTCACAAAAATTAACTATGATGGAAGGAACTGATGCTTATCAGAAAAATAATCTAATAATAATAGAACGAATATTTATGCAGTATAGCCTTTCAGCATAACAATGATACTGTATTCTTAGGGGTCCTGCCATTAAAAAAAGCTCCATTACCGTTTCATCTATAAAAGAATGATAGATTAAGCGACTGCGAATTAAAAGCAATTCTTGATTCAATATGTCTTGCATCAAGTAGCAAATCATTGAAAATTCTTCACCAAGCAACAGAGTTTTCTCTTGTTCATATTTCCACATATTTCAGACTAACATTATGATTATTGCTTCGTGTATATCTTTCGTGATTTATTTTTCCAACAAAGTCCTTGAATGCTTAACTACATTCTTACATAGTGCTGGAAGTCAGTTGGAAGAGGGATGAAGGGATGAGCTAGAAATTTAGGTGACAGATGGTGAAAGGCTATTCGGGGAGAAGAGTCTTGTCGTCCCAGTTGCTCACCCGCTTGGCCTAAACTCAGTGAAGCAATGATTTTTGTATTGATCGGGGAACTTCAAGGAAAATTCGATGGAGAAGTTCGAAAATTGCACGAAGATTTAACTTCGAACCCCTTACTTTCTGCAAACTTTTCCATAGAGCTGGAGCTGTAGAAGCCAAAATGCATCAAAGTGAATTTAAACAAGCCATCTGAGGCAATGAATGCTGTTTTCTGTGTCATTAGGTTCACACCAACCTGCCAATACTCATTAAGGAAGTCTGGAGTACTAAACACTTTGTATCCCTTTAGAACATCTAATAGGTCACCCACCCTAGGAAGAGGGTGGGAGTCTTGCATAGTGGCAGGCTCAATTTCCAATAATCCACACACAAGCGGTATGAGCAATCCTTTTCTTTAACTAGTACAAGTAGAGATGCCCAGGGGCTAGTGCTGGGCTAGACTATACCCTGCTTCAATATGCCCTGAATCTAGTGTGAGACTTCATGTCTACAATGGTATGGATGCTGGCATGCTAACAGTTGAACAGGAGAAGCATGTACTGTGTGAGTATTGTCTTCAACTACTCAAGTATAACCCAAACTATCAAAGAAGACATAAAAAATGCTAATGATGTCTGCAGCAATTTATCTCTATTTCAGGGGGTAATGTGGGACTAATTGCTGCTTGAAACTCAGGAATAACATGTGAGGTTTTCAAATTGGGATGTAGAACACTTCAAGAAATTTTACTAATTAACTGTGTATCACTACTAAGAGATTCAACAATTAGATAGAACTAATAGTAATTTGTTGTCTCACATGTAATTCATTGGTTGAATTCATGGCATGCACAGGGACACTTTGCATATCAAATTGGCTAACAGAGTATGCTACATTGTAGGGTGCTTGTGAAAATTGATCTAAGTTGCATATCATGCCACCTGATCAGTACAACTTCTAGGACATTTGCCCTGCAATATACACCATATTCTAGGTGAAATTGAAACTGCTTTTGCAAGAACAACAGTGACTAGACCCTTAGAGGATGAATGGGTAAAGAGGAGCATAATATCAGATACAGAAGAGGATGTGTGGAGCAGAGTGGAGGAAGGCTGCAAAAGGACCAAAGGGATCATACAATAGGGGTCAAATAAATGATACGAATTATCAGAATACCATAATTCTACTTGTTTAGCAACAAGAAATCCCACCCAAAAATGCAATGCAATGGTTGCAAGATGCTATCACAAATATGAAAAGCACTCTCGTACCAGGAATCGTCTTCAGGAAAAGGTATTTAAACAATGCCCAGTGACAGATAAGTAGAGGTTGGAGGTGCTCTTGTTATTGTTAAGTGGGATGATAATGTCTGCAGGTGGTTATTGCAGGGTAATTTGCTGACAGACTGCTAAAGACAAAATAGATTTAATTGAGCCTGTATTGATAAGAGTCAAGGGCTGAGTTCCACCTGGAAATCTGCAACAAAAGAGGAGGTGTTGGAGTGGAAATACTTTATTCCTGTACTGCAGATGCCTAGGTGCAGACACAGCCTTGAATTGGACATTTTTGTTCAGAATGTTTATGTTAGTATTACTATCAGCATATTTGTTTCAATACATGATGTTTACAACATCCTACTGAAACACACCAGTGTACAACAAGCTCAAGAGTTCTATACACCATACATATGCAGCCTGTGGTGTGACAACTTCGATTTCAGATTGGGTGCAGATGTACCTACAACAGGAGCATATTCCAAATGTAAATACAGAGGGATGCTAAACACTCTAATCCACTAATGGGGCACCCATTGGAAGTTAAAGAAAACTTACTGGTTTCAGAAGCTCAATTCTTTGTTCTAGTGACCCCCTGCTGTAGTGACCCAAACATGGTCCCATAAAATTCTAAAATGGTTCCTAACAACAGCATGAAACTGAATGAGGACAAGTGCCACCTGAAGGTATTTGCAGACAAAAGCAACAATTTTTCTATAAATATCAGAAGTCCACTTTTCTGGACATTCTGTGACAGAACACTGAAAAATAAAAGAAATTTTTGTCAAAAAAGCAGGTGTATTATAGGTTAAGAGGCTGCCATAACTTTTCCTTGCCAGAAGCCCGTACTACGTGCTGCAAAAATGTACCGAGGCTTGGTTGAGCCTCATTTGAGTTACTGTTGCTCCGTATGGGGTAATTGCAGTAAGCGTAAAATTGACAGCCTGCAAAAGGTACAAAATCGGGCTGCGAGAATAGTTATGAATAGTGGATATGATGCATCAGCGGCCCCACTCATCCAGAGCCTAGGTTGGCCAACGATTTCCAGTCTTATTCACAAAGAAACAGCAACAATGGTTTATAAATCTCTGAATGAGCTTGCACCCGAATACATGCGAAATCTGTTCACAAGATGTTCAGGAAGCAACGGTCGTGTACTACGCTCAACTGACACAGATCTAAAATTGCCACTTTTAATAACTAGCGCTGGTCAGAAGTCATTCTCGTATCGAGGGGCCAGACTTTGGAACAGCTTGAGTAGGGAAGCTAAAGTGGCAACCTCCCTCAATGCCTTCAAACGGCTATCAAAAAACGATGTCGATGCACTGAGCCAGAGCTAATGATTTCCTTTATCTCGCTTTCTTTTCTGTTTTATCAAATGATTGTATTAGGGCTACTTTTTTTTTTTTTTTTTTTTTTTTTTTTTTTTGTAATATTATATCTATTAATTTGTTTTTAACACGTCAGTTTGAAAAACAGTATTTATAACTGAAACTTTTTACGTGTATAAATATTATAAAATGAAATGAAATGAAAAATAGCTTAGAAACAATGTTGTTAAAGGGGTGTAGGTTATGGCAGACACTTCCCAATAATGTGAAACAGCTAGATACTCTCTCCAGTTTCAAAAGGGCAATCAGGGCATGGAGGGCAGAGGGATGTAACTGCAGAATATGCCGACCTTTGTAGCCCAGGTAGGGTTCTTGGACGTGCATTAAAAAACGTGGTAAGATACTTAAGCATTGCAAACATTGTAGAATCTATACATGTATCTCTAGCTAATTTCTGTGTATTGTGATTTTTTCTTTAATTTCTCTTTACTTTGTTAGATAGTAAGCGTAAATCAGCTTTGTTGTAGCTATTGTATGTTTGCCTACCGTAAACAAACTGATATTGATAACAAAAACAAGCCAGTGCATACCGTACACGCACACCTACTGACGGCACATCGTTGGGGGCAAAAGCGAGCAATATGGCTTTCTTCGTGGCAAAAGTAGCAGCGGATCTTTGGTTTTCGCAGCTGACTGGTATTTCCAGCACTATCTGGATGGGTGGTCATGCCGGGCTTGGAGAGAGAGGCAATGACATTTTCTTGTTTTACCTTCGCGCCATAATAGCTTCAATTTTCTATATCCGTTGCTGTTGCTGCTCCAAAAGTAGTTGTTGTTGCTGCGCAAAGCAGGCCACCCGAGAGAGTGGCAGGAAACGCCCCACATGCTGCACTGTCCAGGTTCTCGCCATCCACCGCCCTAAAACGTTGGACAAACGAAAGTATTACGTCTAACCTTGCAGTTACACGATTTATGGTAATGACATCACACAGTGCTTTAAAGAAATTAAAGGCAAATTTCACTGCAGCGCAAGATTGATCAAAACCCTCAATGTTCACCAATCTAGCTGTTCGCCAATCTAGTTTGCTAGCTTCTATCGAAAACTAATGTCTTGCTAGTTCTTAATAGAAGAATTAAAAAATTTGACCTCTATTTGTAACCAAGACCATCGAGGATAGGCGCTGCTCAAGTCAATTCTCTATTAGCAAATTAATACCTAGAAAACATCAAACACAATAATCCTAAAGCATTAATTTTTGTAACAAGTGCAGATAGTACTTTCGTTTCACCTCATAAAGAACTTTCCTCATTATTCAAAGTGCACTAGGCCTACCAAACAACAGCGGTTTGATGTCGTGTTGTATTCTGTACAGGCAATTCAGTTCCTTTTTCTACAATATCACACCAACGCATTTGCGTAAGCAATGTTTTGTTTCCTGTCCTCTGCTAAAATACGAAAAGCTGTTTTCACTTGGATTGCCAGGCACTTATGGAAAATGAACGGAAGTTGAATTGTCTGCAAATAGAATATAAATAGATTGATTGAGCATATCACTTTCTTCGTTCAGCAAGAAAATAGCTTCTATCTGGCTTTTCAGATATGTTTCAAACTGCATCCAATAACACATTGGGTCCATGAAATAAAGCAAAATATAGTAATAATACTAATCACCATCTTCTTCCTACGGGCCCTGGGCTGACACTGAGGTCAGTGACTGCTTGAAAATTGCTTAGAAGAGGTTACTGGGTTGGCTACACTCAATCCACTCTGTTACCCCAGCATTTACTTATCAGAACTGCAGTATGAAGCTGCTGGGCCTGATTTTCACTGAAGGGGCCTTGTTGGACAGCTTGCCACAGATCATCAAAATTTACTCTAGTTCTGAATCTCTGCAAAATGAATCGCTATCAGCCAAAGGTAGTGTCTCTCTGTGCCCGCTCGCCACTGCGAGGAGGTCGTTCATTCGCTCTCTCCTTGTGGGGCCTGGGCTGACCCTGGGGTCAGTGATCACCTGCACATTGTTTAGAAGAGGTGACTGAGTTGGCTAAACTCAATCTACTCTGTTAACCCAATAGTTACTTAGCAGAACTGCATCCTGAAGCTGTCGAGCATGATTTTCACTGACGGGGCCTGGTTGGACAGTTTTCCACAGGTCATCAACATCTGCCTCAATTCTGAACCCCTGCGAAATGAATCCCTAGCAACTTAAGGGCAGTGTCTCTCTCTGTGCCCCCTCACCACAACGAAAAAGTCTCCAACCTTGGCCTAGCCTATTATGGGCTAGCCATTATCATCATCATCATCACCACCACCACTATCATCATCATCATCATCATCATTATCATCATCATCATCATCATCATCATCATCATCATCTTCTTCTTCTTCTTCTTCTCGTTACGCCCCTCACGGAGCCTGAGACTGACCCTGGGGTCAGTGGACCGCCTATCAATTGTTTAAAAGAGGTGATTGAGTCGGCTACACTCAATCCACTCTGTTACCCCAACAGTTACTTATCAGAGCTGCAGCCTGAAGCTGCTGTGCCTGATTTTCACTGAAGGGGCCTGGTTGGACAGTTTGCCACAGGTCGTCAACATCTGCCTCAATTCTGAATCTTCGCGAAATGAATCACTATCAACTTAAGGGCAGAGTCTCTCTGTGGCCGCTTGCCACCACGAGGAGGTCTCCAACCATGGGCTAGCCATCATCATCATCATAATCCTCATCATCATCATCATCATCATCATCATCATCATCACCATCATCATCACCATCATCATCATCACCATCATCATCATCATCATCATCATCATCATCATCATCATCATCATCATCATCATCATCATCATCATCATCTTTTTCTTCTTCTCGTTACGCCCTTCAGAGGGTCTGAGACTGACCCTGGAGTCAGTGGACCGCCTGTCAATTGTTTAAAGGAGATGACTGAGCCGGCTGCACTCAATTCACTCTGTTACCCCAACAGTTACTTGGCAGAACTGCAGTCTGATCCGCTGAGCCTGTTGATGACGGCCGGGGCCTGGTTGGACAGTTTGCCACAAGTTATCAACAACTGTCCCAATTCTCAATCATTGCAAAATGACCCGTTAGCAATTTAAGGGTAGCTTCTCTTTGTGCCCACCCACTATCACGAAGAGGTCTCCAACTCGCTCCAATCATGGGTGGGCCATCATGATCATGATGATCATCATCATTATAGCTGAGCCCTGTCTCTTCCACCAGCAAGCTCCTTGATGTTGTCGTTATACCTAATTTTTGGCCCTCCTTTCCCTCTAATCTTTGGCTTCCCAAAAATCATTCCTTTAAATAAACCACTGCTATATATCCTTTCCCCTAAGTACAGAATTTGTCCAATAAAATCTCCCACTTTCACAATAATATTTCTTAGTAAAGTTTTCGATGATGTTTTAGCAGAGGGATCACAGGGCCAATGTCCTTTATCAAGAGATATTGTGAGAGCGGTTATACGGTTGAAAGACTGCAAACTGACTGGGTTCTCTTCTAATTGGGTGTATTTATCAAAAATTTTGAGTAGGTCTGAGCAAGCTAAAGTCCACCAACGGTTCTTATGTGGTCTGCAAAAAGTACACGATATATTAAACAGGTATCCGTACAGTCATCTGTTAGAAATGAAATCGAATTTCCTACTCAGATAATCTTCAACGTATAACAAACTTTGCTCTGAGCAAATTGCTCCAGGAAATTTTAAAACACAAAAAAATTTGAAGAAAAATGTCGTGTTTTCAACAAAGAATTGACTGAAAAGCATCATCTCATTATTGATTTCAGTTAAAAATACAAGTTTGATTTGTCATGAAACACTTACTGCACTCAAGGACTGAAATCTTAGCCACCACTGTCACATAAGACGCTGCAATTTTTGACTCAATGTATGCTTGATATCCCATCAGGCACTGTAACTTTTTAACGTCATCATCAAAGCAAGAACTTCAAAAGCAACTGAACTGGATCAACTGACAAATAGTTTGCAAAAGCAACAATTTTTCCCTTTCCACTGCACTCTGTCGCACAGGAAACTTCTTCACTGATTATTTAAAACTTAGAAGCTTTTTCGTAATTTCAATACTAATACTTTCTTGAGGCTTTTTAGCTAAAATGCTTGAACAGTCTCTGCGTAGTACGTCGTACTTACCGGGTTTTACAGCAGCACGGAACTCATGAAATATATAACTTTTTTATGTTCCTACCTCTGAAAAAGGCTTTTCGTTAGTATTGAAATAGTGCATTGCCAACAGAACACTCATTAATATTTTCAATGATATTGCAAATCAAGGTAAGTTATTTCTTGCTACTGAATTTATTAAAAACTGAACGCTATTCCACCGCAGTGAAGATTCATGAGCAAATGTTAAAGTAAATGGTTGCTTTCAGTAGTATTCTACGTGTTTAGAGAATAGCCGCCAAATGTTTGAGAACCATGTCAGGTCTTCTCTCAGCCTGATTGACCAATCAGCATGCAGGATTCTGACCACAGATGTTAAGAGTAGGCCCATTTTGCATGATGATTTGTTAAGTAGGTTGGGAGAAAATGTGCCTGACCGGATTCTCAATCATTTGGCGGATATGCTTGTATTAAGTCAAAAGCGCTAATATTGAAGATACTGAAGATAGCTTTGCGGTTACAGAGGAATTATTTTCTACGAGATTTCTCTTTGGCACTATTACTGGAAAAATGCCTAGGTAAATGATAAAGCGCAGACAGACTGAATTATGTTCAGACAGCAGGAGTTAGGAGAAAGTAAAGAGAAAGTGTAAGAAAATAACTTATCCGTGCGGGATTCAAACTTGAATTTCAATTTTGGTCATTTTTGGGCAAAATATTAAGGTTATAGCCCTACTTGATGGCCAAAAACGGCTCATTTTCATCACTTTTCAATTTGAAATCAAAATGAATAAATTTCGATTTTGGTTATTTTTGGGCAAAATGCCAAGGTTATAGCCTTACTTTTGAAGCTCCAAGAAGAGTTTTCCAATACCATACCCACTTCCAACACGAACGTAACTGTAGTACCAACTAACTCCTATAGGCCTACCACTAATTTTCATTTTCAAGGCCACTATTTGAATTTTCATATTACTAGCGGTTAATACCGTTGAATTTTATGCAATAGTGACTAAAACATAGGTAGTTCTAGTAGATAGGCATGGTCTGAATTGTTAGTTAACAGTCTTGGTTAAGCTAGTGATGCAACCATACTTGAAAAGAGGTGCATGGTAATCTTGGGTAGGGCAGAATCTTTTGTGATAGTTTTACAAAAGTTCTAGTAAAATGAGTGTAATGTGGGAAAGAATAATTGACAATAAGCAAACAGAAGATTTAAGCGAGGCCCATAGAATGACTACTTTGCACAAGTACACTTAAGTAAAGCATTACTCAAAATTACTACATAGTGGGCCCAATAGGCTTAAAGAAAGAGAAAACAGGAGTATATAACATCGAGCGATAAGGGAACGAATCATAGAAAGAATGTAAAAACCTTGGGAGTCTACTAGACATAAACAGAAGAAAAAAGACATAGACATAAAAAGACGTAAACAGAAGAAAAAACTTAGCAACTAATGCACATAAAACATTCAAGAGTATCTTCAACAGCAAGAAGAATCCCATCAAGGTTAAGTCATGAACATTTAATGTTTACGTGGCTAGTGTCTTTCTGTACAATAACCAACTGTGGACTCTGACGACAAAACCTAGAAAGCATCATCGATACCTTCCAACGCAGGCACTTACATAAGGTCCTTGGAATCAACGAAACATCACTAATAACGAACTGTACACAACAATAAAATGGCTCGGAATTGGTGATGCAAATAAACTTAGAATTGGATTGTTATAAGATCACCAAAGGCATTTTGTCGTTAAAATAATATAAGTTAGCATGTATAGTATGAATAAATATTGAATGATAAGGGAACAGTCATTATTCATGACCGGGATGGGGACTGAAGATAAAATGGTAGGGTAACTGAAAAAATAAGCTGTGTTAGGTGGGGTAGAAGAATAAGCTTTGACCACAAGGGTAGTGTAAAAAGTATATACCATATTTAGGCATAAATGCACCCTTGTTTTACTGTTTCCCTTTGGTGGGTTAAAGAAAATTTGACTGAAGAAAATGGTGAGGTAAAATTTACGACGTGAAGCTACAGCACTAAACTGACAGACAGGCACTACACAAACAAAACACTCTAAGACATGGCTACCGCAAGAAATATACACAAATTAAGTAAAAGCGGAGACTCTCTTGCGTGACTATTGGAATTTTAAAGGTATATAACTTATAAACTTTACTATGTTTCAGAAATCCAGTACTGAGCTTTCTCAACGAGTTCAATACGTGTGTCTTATTACCTGCTTTCCTATAAAAAACGTGCACTTCTTTATTGAAGGGATGAAGTGCCACGAATGAATTAATGATATGGAACTCGTCCAGGATATCATGGATAAAATATATGGGCTAAAGAAAAGATTCATTTGCTCTTGAATCTCACTTGGTTCCAAGTTAAATCTCTCCAAACAGAACTGTCACTATTTGCAAAGCAGCTAAATGAGCAAAACCTTGTTGATCCTTGTTTGTTAAATACTATAGCCGTTTCACAGACTATTTTTGATAAAGAACCGCTTTTACAAGAATGCTACTTGCAGAATGTCAGATAATACAAGGAGCATTTACTGCCAACGACTACTAAATCCCTGAGGACCTTCTCAATTTCAAATAGCTTTTATTTCTGCGTACAATCGAGGCTTGAGAGGCCAAAATCGTATAATTCGAGTGTAATCCTTGTACCAAGTGGTTCATAGGCGGATTTCCGTTGAAATTTACAGTGTCCAAAGTGTGTTTGTAGCATTAAATGTACAGCAACAATTAAAGAGCTGTTAAGAAACTATTAGAACTCAAACGTTGTCAAAAGAGGTCCCAAAATGAGAAGAACTTAGAGCTAGGCCTGTGGTAGGTTTGTTATAGAAAACCTGTCCTAAGAAAAGCCCAGTTCCCATTTGAGGGTTGACCTTGTGTCAGTCATGGAAATGGCTGCTGATTTCATGAAAATATTGGAAAGCCGGGTGATTTGCTCAGTCATCGTTTTCCCGCAACAGTCCAATAACTTCAAAATACAAGAAGACTGCTAAGAGTAAGAAGATAGTTATGTGACTTGAATCAACTTATACTTCTCAGAGAACTTTCTCTTTAGTGAAAGCTAATAAATAACTGAATACACGTGCCTTATAAGACCGTCTTTTTCGCTCAGTATGGATGCTTTCTTAGCCTTCTCATGATTTCAATATTAAAACTTTCGTAAGACTTTTCTTTGCCAGTATGTTTGAGGGTTGCGTACCACTGCTGTGTTGCAAAAGCAGATTTCTTAGGTATCCAAAACCCATTCCTGAATTTTCATAGCGTATTGAGCAGTAGAGAGCGACTGTGATATAAACCAATTTTTTATACTATAACGTGCATTGTGAATGTCCTGCTGTCAGACTCATTGATCTCTTTGACATTAGTTTGTTATTTAGCTTTTCTTGACTAAGTATGCTCTGCAAACGACGTCTTTTGTAAAAAGTAAATTATTGTTAAAATAAAGAGAGTTTTAGGGGGCTCAACCCTTCCTCCAGTGACCTTATGCTAGTTCGGTGAACTTTTAACATAGTAGTATTAATCAACCATTCACTTGGATTTTGTGTATATTTTACATCAATTACTTTTAGTGTAAGCTTTGTATGCACTCTTTTTTATAAGAACAATTTTATATAAGAACATGAGCAGCAAATTTGATGGAAAATTAGCAACAAATTAAGAACAGGCTGAGGCTGAAGCACCGTTGTAAATATATTTTTGGGCAACGATGTATACGCTTTCCAACAACATATTGACATGAATTGCCATTTCATAGCTTTAGGAGAATTGACAGGCTTGTCACTTCTCCTCTTTTGATTTTCGTGAATTAATTGCCCTTGGTGAAACACCAGATGCTGTATTGTATATTGTCTCTTGTCTAAATTCCCTACACCCCAATATCTTAAGAACAAATTAAGAATATTTCAGCTTCAAATTTTTGAAAACTTACGAACAGCCAGCCTGAACGTCAATTTTACTGGTTCTTATAAAAGGAAAAGATTGTAATGGGTCATTCACCCGTTCCGCAACATCAATTTCATTTTTTTTGAGATCCTACACCCTCTCCTGTAACGCAATGTAAAACAAACCTCGACGCCCTTTGACCGTTACGTAATAAATCGAGTTACCCCCCCCCCCTTCATACTTATCTGTTGATTCTATTGTCATTCATATGAACATCTGAAATTTACTTTCAGCCTGTTGTGTCGAAAAGAGGTACATTAGGTACAGGGACTCCGAAGGGAAACAGTGATGTGTATATTTCTCAGCCACCAGCTCAGGTTGTGAATCTTAAAGTGGTTTGCATTTTATTGATTTTGCTTCACCTGTGAATTGCTTTGTTTATTCCTATGATAAATTATCTCAACCGATATATAAGGAACTTTCGAGTCTAAAATTGTCGTTTCTCTGTAAGGAAATGCTGATCTTGATTTCCGAGATGGGGATTCCTAGTGATGGGATCCAGGCCTGTCGAGAGCCTGGTCGCGCCCCTGCGTTACAAATGTTACGAGCCCTTGTGGAATTCAAAATTGTTACACGTTAGCATTGGTAACAATACTCCCAAGCCCTGGGAGTTTATCCCGGCTACCCTCCCCTCTCGACCGTACGAATGGGATCCTATGGCATTTAGTTTTCTTCAATCCATAATAGCTCTAATATATCTAAATTATGAAGATTTAGAGTACTGTTTTCCTGAATCCAGAGCCACGTAACCTTTAGTTCTGTGTCTATGGAAAATGGGCACCTGATAGGACCTTCACTGCCCCCCTTAATCAAAAGCATCGTTACAATTAACATCATCTCTTCAGCTTCATATTCCATTGCTCTGACAAATAACTCGTTAATAAAAAACGAATTGCGTGTCAAAGCAATGAAATATAAAGCTGAAGAGATGGCGGTATATTGTCTAAACAGATAAAAAGATTCATATTATGCATTCAAAGCCAAAAGTATAGAGAAGTAGTTAACAGTTGGCCGGAACTAGCAGGTTTTCCTCCCGTTTTCCTGTTTCATTTACATTGTTGTCTGGACACTCATCTTCTATTGTACGAAATAGTTTTGTGGCTAATGCATAATATTGTAGCTATGAAGCTAAACTAGATACATTATTTCTGAAAAAATTCGGACGGCTAAATTTTCGGACCAACATGTGGTCCGAAAATTTAACCGTCCGAAATTTTAGCGTCCGAAATTTATACCGTCCGAAAATTCTATCACAGATACATTATATCAGATGTGGATAAATCGAGGTGCACAAGCTACATGCGGGACTTTGAAAGTTAGTCTATGACTCGAGAAACGTTTCTAAGCTAATAAGATGAATAAAGAAAATTGTTCTGACAATTAGAAAGGAGTGAAATTACTACCTATTCGCAAATTTTACTTTACTATGAATTCACAACTTTTTGGTAACAACTCTGTTAGTTTTCATTGCTATTTTTAGTGATGCAAGAAAACTATTTATGTCAGTATTATCATTATCTTGCTCCTCTCTGACATCTGGTTCATATATAACAACTGGCCATTATCCTAGAGGAGCGGGGCAACTCCTGTACCATTTAGGAATTTTGTGAGATTCTTCAATAGATGAATTATTCACTGAGCTAGGAATGGAAAGTTCAGAATGAAGCTGTCGAGTAATCCGCTATGGACTTTTTTTCGAAATTGCCATCCTAAGATGTCTCATGTTTCGAGACATATGCATATTAGATATAATTAAAATTTTATAGAAAATATTCCATCAAATTGAAATATCATTTTTGCCTCTCTGATAATCCCGTATCTTTCAATAATCTCCCATTAACTTACAAGGCTGAATCAATAGATTCACAATGAAATTACAAGGAAGAATAAGGTATCTTATGTTTGCTCTCCATGTTACACCCTGCACAAAAGTGAAGCAAAGAGTGTTCCTCCCATTTGCAAGGAAAAGATGAAACACATAGCTAACATGTTCACAGCATAGTTACTATGTTCACAGCAGTGAAATCGAGCATATTTCGTCCAATGCAACTGATATATCAAGAAATAACAGTCAATTGCATTCCATTAGAAACAGAATCTCCTAATGGATTCAATGCAAGTTTCACAAAGAATCTTTGGAACAACAATATCTAATGAAAAAAGCTTGATGTACGGAGAACAAATGACGAAATTACTTCAAAAACTGAACCAGAGGACCATTCCCCGATATTACTTCAGATGAAGATGAATAAGATGCAAATTAGAACATTATGTTGAGTTTGGGATATCTTAAGAAATTTCTGGGTACCATTTGCAGTTTTCCGAAATTTTGTGTCCGAAATTGTCCGAAATCCTCAAATTTAGGCCGAAAATTTTGTCCGAAATTAAACCGTCCGAAAAGTTTGGGAATTAGTGTAATTCGACATATTCATATACAATAGGGTTAACTGAACGAATTGGGGGTGGAAAGGGGTCTTAATCTCCCTGTTTCATTTCAAAATTTAAACACGCCTTCTATCTGGCAATGTCTCCTTTCTCATTTCCTTTCTTTGTTAAAGGTGCAGTGAAGCGAATTTTTTTTCTTGCATTATAATGTTGGGCTATGTATTAAAGGGAAGCCTACATAGGTTTTTTGCGTGTTTGCGAGCGCTATCCCATAAAAAAGGGGCCTCATGTTGTCATCGGAAGTGCGAAACTTTCGGTTCTGAAGCAACAACAACATGTTGCTACGTGACGTCACACGGGGTATTCCAACCAGAGAATCATGGCTGACGACGATGTATTATCAGACGCCCTCTCTCTGGAAAGCCATGAAATCGATGATGAATCGTTCAACGAAGCCGATTCAAATGAGGAATGGAATGAAGAGGACTCAGGTGGAAGCTATCAAGGTGCGATACAGCCATATATGTTTGAACCTTTAGCAAATGGCAATTTATCAGAAGCTGAAGATAGCTCTGAACCTGATGACGACACGAGAGTGCAACAAGAGGCCAGTGAATGGTAAGTTGCCTTTCATATTATGTTTGTTTAGCAAGTTATTGTTTCACGGTATTTTAACGTTTCTGAGTATAAGAAGAAGCCATAAAGGCGTCCAGTTTCCGTAACATGTAGTTTATCCTTCGTTGCCCTAATAACTTCTGCGTTAACAGGTGCACTTGCGGAAACTGCATCAAAATGCCAAAAGGACGGGAGTGTGTCTGCTGCCAAGAAATTCCTGCTGTGGTAGCTAAATGTGAAGAAGCTCAACAGGCTGTTACTTGCATGACACTACATCCAGGTTTCGAAGCAGTTGCAACCAACCCCTGGAATATGCAAGCAGTTTACAACGCATATAAACAGCAGCATGGTGAGATGGTACAAAACACAGAAAATAAGTATGTACAAATGTATCGCCTTTTTCTTTATCATCTTAGTAAGTTTTGGTGAGCTTTACCACACACAACAATATATTCTAACTTTCCATATTTATTGGTATAGAACCAAAAGCATTCAAACAGATGGAAGTAATCTTGTAGTCCATGGGGGAAGAGAGTATAAACAATATGGTCCTTCTGTTATTTGTAAGAAATGGACCCACAGGGATTTTCATATATATTATTGCATGAATTGTTAACATTTGACAGCTTTATCTGTCTTTTTTCTAGGAAATACAGATATGCATCCTATAGACACTTTGTGCAATGGTGCTGGGGGTATCTGGGGAAGGAAATCAGGGTGGTTTTGCCTTCTTGTGTTGTAGCAGCTATACGAAATGCTTTTCCATCAGAGGAGTATGAAGGGTTCCAGTTGCCACCATTGAATTAGTGTAGACTTTAATGGAATACTCAGATTCATACTATCAGGAAATAAAGGGCATTGAATTCATTTAAATTGTCGCACTACAATATTTTATCAGAAAACTAGATTTGAAGGGGAATTTATGAATAAAACTGTAAACAGAATGTAAATCTAATAATTGCCCTTTATTTCTTTCCTAAAACGAGAAGTCATATTGTTTATGGCCTCAGTAAGCGACGGTCTTTCATATGCATCACATAAGTTTTCGGGAATTTTCATTTTATTGATCAACTCTTGGTATGGCCCTGGATTTGAGACTACTTTGTCACATAGCATATCCAGCAGACTGTTGATGTACCCTAGAAAAAAGAGTAGACATTAATGAACCTTATAAATATGGGTTGATTCTAGAAGAATAATCAAGGTAATGCTGATGTATAGAGTACTTTTGAATACTCCATCTAAAGACATACCATAAGTTGGTGATGGTTTTGCAGGTGTTACAGTGAACCCTCCTTTCTTGTATTTCGGAAACCGAATTCTGAATATTGGCTGTCCATTACTGGTCTGTGCTTGTGGCCGATCTGTATTTTCATTATAGTGAATTGCAGCCAAAAGAAGCCTACATGAAAGGAACAACATTACATTTTTCTTTGCTTTCAGTCAGTATTCAGCATGGTTTATTTGTCATTACTAGTGTATTGAAGTACTTTTAAGTTTATGGTAATTTAAAAAAAAGGTTTACCTACCTGCATAGCATTCCTCTATAAGAATAATTCACATTTTTGGGAGCAAATTGGAGTATAAGACTGTGGAATGCCTCTATTGATGATGTTTGCTGTAATGGACTTAGCTTTGCAACATCCCCCAGTAGGCGCTTGTTCATCAAAATAATTGTTAATTTCTCACAAGATTTGGTACCTGAAAATAACAAATGCTTCAGTAATACTATTGCAAGCTGAGAATATTTCCTGATAAACAAGTAGAGAAGTCAATTCAACAGTGATATATTTGTGATACATACTTGGTTTTAGATATTTTCTTCTTAATGATGCATCATGGAGACAAACTGGAAACAATGGGTCTTCGTGTATATGGATATTTTGAATGTGGTTTACAACCGACTTCCATTTTGCCAAGATTTCGTTGCTTGTTTTGCTACTAGCAGCACACCAATACAAGTGATTTGATATACTTTTTATCCAATCATTTATATCCTGGCAGTCTTTTTCTCTTCCCAATGCTTCCATTTTCTTCACAAGGCCTGACATTGAATGAATGGCATAGTAAAGGCTACTTAGTAGAATCTTGTATATATTCCATATCACATAAGTTGGGCAACAATTTTTACAACCAAATAAGCCACCTTAGATATTGCCACTGAGTGAGTGTAAATTTCATGCATGTATCAAAAACTCCTTTTAGAACAAGCTTACCTTTAGCAACATGCCAAACATCAAAGTAGTGGGTGGTACTTTTCATTTGTTCTCTAACGTGTTTCTGAATTTGAGGGTGCCGATCAGTCACAAGGCTTCCTATTTCTAATCCTGCATCTTCTATCAGTCTAACACTTCGAATGAGGCCTTCTTTCTCCATATAGCAACTACCGCCAACTTCATTACTCTGTAACACAATTCAGTACAACCTATAAGCTAGGGATATGGTGTCAAGGATACCAGAATGTAATAGCTGGGGGCACTAGGAAAAGTACAGCTCCAGAATTTATCCAGTCCCCATCAAACCTGGAAGTACCCTTCATGTGCCCTATTAAGTTTTCCTTTCATACCAATATTGAAATTTCGGTTATATCCATTTCAGCAATGGAACAAACTCTAATGAAACAATACAACAATATATGAAGCTATTAAGTTGATTGAAGTCACCTGTATTAACTGGATGTCAACAATCTTTTTTGCATTTAGTTCCATCATGGTGTATGACCCATATTTGGCACAGTGCCCCGGACTGTCAGCTCTCATGTCTCCTCCCAATATCAGATGGCCACCTGTATCTCTGTAACTCTGTAGCATTTGGCTTTGTCTCATTTTCCACAATTTATAAATTGTAGGTTGGAGATAATTTCTCATGTGGCTGTAATGTGTTCTAACAGACACTACTTGCATTTGGAGTGCATTCAAAACTTGGTTCATCTTTGTAAATGAAGCTCCAGTGAAGTAAATTGCAGCAGACAAAAGCAAATTTCCTGCAGGAATATCATTAACAAAAGGCTGGCTTTGCCATTCTCTTTGAAAGCCACAATGTAGACACTTCTGCTTCACAGCAATTAATGTTCCAATATAAATACTTTCAACATTACAACACTGATGACATACACAACATTCATAAAACAAGGTTAATAACTGGTTCTCAAAGACCAGCAACTTGCGTTGACTACTTGGAGATCTACAAAAGAAACATAATGGTCTAGGTTAGCACACTAGTATTAGGTGGCATTTCTCCAAGGAGAAATAAACTCTTGAGTTAAATTACACTGATAATTACACTGATTTTGAGGTGATAAATACAATGCACATATAGACAAGCTCGTGAAGTCAGTGCATCTGTGAAAGATTCAATTATCTCTTGTCTGAGAATGGATCTGTTTCTTGCAGTGAGGGCATTTCCAAATGGTACTTTTACCTAAACATTTAAATAACAACTATTTCAGCAACTCACATTGTTGGCTCATTGTACTCAATATTTGGATGCAATGGCACATAGCTGGAATCAAGCTCTGACTCCTCTTCAGATATCTCAAACGAATCTTCAAGTCGAGGCCTTTTTGGGGTTGATGTAACAGGGGGCAATGATCTTCTGATAGCCTGCACTGAAGCATCTTTGGATTTTACCTTGACTTGTATTCCTAAACAGAAAATCAATTAATTGAACTTCTGACAAACTATAGGCTAACAGCACTTGCAGTGCTATAAGACCTACTATGCATAAACATCTCTTTTTTCCATCAAAATACAAAACCAAGTAACAGCTGTTGCAGATAGAAATTAAATGCATGAAAGTTTTACCTTTTGACCGCTTGTATTTGCTAAATGAAGTCTGTGTTGCAATAGTCCTTGTTTCCTTAGAAATACTGGAAAAATCTGCCTGGCATGATACATCTCTTGATTTTGGCTCCGATGCAACAGGAACTTGCTCTTCGCTGACAATAGTGGCTGTTCCTTCCAATGTTGCACTATCCTGGGTTGGCTCGGAGTGTGCTAGCAACTGAATATTGAATAGCTTGAGTAAACACTTGATTACTTGGTGATTAACAAAAGTTGATGTGTTTGTGACAAAATGTGTATTTCGTAGGACCAAAGCAACATTTGCAGAGATGATGCAGGGTCTCATTACGAGAGCAGATAGGCCATCTTCCTCTTACGCTGAGTGAATATAAACTAGTAGGGCATCTAGTTCCATTTTTGATGAAAAGCTAACAAGTAAGGAAACATACCCTGGCAACTTCTCTTTTTCTGAATGCATTTCTTGAACTAAACTGTGATGTAGATGTTACCGTATCACTATTCGCCGGTCTGTTACACGTAGCAGTAGAGTCAGACTCGGTTGATGGGTAAATGGTTGGGATAGCATCTTCTGTCAAAGTCAATCTCTTGGCAACACCCATTTCAACTTGAAAGTAGTTCGATATGGCTTCCCTGGAAAAATGTTTGCTACAGATATGACTTGTGTTTGGTTTACTTTCCCACTTTCTTGTCCTCTGAACAAACCGGACCCATTGCTTGCATCTGTTTACTTCTTTTGGAAATTCGTGTAGTGTAATCCCTTCAGCTGGTGAGTTTTTGCATCCGTACACAACACAACGTTTAACCATCTTGATAACTACTATTTGGATCACTAAATATCACGAGGAATCTCCGACTTTCAAGTAACTAAAGCTGTCCTATTGAAACTAACGCGGTTGCTAATGAAAACAACCTCGTTGCTACCCCGTGTGACGTCAGAAAGGAAGTACGAGATCTCAGCAGAATTTTTCGTCATGGTCGTACTTTGGATGCCTGTTGTGCGCAATTCGCTTCAAATTCGAACGAGAAACTGACCTTACTCATTTTATCTGATACTAGACAACTCAGAAAATAATTTTTATAGATTTCATACATTTCATTTCACTGCACCTTTAAATTTTGGTCATTCTACTTTTCTCTTACTAGTACCAGCCCCTGACGAATGTTCAGGATCGCATTTCACCTGTTTTGGCTACAAGAAATAAATTACGATACTTAACCTTTGGACCTTCAAAGGAAGATCGGTAAGTTCTTTTAACCATAGTGTTAACGGATCAACAGGTATGCGACGGCCGGGGGGCTGGGGGCTGCAGCCCCACGTCTCTGCTAATGTAGGTGTCAGGATCCAGGATTGAGGCATTTTATCCGAACAGAAAGTAGATTTCCTTTTTCCGTGCTAAAGTTCACGCACCTTCGAATAGTACCAGTGGCGGATCGGGCAATAATCTTTATAGAATAACTCAGAGGTCTATTCAGTTCCTTCACAAATATTTCAGTGATTTCGTCTGCTGATTTTAAATAGACAGGATGTATCTCTATAGTCAAACAGAGCGTTTCCTACTGAATTAAAGGGCGTGGCTTCAAAAACTCTTCGGGGACTCTGCCTCTGATCCCCTACATTCTCCCCTTACCGACATTAACTCGTTCCCAGCCCCCACTCAAAAATATGCTCCGGAGTCCTTGATCAAGTGGGCAAAAGGAGATGATAACCCTGACTCAAGACGCGCATTGCCCATAGTCAGGTATGCCGGATATTCTCTTGGAGGGAACAGGTTTGCAGATTTAGGGGGCCTAGTAGAATATTTCTGTTATCTCCATGTTGTTCATGGTTGAGTATAGAGCTAATATGCTGGAAATTTTCTAACAAATCTGACAAATCGGAGAAAGACTACAAATCTCATAAATTCTCTATTAAGCCCCCAGGGGCTTATTATTTTCAAACATTTTAAAGAGGGGTTATGGGAGAGGAAGGCTTACGTGAGAGGGAATTTGATAACTTTTGAACTATGGTAAAAAGTATGTATATTTTAGGAATCTTTATCAACAACATGGTTATCTTCATCAATTATTACCATTTCTGTTTGCAGCCAATAGACGTTTGCACCTGATTTTGATTTCTTTTCTAGGGTACAAATGAAAGTCATCAATGCCGCAAAGTTTATGCTTTTTATCAAGATAAATTATTTTTAGCATTATTCACATTTGTAAAGGGGGGCTTAATAGAGAGGGGGGCTTCATAAACTTTTGCTTCTACAAAGGGGCGTTGAATTGGATAAGGGTGCTTAATTGAGAGGAGGATAAATTAAAGAGACAAATTACAGTAGCTCAATACTATGGGCCTCAATACTACTCAATACTACGCAGAGACATACGTTAGGAAAGTCACTAGACATTAAATGTATGAAACTTTGCCACGGCACAACTTTTAGCAAAAATACTTTGTCGTTTTAGTTTGTCGCTTCAATGGATAAGAACAGTACTTCATATAAACTAGTTCTCGAAAATAATTCATAAATCATTATGGGACACTTCTTTTTCCTGCACCCTTAGAAAAGGGCAAGGAGAGCACCTGCCCCTGTTCAGTAATGTGCCGAAGGACTCTCGAGTGTGTGGGGGTATGCCAAAGGAAATTTACCACCATGTAGAAGGCACCTAAGTACTGACGAGGCGCTATAAGTACTGGCAGGCCATGATCTTTTTAGTAATTTTACTGACCATCCAAAGGAATAGGGGCGATTTTAATAGACGGTCCAAAGGATACAGACGATCCAAAGGAGTATGGACGGTTTTTACATACGATAGAAAGGGAGTATGGACAGTTCTGAGAAAAATGGGGTGTTACACCTCCACACCTTCTACATCGGTACGCTCCTGACCCCTTTGTCTCCTCCAAGGTCATCGCCAGTGTCGTGACCATGGTAACTGAAATGGGGGAAGAGCTGAAGGGGGTATGATGGTGTAGCTCCCAGGAAAGCTTTGGGACTAAATCCTTTGCTTTCACTTTGAGTGCATCGCTCAAATATCAGGCTTACCGTAAGCACGTGAGATTTCTAAGGCCTAATAATGGTCTGATTCAACCTATGGAAGTGGCAATATTTTTAAGTTGAAAGACCCTATCATAAATACTTGTAAATGGTTTTACACTTCCTCCTGCCAGTTATATGACAATAGGGTTGCTATATCGATTCGTTTATGCCAACCACTGCCTTCACCAGTATATCTATTTCATGATCTTTATTGTTGACATTCTATGACAATTTTTGCCATGCCAACGAGGCAATTATATCTGCTATCACCTTCACTTGAACAAATCATTAAATATTTGTTTGCATAGAGACACCACTAAAACAACACCCACACTTGGAAGAAGAAAAAGGAAAGCAAAGTTTAAGGCAGATGTGACTATACAAGACAAATGAATCCCCAGGGGACTCCCCAAAGGGTGCCCACTGATCTGCTAGGGGAAATCTTTATCATTGTTTGTATCAAGAGTCAGCTATAAGCAATAGTACTGAGATAGATAGTTACATCACAGAATGGTTACATTTAGGAGCTCTCAGAGCTATGAGCAGCATGATTTTTATGAAGTTGCTAGGCAGTGAAAATACATAGCAAAGTATTGTTAAAGAGCTAACTCAGCATAGTTGATAGAGTAGAACAGGTGTATGTGTTTTAGTAACACAGGCCTGAACATGAATCTGAAGACAACATCATTCCTTATAGTGTTCTAAGCCAAAATGAGGATATGAAATAATATTGCTGATAGAAAGCTTATCCGGGGTCTGAAGGGTAGTTTTCAGTGTTCACACTTTCTGAACTCATGAAATACCAGGAGAGAAGTCGGTGTACTGACTGTAAAAGCTCTGATGTTTAAGCATTCTTTCAAGATTTAAGTAAGCTCAGGCCAGTTATCAACAGCCTTTCAACAGTTCTGTAAGACCAATATAATAAAAATTGCCATTTTTATGGAAAGAACAACTTTGGCCTGTATAGTCTTGACTCTATACCAACCGCAGGGCATTTGAGATGGGATCCGATCGGTCTGGCTTGAATTGGCATTCTGAATTATATAATCCTCCTTGAATAATGGTACATTGATTTTCTATTGATCAAACTCAATGACTCCAAACAAATTCTCCTTTTTCATCTGTTCACGTGAAAAATATCACATGATGAGAAGTAGGGTCTATCTTGTAGTCAACAGGTCTATCAGCTGCCATCCTAGACCACTTAACTAACCAATCAGGTTCTTGCAGACCAAATATGCTAGCCGAATCTGTCCATCATTGAAGCAAGCCGGTTGCTGATTGGTTGACCAACGGGGAGACACCAGAAGTAGGAAAGACTTTAAGGTCTATGCTTGAAAAATTTTGCTTTGCCTATGCTGTTCAGGCTGAGATAGTCTAAGGTATGAATCCAGCTGATAGGATGGACGGATGTTATGCTTGGATTGTATGCTTCACAGTTTTTGTCATAGAATTTATAGTGATGGGTTTTTTCACAGCATTTGGAACGCTTTTTGTCGTCCTTATCCAAGAATTTAAAGCAACAGAGAGTTCAGCAGGTACTTTAACTTCTGTTTTGCTCGATCTCTCGGCTTGAGAGTTTTAGATCCTTTTTGTCACTGTAGTAGCATCTGTATTATAGCATTTACTGCTATTGTGAATTAGCGTTAGATACTTATCATGGGAATGTTCACACTTAAAATAAGCTTTGTCAAACATTAAACTGGTGTAACCACGAGACGCTGCTCTGCGATCAAATATGGCTGCTACTGGAAGAAGTTCCTATTGAAAGCAATGACACTAAAACGAAACAACATCATGGTTAGAAGAGCCTTTTTGCTATTTATCGATGGTTTTTCTTCTTTCTGGAGTTTGCAAACAAGAAAATGACAGTGTGCTTTCCTGAATGTTTTTTCTGAGATTTCACTAAATTTCTCAACTTGCTTGTATGATTGCCTATAAGCTGCTACTAAGAGAACTGAAATGTGGCTAGGACTTACAGCTTACAGAATACAAAATTTACACCTATATTCAGCGTCGTTATTCGGGACTGCTTGATTGCGATTGCTGGTGTTGCGTGTGAGTGCATTGTTAGTGACGCGTGTGCGTGAATTGCTTGTTCTCTCGATCCTCACTTTTCCGGTTGGTTTTGGTTACGTTATAAAAAATCATTATTTGTTATTGTGACAGGAGATGCAATCTTACAGGTCTCTCTATGTTTAGGATTATCAAATGAGTGCAGTGAGTGCAGGTTATTACAGCTTATGTGTTAGGGAATGCCATGCTCTAGCAACAGCTGCTAAACTTGTATTATATTTCTGTCCAGAACGAAGTAGTACCCAAGCACGATGTGAGTAATATTAAGCAAGTTTAGGTTACACGCTTTTTTGGCAATGAGATTTTGTTGAGGTTCATCAAAATGTATCAGATTACTTTTGCCGCAAGATGCTGCTACCTTGCTTTTGTTAGCATAATCGAGTACAAAGTGCATATCTTCAGTTTCTATGTTAATGTGGAATCCCCATTTCCAATTTTTAGCAGCACACTCCGCCTTGCCTCGAGTGATAACCAGAGCCTGGTTTGGCCCAGCATTGCCGTAGGGCTTATTACCAATTCGTTTTTGTAATCTACCAACCAGAACCTAATGTAGTTCTATGACCTCAATCTACATCTGATTGCGATAAGCATTTTACTGAATCAGAGAGAAGTTCGAAATGAGATGTGTTGGTGGTAACATTGACGTGCATTTTAAAATGCTGTAGGATGCTTTGCGAAATATTATTTTGCCTGAATTTCTTCCTTCTTCATGCTATTTTAGTTCAAACTTTCTTAGATTGTTTCTTCGGAACCAGACTATAACTTGCTTTAGAAATCAACACACTGTGTCGGCTTATAGTCAATACTATTTGAACCAACGCACAAATTATGACCTTTAATAACCAAGAATGCCAAAAAATTATAAGCTTTTGTAACCTTCTTCTCTCCGAGAGGCATCTAACTCAGAAAAACCTCGTGCACTTTGTGAAAGATCACAGAAAGATCACATATGTAACAAAAATAAATAACCAGTATCATGTAAAATTCAGAGTGATACAGTCCTCATTTTTTCATTGTAGATGGCTCTTCATTCTTTAACTATCGAAATTAAATACGAAAACTTCCTAATTGTTTTGACCTACTCTTGAGTACCGAATAAACAGGGAAGTTTGGGAATAACTGGGGAGAGGTTGGAAAATGCTCGGCAAACATTGCTACAAATTTCTTAGGAGTTGAAAGTATAAATTTAGAGTTTCATATACGTAAAATGTTTCTTATACTGCGTTATAATTCTGTTGCTTAGTTTTGTTCACTTCTTCAGCTGTTTCGTATACGTTGTGAACAGCACGTCTGAGAACATTTGCACCAGTGGAGGGCTGCACGCGAAACTTAATCTTTGCGCGTTAGAATGCGAAAGCAAACCGTGCGAGATATTTTGACTGTTTCGAGAGCACGGCGCGCACGCAAAGTTTTCTCTTGCACGAGAAAGGTCTCGTAGAGTTCTTCGACTCCGCAGACCTACTAATGGTTAATTAATGTACTGGTTGTAATATTTCATGAATGTTCTTAAATCATTTTGAATAATTTCTAGTAACGTATTACTGTTGATATTTACAAGTCTTTAAACTTTTTGTAATCTTTTCTGTTTTTTTCTATTCTAGCATGGGTTGGCTCCGTTGCATTTGCTACTTGCTACCTCTCGTCATTCCTCGTCAATATCTTGCTACCTCGTCTTGGTTACCGCCTACTTTGCTGCCTCGGATCAGTCTTGTTTGCCACTGGTCTTATCGCGTCATCATTTGCGAATTCCGTAATTGTTCTGTTCGTAACATATGGGATAATCTTTGGCTGTGGATGTGGGTTTGTTCATTTTTCTGGCGTTTTAGTTATCCCAAAGTTTTTCAAATTCAAGCGTGGCATTGCATATGGTGTATCTCTAAGTGGACACGGTATTGGAGCTTGGCCTATGGGTTATTTGATGGAATGTCTCGTAACCAAGTACGGTCTACGCACAACTTTTCTACTCTCTGCCATTTTGGCCTTGCCTCTCTTTGTTGGTGGCCTTACATTTGGCTCAGCAAGTGTTCGACAGAAATGTTGCAAGGCAAATCATTTTGAATTGGAGATAAAAAAGCAAGAAAGAAAGCAATCAGTGTGGAAAAACAAAGCACTTTTAGCGAACTGCATTGCATTGTGGATGTATGGATTTGGTTATTACATCCCTTCAGTTCACTTGGTAAGAAACATTTTCATTCATTTGTTGTATATATATATTTTTTTTATATGCTCATAATCAAATTACAATACAACATAATGCAAACCTAATGTAGACTAAAATTAGAATGCAATGTATAAAGAGCAGTAGTATCAAGACCGTGATCCTTCGCTGCATCTAAAATTTCACTAAGCATGACGTCATTAGTCATTCGTAATCGGAGTGTTCATCATTGCTTGGCCAGTGGTAGTTAGCACTGTTCTTGCACATATGTATATTAACAGCTATAGAAATATGTGCAGACCCCTAACTTATCATCATAACAACTGTCATCGTCATTATTATTAGTACTATTAGTATTATTATGACACATTACCATCATCGTCATCATCATCACTATAACTGTAAACTTTTCTATCATTATAATCATCGTTAGCACTATCGCCAACACTACCATCATCTTTAAATTCATCACCACCACCATCACCACCATTATCATCATTATCATTATCGACATTATCATCATCATCACTATCACCACCACCGCCATCATCATCATCATCATTACCATCATCAACATCATCATCACTATCATCATCAGCATATCCCAGAGAAGCCCATTCTGCGAATAGGTTGAAGTTAGACCAACCGGATTTACTACAATGAGAGTCGGTTTCCTTATGGGCATCTCTTATTAATTGATCATTTGCGATTCCTCATCAATGTCTGCTCAGAATAGGAATCTACCCGGCATCCTGTTAGCAGGAACTTTTATGTGGACAATACCGAACATTCTACTCTTTTAACGGAACGTTCTTCATGAGGTTTAGCCAGTAAGAATAATTTCTGTTAAAGGATTCCCCACTGAATATCATTTCGCTTCATGTGCCTCTATTATTCCATCATTGTCGGTTGTTACGATTAAGGCAGGGCCTTCATTAAGCTGTGGGGTCTGGACCCAATGTTGGCTAGGCCCCTTGAAATATACCTGCAACGGTTTTTTTCACGTGATTAATACTCGGCACCCTGTTAGCGAGAGCTTTTATGGACAGACCACAAGATCCAAAGGACATATTAAGCTGGGTTTAGCGCCAAGAGGCATTAACCATAAGCTCATAATTTGACCTATGTTTCAGACAGTGGTAAGTATATACTCTTTCAGGTATCATCAAAGAATGCAACAATTTCCATGTGCGCAGACATTAATTCAACCAAAAGACTGAAATCATCAATACTTTGTAGGACTTTCAACATTTTGCTTGGGCCTGCCTTTTTAAGACTGTTAGGCTGGTTCTTCTGCTCTTGGCTTAAGGCCTTTTGCTATATTTCGCTCTTGCGTCTCAAATTCTCTTACTTGTTTGATAATTCATTCATTTGACGGTCTGCAAGTGCCTAAGTTACCTCTAAAGCCCCCGTACGAGCGCTCTTGGCATTTGCCTATACAGAACTTGACTTTTCGTATACTGAAATGTCAGGAGCCTTTGACCGCCTTATCGAGTGCTGCATTGTTGGTATATAGGCATGTATGGACATGAATACTGCGAATTTTTCTCATGGTAAAAATAGTAGAGCAGATGCTGAGTTTGCGGATGAGCAATCAGATTAATTCATAAATGAATGAAGTTAAATGACATATCGAGAGCGTTTAGCACCCCCATTTTTCAAGTGCTATACGTTATTTACTCAACTGAGCAGCAAAATGTTTTGGGTTGTGTAGCTAAACATTGAGGGCATTTGAAAGGGGATAAAGTAACATCAGTGTAGTCTGTAGGAGATGCAAGGATTGAAGCGAGCTGGTGGGATTTCACGCTTCCAACTAAATAGCTAGCGAGCTTTTGTTGAGAACCGACTGGTACCGGTCAGTATTTGTTGAATGTCTGCTCAATATCAATTTTTCAACTTCCAAAAGAAAGGCGAACATTGCACGTATTGGCTTACAAGTATTTTATCATGAGCGAGCTGTAAATTAACTTCGAAAGGCTCCAGCAAGTGTCATCTTGAAAGAATACAAGATAAACTCTATTCATTCTATAGGCTATAGATTCTGCCTGCTATCAGTCAGGTTATGTCTCCAGCTTATCGGGTTAATTGTTATCAATATATTTGCAACATATTCCAACACCATAGCAAATGAATTTGTGTTCAAACAAACAGCGGACTACACACTTTTCTATAAGGAACCTAGCTCAAGGCCTAGTTCCAAAAGTTCCTTATTTTTGGACCTCCGATGGCCAACTCGTAGTACTGAAGGTTCCTTAATAGTTCCTTAATTTTGACCTCACATTTAGTGTCATACATATGGTACAGACACAAGCAAAAATTGAAGCTCTGAATTTTGCCTTTAATTTTAGCTATAACTTAAGACGAATGAAGCATGAAACACTTGACACAAGCATAGCAAACAATCTAAGCGGATTTTGGCTGCAAATGAGTAGAACCAGCTTCCTAATTCTTGATTGTTTGCTGCTATAAAAATTTTTCAGACTGAAAAGCTCCTTAGGGAAGTTTCCTTTAGTAGTAAAAGTTCTTTAAATGTTTTGGCATTCTACATATAGGTTCCCTTTAAAGTTGTGCCTCATAAAAAGCGTGTATTGCTAAATACAATAGCTATCCCCTACTGTACCACATCATTCTTCTTTTCAATAGTACATTAACTTTGTGCGTTCTGCAGATAGTTGCCTATAATTGTTCTCCTTTAAGTTGATGATGAATTTCAAGTAAATTAAAAGTTTGGATTTGGGTCTGTTCTTGCTTTGTTTTGCAGCTAACCAAGGTAAATCCACATTAAAATTTAAAAATGAGTAAGTAAGCTAATGAGTGATTAAGTGAATCAGTCAGCTAATCAGTCAGTCAATCAGCCAATCAGTCAGTCAATCAGCCAATCAGTCAGTCAATCAGCCAATCAGTCAGTCAATCAGCCAATCAGTCAGCCAATCAGTCAGCCAATCAGCCAATCAGTCAGTAACTGAAGTTTATAGTCCCTGGATACTTCATCCTAGTGGTTGGATATTCTTTACCCGACGACTGTACTTTGAAGCTAACTTACAGCTAGAGTTGTGCATAGCATTGCTCTAACTTGCCTGTCTGCCCCCAGGCCATTATCCAGTCAGTCAATGGTTCCGAAAAAATAAATGATCTGCTTTGAAAGCCTATCGGAGTCGGATTCGAACCGTGTACATCATGGTTGTGAAGCTGAAGTACATACCACTACATTATTGCTGCACTAAAATCAAATATCAATATTCCTAACTTTGCTTTCTTTTCTACGTCTCTCACTATTATTTATATTCCTATTAAAACCACACTATGTTTTGATTGAACTTTACATGCACTCAATTACATGTACAACTCCACTATCTCTTTTAGGTCAATATGGCAGAAGGTTTAGGAGTGCCGCTTGTGAAAGCTACCCTACTTCCAAGCTCAATTGCTATCTCTCAATCTGTTGGTAAAATTGCATTTGGGCAGCTTGCAGTTTGGTGCCGACAGATAAACGCTGTTTATTTTTGTCAGGTAATTTTCCACTTCTTTCGTTAACTTTTTTGCATTCAGTTTGAGCCTATCTATAAGGTACTTGACGAGCCTATTCTATGACAGAATAACACAAATTCTTCAACACAAACTTTTGTGATTTTCTTACCATTGTTAATGTGTCTTCTGATTTCTCCATTCCAGGTAACCATGTTCATCTGTGGCCTCATTACAACCTTCTGTCCTCTTATGACAGACTTTACTGGACTCCTTTCCTATGCTATTACATATGGATTCTTTGATGCATGCTCAAGTGTATTTACATTGAAAATCATTGAAGATATTGTCGGTGAAGCTTACATTGATGCCGGCTATGCAGTACAGATGGTTGGAATGTCATTTTTTATGTTGATTGGCCCCCCAACAGCTGGTAAGCCCTTAACCTTTTAGCATTCAATTCATTTGCTTTCCAAGCAATATTCACTTGGTCTGATGCTCAGATGATCCCATGCAGTACTATCATAGGAACACACCTTTCCTCACTTCAACACACATTTCACCATTTAGTGAATAAAAAGAATCCTTACATACTCAATAAAGACCAGTGCTATTAAGAGAGGGCGGTAGCCGGGGTATATTCCCGGGACCTGAGCACGGGGAATGACCCAGGGAGCTTGTTGCTAACGCTAGCTTTTAACCATTTTGAAGCCAACAAGGGCCCGTGATATTTGTAAGCCCTGGGCACGACCCGACCTGACGGGCCCGAATAATAGTCATTATCAGCTGTAAGAGCACTATTGTGCCGACGTAGTAAATGGATAATTCAATTCTTAGTTCTTTCTCCTTTTGTATCCTAGGGTTCTTATACGAATCAACTGGAACATATGAAATACCGTTCTTCCTATCAGGTGCATTTATAACTACATGTGTTTGCATAATGTTCTTGGTTCCTTGTCTTAAAGAAAAGCATTCATTGCCAGATGCATTAATAGCAGTTATAGAACGAAAAATATCTGTAGTTAGTTCGAGTTCAATTGACTCGGGGATTAGTGTACAAAGGGACACTGGGAAGGAGCAGCAGCGGGAAGAACTGTGGTCCCTTCGTTCATCATCTTCATCTCTTCCACCATCAATCATGAACGAAGTTGATGAAAATTCTACATTATCTGATTACGAAACTGATGATGAAAACTGTGAAAATCATGCAAATGACTGTGAAAAAAGCGACACGAGAACTATTTTAGAGGAAAACAAATTAGGCTGTATTGGAATGGTTGATTTACAATCCATTTGCTATGGAAGTCAATTTGCATTTCACATCAAAAGGGACGATTTTCTCTCAGCAGAGAGGGAAACAGTGGTGTAGCATGATAAGCGAAATAGTGGTGAAGCATTATTTAGTACGGTATGAAAAGAAATTCTAAGGGAACTCACAAGCTGAGGTTTTTGTCAGAAATAGAGAAACAGTTGTACTCAATGGAGGCAAGTATGTAAGCGAAGTGTCAAACAAGAATAGGATGAAAGGTGACGAAGAAAAGAGAGTGTAAAGTAAATCAAGACTAACTGTTTGCAAATTAAGATTCAAGCTGCTGCTAAACTTCCGTTGCTTTTAGTTGCCAAATACCTATTTCATAACTGGTAGCAGAAAATTCTGCCAAGTGTATGGACCCAAAGAAAATATGGCACTATGGAAATATACTTTTGAAAAAGAAAAAGGAATATATACTTAATTTGGCTTAAGTCCTTTATTCATATATTGATAAATACAGTTGACTAAATATTCATTTATAATGGCAAGATTGGTGTATATATATATGTAGATTTTATTATAATAAGTAATTTTTGAATTAATTTTTATGGCATACGATGCTATGTAGGTTATAGAGGTATCTTGATATCAGGACCGTTCCTAAAGTTTTCTTTAGGGATTTAGGTCCTAGCATTTGCCAAATTGGGCGTGGATATTTGCTTCAATATCTAAATGCTATGTGTTCAATTTTTTTGCAAATTTCGTATTTTTATAGACGTGGCAAATCCATGAGCTTTTTGCTTCTCTGCAATAGCTACTGCTTCTTCATAGGCTCCTATCTCACAAACAAATTAAAATAGTGTGCCGACAGAAATATCTGAGGGTGTGACACCTTATATCCCACTTTAGGAACGGTCCTGCTTTTTATTAAATTATTAAATTATTAAACTTATTCGATTCCATTCTATGGTGTAATAGATATGCCAAGTTAAACCTATAATGCGTTTATATTCTATCAGGTCAATTTTAACTCGATGCAAAAGTTTTTAGCATTTCTTTGTTTGCAAGTTTGCTGTATACTGTCAGCTCCCTTCAGATAAAGAACTGCGCGTCGCCAAGAGCAGCTTGGAAACACGATCATATAGCATGATCACTTTCTGGTATAGATTTAGCGCAGATTCACAGAAATGTTTTTATTGACATCTGTATATAGTGTGATCTGGTAGTATTCTTAGGGCCATAAACATGATACGCCGATTATAGAACTTGCCTTAGAAGTGCATTTAAGACATCTCCAACTCTCCGGATTCCTACAACAGTTGAGAACCAGGCTTTGCTCACGAGATTAGCGCTAATTGGCTAATTCTCATTTTACGAAAATTGACAACAATATCTCAGTATAGAATTAGGCTCTAAGCTTTAAGCTTGGTGCTTGGTTGAAATTTAAGATCAAAAAATATTTATAGAAAATGGACGATAGCCATTCTTGGTAATAAACCACAACAGTTGTAACTATTGATGTTAGTTGTGCGACCTTTTGCGAATTTCATAAGAGATGTCGTGTCCTCAAAGCATTATTCTCCCAACATATTCATACTAGGATTGCAAATGACAGAGTTGATACTGAGTAACGTAAAAGAGATACCTATGGAACTCAGTTTCAGCAATCACAACTTAGGAATGATAATACTATAAAGCATGCCAGAGAGATATATTTCTTTTTTGGTTAGGTATGCACAATAGATATTTAGAAAATGTATTAGTTATTAGCATAGAAGATATTCATATTTACAATTCAACTTTGCCGCGCTTTCTCGTGTCGTCTACTTTTATCAGTAAGGATAAATAAACATGAACGGGCCTGAAACTTGATTTGATATCGCGCTTTTGTTAGATGAATAGATGATAGGCCTGCCCATGTATAGCCTAAGAGGCATGGGTTCAAGCGATTGGCTTGGTTTTAATTTGACGAGTCTTCCTTGCTAGTTCCATGGCCTTTCTAATGCTGCTTTGCTTTGCAAATGTCATTTCCATTTCGTATTAGTGATGTAGTCGCAACTTCATGTTCATACCTTGCAACATAGTTAAACAGTTCCACCCTTCTTTTTCTTGATTTTTTTTACCCTATTCTTTGATTTGGTGTATAAGTTTCTGAAAATCATAACTGCAATACCCAAGACGAGGAAGCCTCCAAAGACACCAAATACCAAAGCAAAAATGTATGACTTTTGATCTGCAGTTGAACCTTTCGATGAGTTTGTATTTTTCATTTCTGTGCCGCTCACTTCCAAGGACGATACAGCATATGCTTCAATTATTGAATACTTAGAGTAATATTGATCTCCTGATGAAATAAGTAAAGACATGAACTTTAGATTTGGAGATTCAAAAGCATGTGATCTCGTTGATTCTTGCATTTCATGAGCAGTTGTAAGTGCCGATGCATTTTGCGTCGAAGGGCATATTGTATGGAAAGATGACTCTATCGATGATATTTCCTCACTTCCCGTATAATCAAGAGAGTTTTCTGACTTCTTTGGTGTACCTTCGATGAAAGCTGTTTTACCATTTGAATCATCTGTTTTCGTTGATGTAATTGTAAAATTGTAGATAGTTAGCGTCGTGTTGTTGTAGTTTGTGGTGAATGACGGCTTCAAGGATTGCCGGGAAGCGTTGATTGACGCCAGGGATGACGATCCTGTCAATAATGTGATGTGATCAATAGTCATTTGATTCTCTAAGCAAACTACTGTTAAAAAGACTAGGTTTGCAAACGTACGATAAGTTAAATGATAGCCAACAAATTTAATGGTGTCTTAATGCTGTAATGCTCTTACTCCTTAATTTAATACCAATGTTTTCACCTAAAGCGATAAGTATGTTACACGTAGTCTTCTAAATGCAACTGCTGACTCTTCAGATTGCCTCTGAAAAACTCTGCCAAAGGACAAAAGTGCTTTTCGTATAATGGGACAAAATGTTGTCATTCAATTGACACTAAATAGCGATGCCGAGATCGATGTGTAGACTTTTCAATCCATGCTTTCAGAATCTAAATCTAATGCACAGTATATTTCAGCTGTCTATTGATTTAATTAGACTTTCCAGTTATTTTAATTAGCTTTTTAATAAATGCAATTGTATTACACTTTAGACGAAGTACATTTTGAAGATCAGCAGTTGCTGAAGGACTACCCTTAGATGTATAAAGTCAAATCAGACGCTTTGCATTTGTTATCTCCTCATCATATGATACGAGTAGTGCATATACATACATACATATATATATTTTATATATATATATATATATATATATATATATATATATATATATATATATATATATATATATATATATATATATATATATATATATATAACATCAAATTATACTAAATTTTATTCCATAATAACACTATTCCTTTTAAAATAAAAAGCAACATGGATTGCAATGCAACAAACATTTTATATCTAATAAATTGCAGCGGATGCCAAAAAGAATATATAGGCCAAACATCAAATTTACGTGCTAGGGTCCGTATCCACAAACAACAAATTCTTAATCCAAGATTACGAAACCTACATGTCAGTAAACATATAGCTCACTGCTCAATCGGCAAACCTATACCATTTACAATTACCCCATTCCTTAAATTTGAACGAAACGATATTATAGAAAGGGAAGAGAAAGAAAATTATTTCATAGAAAAGTACAAACCAGCTTTGAACCGAGACTAATTTTACGTGGGTAATGTCGATGATTGGTACTTAACATTAGGAAAACGTCATATTCATGCAAACTAGGATACATATATCACGTGCTATATCGTACTTCCTTGCCTACCATTAATCTAACGTCATATTACTGTATGTAACACTATAAATTTAGTACAAGTTTTGCAAATATTAGTTCGCTGAAGATTCCGCATAACGGATGAAACCGGTACGAACGAAGAAGTGGTTTATTTTCTGTTATATATATATATATATATATATATATATATATATATATATATATATATATATATATATATATATATATATATATATATACATATATATATATATATATATATCTAGAGAAGTTCAAAAATATATTTTCTTGTGTTGTAAACGTTTCGATATATTATCTTCATCAGTACTAACATTATAATGATGACAAGTCATCTTCATTACTGATGAAGAAAATATATCGAAACGTCTACGACAAAAGAAAGTATATATATATATATATATACATAAATATATATATATATATACACACACACACACACACACACACACACACACACACACACACACATGCGCGCGCGCACATATATATAAATAGTTGAGTTAGTTGAGTTGAGAACTTTTTTGCTTCCATGCTCTTGTTTTTTTGCGCACGAAAATTTTATGACTGCAATTCTCATTAATTCTTACATTATTGATTTTCAAGTTTTGAGATCATTGCTTGAATGTTCAAGATTACTGTTTTTAGGTCTGCGTGCATTTGAAAACACCCCTTACTTTAGAGACCCCTCAGCGCGTCCTGCAAATAGAGGACGAGCTTCTGGTGGAGGCAGAAAGTGCAAGGCTTTGGAATTCGCGTTGCATTACTTTTTGGTTTGGTAGTGTACGAGAGACGGTACAAGGTCTCTAATCAATGTACCTGTTCAAGCTGAAAGTCAAGCATTCATACAATGAAATATGTTTTTTTATTCAACGTTCAGCTGAACCTGAAAAACAACTCAAATTTGGGAATCAGTGCAAGCAATATTCTAATGGACACTTTTAACCATTTGTGTAGGGATGCATGGCAAATGTGTAGCCATGAATTTGAACTTGTACAGTGATTGACAATAAGGAACAATGATTAAACTAGCTTCATTATTTTCTGTTGCTTTTCTGACTTTCCAACGGTTTGGAAATAATATACGATCTTTAATTTGATTGGAATAATTGTTTCAAAGCCGTTATTCGTGCATCTTGCTATAATTCTATTCACTGGAAAATAAATATATCGAGTAACATTTGGCCTAGTCTACAATAAAAGTTGCGTATTGAAAACGAAGGAATGGAACATTACATGCTGGAAATTTGCATTTTGGCAGTAATGAAAATTCCATAGATCTTTGCCTGAATCAGTAGATATAAGACTAAAAATCTGAATATGGTGTATCCTTCAGGAAACCGAATAAAAGCTATTCCATCGAAAGAGAAGATCTGGTTACACAAATATAGGACTACTTTCAGAATGTCTCAACGGTCAAGGGCTTTTTCATTGAAAAGTCTGGAATGATCCTCTGTCATTAAGAGGAGCAAATATCACTCCATTGTAAAGAAAATGCAACCCAGAAGGTATTGGGTTTTGATGGATTGGGAACGCATGTTCAAGAAGATTATATATTTTTTAAATGGCAAAGGTACAAGAAACCAATTTAAACCCGCCAGGTGGTATTAAATACCAGTGGTCTAATAGTGGATCCTATCCAATATACTGGGGTGGTACCTAGCCTAGAAGTTGTTGGCGGTCATGCCCTTACGATTTCACGAATAAATGTCTTTTGAATTCATTCAAAGTTCTGATATACGTGTCCTTACATGTTCATTGGCAAAATTTCCAAAAGACCTTCAGACAAGGACATAAATACGTATTCTATTAATTTTTGGGGAAACTGGGGTGGACACATTTACCCCAGTCAACCCTGTGGTGACACCACTGATCCAATCGAATTGTTGAAATGAAACAAGCTATAATGAACATTCAAATAAATATAATTCATTAACGTACCAGAACTTCACAATTTACTTGCCCCTTCAGTGAAAATCAGGCTCAGTAACCTTCAGGCTGCAGTTTTGATAAGTAGCTGTTGGGAAACAGAGTGGATTGAGTGTAGCCTACTCAGTCACCTCGTCTAGACAATTTGCAGGCGATTACTGATCTTAAGGTCAGCCCCGCCTTGCAAGGAGTGAGATGGGATAAGAGAACAGAACAGATGATGATGATGATGATGATGATGATGATGATGATGATGATGATGATGATGATGATGATGATGATGATGATGATGATGATGATAATGATGATGATGATAATGATGATGATGATGATGATGATGATGATGCTCGATGACTATGCTATTCATTTATTCATTTTATACATACCCGGGAAAGTTACCCTGATCATATAAAAATTTAGAGGTGGCAGAATCGGTTACATTCAAGGAAACAATACCATAGTGCATCACTCACTGAAGTCTTTGTACCATGATGTTGAGGCAGGGTTAAAGTCACGCAGAAAGAAATCTGTCACCGTCAAGAGAGAACAATATGAAGATAGTTCCTACAGCCTGAGTTAAGATAAACGTAGATCCTGCCCATCCGACGCTTTCAAATCATTTTATGTGACAAATGGCTTTGATGCATCCGAGGACTATCTTGCTCCTGACATACTGTTTCAATTGATCGGCAAAGTGCGTTGTCCTTATGAAAGTTATATTGAACCAGAACCTCCCCTCCCATGCTTCTTCTGGTGGTTGGGAAAACGTTTATCTCTCCGATGGAAGGAAACATACAAGTCAAGAATGTAATGAAATAATCGATGTTTTGTCCAAAATGATGCTGAAGATAACAATTATGGTTATCAGAATTTGTTTTCATAATTTGTTCGGCAGTCAAGTCGACCTCAAAGAGGAGGGAAAAACAAAGTCAAGGCGGCAATTTGGATGAGTAAATTCAAGGTGCAGTTACGGTCGTAGTTAAGATGGGCAGCCCGTCAAGTATTTGAAAAAATTCAGACAAAATCCCCAACAACCCCGTTTATTTTCTTTTATCATTAGCAAAAAGTAGTCCACCCATTCTACTTGTTTCACATACCCAGATTATTCCATCCACCACTATTATTCCAGACTCAAGAGTATCTTGTTAAACCTTGCGTAAAGGTTTATTTTAGCGATACATTACTGACTTCAAAAGCTAGAATATTGCATTAAAACATGTAAAATGATATTAAAAATAAAATGGAAATTTCTTTTAGTTTGGTATGAAACTCACCTGGGCAGACTGGATTGCCGCATAGAATTGTGATGAAAACAGACAGGAGTTCATTGTAAAAGTCCATTGTATTGTGCCCAAAAGTTGTATCCTGGCAATGAGCCTAAAAATGGAGAAACCCGAGATGCATCAACTTTGCTATGCTCCAGATATGTATGCGTCCATAGAAAATAACTGTTCATGTTGTGGACGTTTTATTTGCTTGTCTGATATAGGGCCTTTGAGCATATTTGGCCAAAATATAATGTTGAGGACTTACAGGCAACAAGAAACTGAAGCTACAGAGAAATTTAACTATGAACCTTAACTACAATTGACTCTGCTGTCTTGCTGAATGATTAATACAGCAAATACATCGCACACAGTTACTTAACCACTTGTTTCGTAAAAATTTCTTTTGCTTGAAAAATCTGCAGGTGTCTTGCGGGAATAATAGCCTAAAAAGGATCTAGTTTCTTCAATGTCGAATTATCAATATGACAAATACTGGCGTTTGCTTCAATTTTGCAATGGTGGCAAAGCATTGAGTGTTTAGTTTTTTTATTTTGAATGTAGATTATGAGATATAATGTTAATAAATATCCAGGATGAGCCCAAATATTTCAAATAAACTAATCAATGAAGTAAAACTACAGACTTACGTATCCAAAGATTTTGATATGAAACTTGATCCCTCGTTCAGCCACCAAAAAATGTTAGTAACCTTTGGTGAAAATCTTGTAGTCTCTTGATTGCTTTATATTGTATGTAAAATCTCAGGCGTGGTTTGTTTCCGTTAGGCAGCCATTTGATTGAATTTAAACTTTCGCATACTTCCTAATTTCAAGAAGACACTGCTGCTGTTTTGAAACCTACTCACTATAACACAGTAGCTTTCTTGCAGATTCTATACAGGTTACTAAAGTTTGGTCGTTGATTCCTTAACAATAAGTCCAGTCCTCCACATACCCTTGATATTTACTTCATTTCCATGCAGAAAAGTCTGTTGCGAAAAGCTGATTGACTTACTCAATACATTGACAAAATCTAGCGAAATTTATGGATTCAATGTGTATTTTTCGAATGCAGATATTTTGCTTATGAAAACAGAGCTGGATTAACGTTCATCATGTATTCTTTGTTTTGACCATATCTTCTTTCTATAATGAGAGTTTCTACATCCTTATGCCGACAAAGTTCCGATTAGCAAATAACGGTTGCAAAAGGCCGACGGCTTAAACAATTCAACCAAACTAAAAGCGAGCGAGATATAACTCATCAGACGTTTGCATCTGAAGTTCATTTACCTAGATAAGCTTATACCTAGTCCTATTGACATCATAAGCATAACCATATTTGACGAAAGAATAATATTAACTTATAATACTAAGAATAACATTCATTGTCTAAAGATGACTGTTCCTACCTTTTCATCTGAACAAGTATTACTGTGGAATCATGAAGAGATATGTACACAGTGTTTTACTTATACATAAAAAACATACATTCAAACATATATATAAATGTAAATATATATGTATATATATATATAAATATATATATATAAAATATATATATATATACATATAAATATATATATGTATTTATACATATAAATAATATATATTATATATATTATATATATAAATATATATATATATATATTTGATAACTGATGAAGGCTTGTGCCGAAACGTTTTAAAAGTTGGAATTTTTTCTTGAGGGTCTATTTATGTCTTTAAAAATTTCTTTATGATTGGAGCTATTTGAGTGTATATATATATATATATATATATATATATATATATATATATATATATATATATATATATATATATATATATATATATATATATATATATATATATATATATTTATATATATATATTTATATATAGACTCTCATAATAAAAACAACTGTTTAGCGCATAGCTTCATCAGAAAAAGATTTTCCTGATGAAGCTATACGCGAAACGTTAAACAGTTGTGTTTATTATGAGAGTCTATATAAATTGTTAAAAAACTTTTAGTGGAAAGGCTATTGAATATATATATATATATATATATATATATATATATATATATATATATATATATATATATATATATATATATATATATATATATATATATATATATATATATATATATATATATATATATATATATATAAACAAACTGATTCTAAACCGCATACACTAAGTATATAAAATGCATAAAGGGAATTGAAACAAGGAACTCTCGTAGATGCGTTTTTATAACGTGTTATCATCGCCAGTGTAGATGTCAACTAACTATTTTTACAATTCGGTGTCGTCAGTGAGCCTTGCATGGTAGCTCGTGTGGACAAATGCACCACGCTCAGAATTAAGAAATTTCCAACTAGCTCTCTTCAATTTCAACTTAAATCTTGATCAATTCAGAAGTAATCTCTTCTATAAAAACAGGCAACTCATTTAAATACTTTGGTAGGTATTTCAACTTCGATATGAACAACAAAAAGACCATACAGACCTTTTTGAAATCCAATCTTCAAACCCATTTATCTTGACTCATTGAATATTCATCGCAGAAGTAATTTACTCTAATATAGTCGATACATCCTCTTAAAAACTTCTTGGTATTCTTGGTATGATATGGGTAACACATGGGTATGCAAGAATTTAGGTAACATGGCCACGAACTATGTCCATCAATGTTTAGACCTTCCTATCTCTACAACCATATTTTCTACCATTCAAACTCACAGACATTTTGGACAGGTTTTTCAGTTACCCTCTATAAAATTTCTAAAATGTCAGACAGCAATACGTTCTACTTTGAAGTCATCTGATGATGAAGTAATAACAAAACTATGGAAAAGCACCATATATGGGAGAAATATTCAACATTATACATATTAAGAGCAAACTATAAAGGCAAATACTCTGACATCAAATGTAGAAGGCGTGGAAAAGACGGTGAAACAATTGAGCACCTTTGGAGTTTTTTTTTTTTTTTTTTTTTATATATCAAAGAATAATCTACAACTACAACTTAATCTACAAATACAAGTTATATACTACGGGTGAATATCAAATACAAATTCTTAAAAACATAGCATTAGACACAACCTCACCCTTTTGGAATACAATTTACATAACGATACCACAGAAGGTGTGATCTAGCACATCTCTTCTGCAGCCAACATAAACAATGAACAATACAAGACAGACATATAACTAACAGTGCCCTTCCTACTCCAATAGGGGTCTCGCATGCAAGACACGCCATTTGAAAAATTTTAACCCCTAGACGCTCCAGATACGCTAGAATGAATTGAAAAAAAATATGCATATGCCACGATGAACATGCATTTGATCCCTATTGGAGTAAAACCGTCACGGGACAAAAAAAAAAAAAAAGAAATCGACATAAAAGGCTGCAATTTAAATAAATCTGTTTGTTGAGTTGATGTAGGAGATTGTCGCCAAGAGAATGCTCTTATTCGAATTTTCATTGAAGGCATCATTGCCATGAAGTAGAAGATTGAGCAGTTCTTGGTCGTTCAACATACTACAGTCAACTCCATAAGATGCGCAAATGGGAGAAATCCTGCCAAGGAGCACCGTTCTCTGGGCAGCGTATTCCTGGCAGAGCAGCAAGAAATGAGTAGTGGTTTCAATGCCATCATTAGATAAGCACATTGGGTCAGTGGTATCAAGGAAGTTATGTCTAAATTTGTGTTCACGAAGAGGACTTAGACCCAATTTTAACTGAGTTAGCCTACACACTCCTGGTTGGTTATGAATACCGTAAAGTTGTCCTTTAATAGGTCTTACTAATTTAATTAGTTTAGTTTTAAAAAGTGAAAGTGACCTTACTTCACGAAACTCTAAGCTCAGTTTGTTCCACTCGTTGATGCAGTGTGGAAAAAAACTGTTTTTAAAGGCATCAGTTCGTCGTTTTGGTACTTCGTAGCTGTAGGTGTTTCTGAGGTCATATCTTTGTTCTCTTATTTCAGGAAGTAACGAAGATAGATAATCAGGGACAAGGCCATTGACAATTTTGAAAAAAAGAACCAGTCTTCTGTACCACCTTCTGTCACTGAGCGACTCCCATCCTAATTCCTTATAAATTTTTCCGCGAGAGGTACCTCGCCATGCACCAGTGATAGCAAGAGCCGCATTGTATTGCATTGACTCGAGTCGATTCATAAGAAGATTCTGCGTATATTCTTGCGAGTAGGGATTATCCACGGGTGGCACGTGATATATTATATCACAGTAGCCAAAATGTGATCTGACATGTAGCTTATATATTTGGTCCAATGACGGGCGTGGTAGGTAACGGGAAAGAAGTTTGATCATACCTATTCCTTTATTGGCTTTACCTAGGAGCTCTTTTATGTGGGAGGAGAAAGTTAGCTTTTCGTCCAGAATAAGTCCAAGATGTTTGTGTTCATCGACTGAAGAAACTTGAATGTCATTAAAGTAAATTTCGGGATGAGCCAGTTGATCTCTTTTACGAGAAAAAATCAATTGCGCAGCTTGTTTCGAGGGTTCAGGGTTAAAAGACATTTTCCACTGGTGTGCCCACAACTTTATCAAAGAAAGGTCGGAGTTAATAATATCAGAAGACAATTGAGGATCGTGAACGACCGAGAATAAAGACGTGTCATCGGCAAATATACGAACATTTGATTCCAGTCCATCAGGCAGGTCATTGATATATACAAGGAACAAGAGTGGGCCTAAGATCGACCCCTGCGGCACACCGGCTGATACACCTCCCCACCTGGAACATTTACCATTTATAACAGTCCTTTGTTGGCGTTCAGATAAAAAGCTAGTGAGGAGTTTCGTCAGATTGCCCCTTATTCCACATTGTCTGATCTTGAAAATGAGACTTTCATGCCAAACTCTATCGAAAGCTTTTGAAATATCCAGATAAACCGATCTTACATCTAAAGGGGGATTACAGTTAAAGGAAGAGAAAATTTCATGGGTGATTGCTAATAGCTGGTTTGTTGTTGAGTCGCCTGGCCTAAAACCTGATTGTTTTGCTGAAAGAAGACTATTTTTCTCAAGGAATTCATAAATACTAGAATAAATAACTTTCTCGAAGATTTTGCCAAACACAGGTAGAAGGGAGACAGGCCTATAATTTTTGAGCAGTTGTTTGGAAGATTTCTTGTGAATAGGGACAATATTCCCCTTTTTCCATATTTTTGGGAATATTCCCCTATCAAGACCTTTGGAGTTGTGTGGAATTCAAAAAAAGAATGCCAAGGAAAAAACCCCTACAAACAACTAAGATTAAAGATTTGAGAATGATTTGGTCCCGGTATTGCTCTTTCATTGATTTCTAGTTAATAGTAGCTATATACCTTAGTAACCAGTGTTACTTTAAGTAACTGTTCCGGAATGGAGAGTGGTAGTTATTTATTTATTTATTTTATATTCAAGTGCAAAGCAGTTTTTGAGATCCATTCGAGCTGAACACACCTATCAACCAGCTTGACCGTGGGCTTTCCATCATTGTGTACTCAATACACAATCATTCTTCATCATAGACCAGCATTTACGAAGAAAAAAATCGAATGTAGCTATGATCACTCTTTTTTCTAATTTTGCTCTTTGCTTTTTTGCTTATAAGCAAATAGACTTAACTACAGACAAAAACCACAAACTTTACTGTCAAATACCTAGATAATATGCTCTATTCTAGAAAAACTTCTATTTATGGAAACTCTCAGTTACCTCGGATTGTTCTTTTTGCCTTCAGCTTGAGTCACTCCGTCACATTGTTGCTTATTGTAACCTTCAAAATTTCACACTCAAACATTGCGATTTATAAAGTCTATAGGAGCGTGTGTTGGTGTGTCCTATAAGCTGCAAATGTTCGTTCAGTGACATCCTTCGCTGACCAGTTGTAAGCGCGTATCATTATTTAACGAGCAGAGAACATGGAAGCAGAGAGAGGGGACGGTGATGTTGAGTGTACTCAGATTCTACTCTGACTCCGTGTTCTCTGCACGTTAAATAATGATACGCGCTTACAACTGGTCAACGAAGGATATCACTGAACGAACATTTGCAGCTTATAGGAAGCACCAACACACGTTCCTATAATAGTGACCAAGACGTGACCAGAGAATCCTTCGTTGATCCAGTTTCATCAAGACAAGCAAGCAACCAACAACCATCAATTGCACTCGACTCACCGCAGTGCCGCAACACAGCAAGTCAGGTTCCTGGTTGATCATACGCACAAAACCTCGCAAGCACACAACAGTTGAACGCCGATACTCAGGTTCCTGGTCATCCTACTCATAAACCTCGCAAATCATGCAATCGTTGAACGCCGACATTCTGGTTGTTGGTCATCCAATTCACAAAACCTTGACAACTTCGCAAGAGTCACCGTGACTTCTTTGGACTTTAGTTTGCAGTACGTTGGACATTTACTTCGCTTTATTTTCGTGTATTTCATGTTACTATATTTCTGTATTTCAATTCGTATCTATTATATTCAATACGTTTTTATGTAATCACAATCATTAACACAACTAGGGACACTAACGCTATTCTCGTCACCTCATTCTTCCTACAATGTTTACAATCCTACACTGCTTTCTCCCTTACGGATCGAATGCTTATCATCCGCTTGCATTCTAAGGGGAGGGCTCTTGTAGTGAAACGTAAACATTGTAACTTAGGCCATTTCATACTCAATGCCGATTTTCTTCTTTTCTCATTCATTTGCATTACCAATATAACACACCTTGGACATCGCCATACGTCACGTCTCGGTCACCATTATAGGAGCGTGCGTTGGTGAGTCCAATAGACTGCTGTATTCGATCAGTGACATCCTTCGTTGATCCGTTGTTGACGGGTATCAGATTTAACGTGCTGAGAACACGGAGGCAGACTAGAGTCAGTGTACAGTCAACAACATCGTCTCCTCTCTCTACCCCCGTGTTCTCAGCACGCTAAATCTGATACTCGCCAACAACGGATCAACGAAGGATGTCACTGATCGAATACAGCAGTCTATAGGACCCACCAACACACGTTCCTATAATGGTGACCGAGACGTGATATATGGCGATGTCCAAGGTGTGCGATATTGGGAATGCGAATGAATGACAAAAGAAGAAAATCGGCATTGAGTATGAAATGGCCTAAGCTACAATGTTTAAGGACCCACCAACACACGTTCCTTTAAGTCTTTTAAGCTGTATGTTCATCTCCCTGCTATTGCTCTCGTTGCATCGTTTCTAGCGATGAACTTCCATGCGATATCATTCTTTCTTCACCTGACGATACTTTATGTATCATAAATTAAATGTGGGCTTCGAAACAAATATGAGCAATAATGTTCATCGAGATCTATCGTCCCGTTTTAGCAGATCTGAACGAAAACATTAATAAGACAGAATTTATTGATTTCTGTATCAGTTGCCTTGGGATATTTGGCTCTTTGTCAGCCTCGTTTCTCAAAATGTGAAATAAACTTGGTATCGACAATCATCATTTCAGTTTCATCATTTCTAAGTTGTGTACCAAAGTTAGGCGAATGACTTATTGCTTATTTTGTATGAGAAACAAACCAGTTCAGTTCAGTTCATATATTTTTAAATTCTCTACATACAATTTATAACCATATAACGAAACTAGCCATACAAATAAGTAACGAGACCTACTTACAGACATAATAATGTTACAGAAAAATTAATTCACAATACAAATACAAGGGAAATAAATTGTATATAGGAATTACTTAAAGGAGGAGCTCTCTCAATAGGTTGTAGTGTGTAATCAGGAGTTACTAAACTAGTGATATCCTTGTTCCCCATTGCTCTGTTATACTGGTATGGCGTGTACAATGTGCTATTTTCAATGATGATAATGATAGATTTTTCTGAAGCCCCCTTATATTGTACAATCTTCTGCGGAGCATGCCAATAAGTACAGTAATAAAACTGCCATAAATCTTTTTTATAAAGCCAACCAGATTTAAATTACTTCTCTGTGAGATTTGTTTTTTTGTAGAAATTACCATCATATTCATGGAATGAAGCTTCAAAAAAACTTGATGGCATTTAAGCTACGTATAATATACCTACATATCGATATGCTTGAGTTATCATATAAAAGTAGAATTGTTACATCCAGAGAGCTACCAAAACAGACATGGTGCCACTAGGGGCTGGAGGGGGGCTAACTCTCATTCTTTTTCCAATATGTTTGCTTTTCATCCCTACATGAATTTCCATTGTAGATTTTTCCTGAATGTCTGCTTGATCACTATGCTATCCAGTCGGAAATTTTAGTCCAGCCCGTTCTAGAAGGTGAAGTTTAGCAAATCTTCTACCGTATCGGACCCACATTACTTAGCCAAGCTACAAGCTCCCCCCCCCCCCCCCCCCAAATACAAACTAGTGAGCCTATTCTCTTATAAGAGAGGAGTTAAACAGAATCTTGTTATATTATTCTCAGTAGCTTCTCTCATAAATAGCTGACTCATAAAGATGCGAAGGAGGAGCAAATGAGTTGAATTGTTAGCTGGTCTCACGGGAAACGACAGATGGTTGGGGAGGAAAATTGGTGGCAAGCGGAATATGGAAGTGATAGAGATACCGCAAAAAAGTACTGATCGAAAGTAGGCAGAGATGGCCTGCTGGAAGGCATAGTGTAGTCCAAGGGTTTCTACCTCTCTGAATCTGACGAAGCTGTCAGCCAGAGTTATGGAATTGGATAGGCTCATGTTTGATGAGGCTTTCGAATTTCAGGACAACCAGAGAGGTGATTTGAAACATTACCATTCAAATCCACCACAAGTTGAAAGATGGCCACCGTTGGGTGCTGCTTCAACGGAGGAAAGTTTTGCCAGTTTCAGAGAGAGCGAACAAAGGTATGCCAGATGTGAAGTTCATTGTCGTCATAGTCTATAGCCTAGATAAATCCATGGACTCCCAATGCCTGTCGGGCTAAGGGCAATAGTGTTATTATCCACTACTGCCTAGAAAGGAATCAATAATGGTGGGAAGTGAAATAGCTAGTACCAACTTCAAGTTCTGAAGTAATGTTGTAATGCAGTTATTGTTAAAGTACCGTCTTGACAATGAGTTCACTGTGTTTTCCGCATACAGGCTCATTGAGTAGTAGCATTGAAGCTGATCATGCGTGGGATGTTCTGAAAGTGAAGTCTTTTTGAGGTTCCAGTACATGATATTTTTCTGCATCATCCTTTTTCTATGAAGCATATAGGGATTTGTTGGTACTCATGAGCTTTGCCATGATATATCAGTCAACTTTAATCTTTGGTAGGGATACATCTGAATTGTAGTGGTTAATTTTCAAACATACATATTTGTTGAAGCATGACACCGTGTTGCACGGAAGCTGCGGTTCATTGATTCTTGTTTTATTTTTCCCTATAGAGAAGGACCTCTTTTATTTACTGGGGAGTATTATAATGAGTTTTTATTGATATAATTTGATTTTTACCATCTTTCAAAAATGGCAGTCAGTTGATGCTAGGCAGCAGAATTTCTACCAGCAACCCTTACTGGTACAATACTCATATGCAAATCAATTGTTTTGGATGTAAATATAACCTGCAGTATCAGGAGATCAAGAATGCACTTCTGTATTCCATGTGCTTTTTGGGTGATAGCAATAAATTGTTTATGTTTTGGACTCTTGTCATTGATATCTGAACATGCCCTCTCATTAGGTTGTCTGTAGCACTTCTTTCCAATCCAGAAACCAGCTTCCACCATATATTATGCTCTTTTCCCTATATTCAAATGTAGTTGGTACTATTGTAGGTCATTGCCCAACATTTAAATGCCCAGCCATGTTTCTTATAGTTGTGATGATGAATCAATTTGACTACATAGATAAATTATGGCAACAGTCTATTTGCCAACTACTAGTTTTGTGTAGAATATTTTTATTGGCTTAGGTGTGCATTCTGCTGATTATATTGACCAATGATGTGCTGGAAGTTATTTCTTGTAAGAACCATGTCTTGCCTTTCTTCTTCTGGAAAAATGGGAAAATTTCATCATATTACTCTGCAGACTGTATGTGAAATTTCTCCCAGAATCTACTGGGGAACTTGACACTGATGATCAGAGCAGTTGACATGTACTTTATATATTACTAGTTTTGTAGAAGAGGGGTTATTTCTATTCTAATTTTTTAGGAGGGACTAGGAACCCTCCTCATTTTCTGGGTGGAATTAGTACAACACAGCTAATTTTTTGCCAAAAGTTTGTTTGACAAAACCTATATTAGTTTTTCATATGGTCATTCATATTTGACCTTGATACCCACTGTGTTTGGTCAATAGCTAGTATACAGTACTTTTTATCACCTCATAGTAGAGCAGATCCTCTTTCAATGGGTGTGATTTTTATGCATTATAGTCTGTCTGGGGTTGTCATTGAATCAAACTAGTGAATGGGGCCCTGCTAGAATCAAACCAAAGCTGTGTTTTACCATTACTACTGCCATAGCTCATTAGTCCATCTGTTTGTAGTAAAATAAGGCTGCTTCTGAACTGCATTGAAAACTATGAAGTGTGTAATTTCCTCAATGATTTGATTTGACTCTGCCAGTGTACAAACTTTAGTGCAATATTAACTCTACACAACTAAGAATTAGCACTGTTTAGAGTTAGAAATTGTTTGAATGATAGATATGTTCAGTGCTACTCTGTTGTGTCCTGCTCATAAAGTAGGTTTTGATATAAAAATTTGAAATGGGTTTCTTGTTTGTCAACTTGATGTACATTTTTTCATGAAGTTTATTATAATTCTTCATTTTAGTGACAAAGATGAGCAAAAACATTTGGTGGAACTAGAGAAAGAACAAGAGAGTCTTAATGCATCTTTAATGGCATTGACATCTCACTTTGCACAGGTGAATTTATTTAAACTTTGATATCCTTTATTTTTATTGTTTTGTTTTTGATCCTTTTATAAACATTTTCTCTTTGGTTGCCCTTGTAAGAGATAATGGAAAATGTGGTCAATTTGACAAGAAAGAAAGAGACGCTGCTCCTTATTGTATTAGTGTTCATTTGGCCTTCATGTACTTCTCATCTTTATCTTTCTGTTGTATAATCAAAAATTTGAAATGATTGTTAGTTGTAGCCTTATAGCAAACAAATAGATTCTTTTGTTTCTTAAACCTATAGCATTTTTCACATTTTTACTTGTTAAAGTTGATTCATTTGTCATAGTGCTAATTTTGAGTGTCATTCTTACCCTAAGGTCCAGTTCAGGTTGAAGCAGATTGTATCTGCTCCAAAAGCAGATCAAGAGGTTTTTATAATTTTCTTGTGATTTATTGATTATGGTATTTAGGCATTTGGTTGTCAGAATATCCCATGTTACATGATTTTAGTGCTTTTGTCAATTTCTGTGTGGGAACTTTGCATTTCACCATTTGTAACATCTTTATGGAAGCAGGTATCTCAAGTGAATGACTGCTTTGGTATTTTTGGAAAATATTGTCTTTGTGGTTTCATGTAGATCCTTTTTACTGCTTATTTCAGCAATTGCTAAAAGAACTTGAAGATTTTGCATTCATTGGATGCCCTGAGGAAGTTGGACCAGATGGTAGTAAAGTGAAATGCCTTTCATGTGCCACCCATATGGTATGCTGAAAAATCTTTTATCCAAACTGTTTATGTATATATTTTATCACATTTGTTAGGATGCCTCTCTGTTGAAATCCATTTTTAAGTTAGTGTCATGTACAAGATATTCTGCTAATTGTTTATTTTCGAAGAGCAAGTCAGTTGCTTAGGAAATTTTTTTTATTATTCAAGGCTTATGACAGCTATGATAAGAGAATTTCATCTCAAAAAGAGAGACAGAAAAATCTTGCAGAACAACTTAAAATGTTTCTGGATGAGTTGGAGAAATATGCTGCAAAGGTATATTTTAGATTCATCCTAGATTTATCCAAATTTGTTGTTATCAGTATATTAATCAAATAGAGCATTTTGCCTACCAAAAGTTATGCAGACTTGGATATTCTAAGAAGCATCTTGTAGTTTGTCCTTCAGGTACATTGTATTTAACTTTGATTTAGCCAGGCCTTTTCATGGTAAAATTGTCAACAGTTCTTACACTGCCCACCAGAAGTGGCTGCCTGGGCTGCTTTGAAAGCATTGGCAAGGATAATCACCTGCTTCAAATGAAAAAACCTTGTTATAGTATGTATCTAATAAAATTTTGGGACATTCATGAGATAATTGATTATGGAATTTGAAATACAATGCAGAATAGGGATTTCATGATTAGCACTGACAAAGGAGTTCATCTGTTTAATTCAGGTGTTGCTACAAACAGGCCTGGGAGTTTTTATACAGATTGTTCTCTCCCTTTATAAACTGCAATATTAGACTCATTGTTTTATTGATTTCTTGATTATTATATAGTGTTTCTATTATTTATTTGTTAGCAAAAGGATACAAAGACAAATTCTTTTGAAGAGAAAACAAGTTTTTGTAAATCAGACAAAAACAGATATATGGTTGAACAGCTGAGGTTTGTTTTCTTGTTTCTACTGCTAATTAACATTTAAATTCACATTTATTGTAACTTTTGATATGCATGTCCTTATTTGGAGAGATATGCTTAAAGCAACATCCATTAGGTGTGAGATCTTACTGTATTTTCTCTATCTGATATGTAGTTTGTACATGCTTTCAGATGCCTAGTAAGTAGGGATGATGCTTGTTAATTTATCAATTTTTCTTACTCTCTGGAGTTTATTGGGACCCTGCATTTATTAGTTTTTACATTTCTTATCTATAAACTTTTATCTGTTTTAAATTATGAGTTGTGTTTACAATGTTTGAGCAAATTTGATTTACCTGGTGATTTGTAAAATTATTAGCTTTTAAAGTATGTTGAAAATTACATAATCTATGTGTTATACAGTTTCTTTACTTGTTTTTCAAATTTTCACCACCATTTATTTTGACTCCCTGTGTATTATAGCTTTTAGAAAATTTCCAGCCACCCATTTTTTCTGACACTCCATTTATTAGGCACCTGAGAGTATCTGATTTTCGGTTTTCTCATAAGAAGTTTTCTAAGTTCATATGAATTAGAAGATTTAACACTTTCATATTATGAACAATAAGTCTTCTTTTGATAACTGGATATTCAGTGGCATTGCTGCTGCAAAAGATATGAAGATTTACTTTCTTTAATTTCAGTGTTTTTTCAGCCTGTGTGAGTTGGCTTTGGAGGGTGATTGCCTTTCCAAACAGTTTGTTCTCTTGTTCTCTTGTTCTCATGGGCAGCCTCCGAAAGTTTCAAGGATCTATTATTTATTGGTCAGACCATAATTAAGGATGGAAAAGACTTTTTGAAAAAAACTAGGAACTTTATTGTCCCTTTGCTTATTGTTCAAAGTTTTTCGGATTCTTGCCATTACAATTTCACTTCTTCTGATTCTTGCTCAACGTCAATATCTGAAGTGGCAGTTCGACACAAGTCTCTTACATGTGGGCTGTGATACCGTTATTTTGCATCTTTTTTGAAGTAAATATCTTTAACTTTCTCCATGATATCGTTTTTGAATTGGACTAGTTCATTTGTACGGTTATCGCTTTTAATTAAGATCCGTCCCGCCCCCTTGTTTCTCATAGAAAGACATTTGTTCATCAAAAGTGTGTTGGTTTGTATGCTACAAACACGTTAAACGGTGGAGTTAGATTCACAGTGTATTGAAAACTCCATTAAAGTTAAGGGAGTTTGATGATGCTTTGGATGCAAACCGCACTTTTGTGATGGTGATGAAACGCCCACGTAGGCATGTCTACGAAGGCGTTTACGAGGACTAAGTGAATTGCTCATATCGAACGAAAAGGCCTGATTGGATTGTTGTTTTAGAGAATTACAGGTTTTGTATTCATTAATCGAGCGGTATTTCGTCCCCAGAGTTTTACTAATTTTTATATCTTTTAATTTGTTTATTGCAGAACCAAATTAAATATGACCACTGTAGAGTTTGAATCAATGAGGTAGGATGTGTAGTTTTTGCGTTTTTGTTTTAGTGAATAAACCTTTCATGCTACATTATAAGGATTATTTTTAGTGATTTAAATCTTTGATTCTTTTTTGTCGGTCAAGTTTGGTCAGATTCAGCTTTTTGTTATATTATTTTCATAACCGTTCTTTCTAAACAAGCCAGTTATACGCTGCCAAGTTTTTTGAGAGGTGTATTGCCATATTTTGTTGTATATATTTAGTGACAAGTTTCAGAAAATATTGATTCAGACCAACCATTTACATTGCTGAGAAAGAAGGAATGCTTTGATAAAAATCAACTTAGCATGCCACTATCTCATTTATTCATTTAACTACAGATCTTGTATATTGAAAATTTGCCATTCTGTTCATTCACTAACCTGTATTGAATATCGCTGTTGAGTTTGCATACTTTATAGCATCTGGTAGAGGATCCCAATTTACAGAATGTTGATATTGTATGTAAACATTTGCACATTTTTAGTATGCTAGAACACCAAAGCAAGTTTCCACTTTTTTGCATTATTGTTCCTTTGTTGTCAATCCTTTTGGCTATCGATTTTGGCTATCATTTTGGTTTTTTTGAAATAGAGTTATTCGACGACTAGCTGTTTTATGAACATGCGAAGGAATGTATACTTTTTTTAAGAAAGTGGTTTGTAAGAAGTATTGCTCAGCTCTTCAAAAGTTAAGAAAGCTCAATTTTGAGTTTTTGAGGCCTATAAAATTTGATAAGTTCGACACAGTTTTTAATGAAAAGACGTGTTTTGTAACCCATCCTACCCAGTAGGTCATCATGAATAGCTTCCATACTGTTGGTTTAATCCCGTGTTTCCTCTGTCATGGCTGAGATCGATTCCCTACACTGGAGTTGTGATATTTAGATTTGTTGCAGCTCACAAATCGATTCTTTTCTTTCAGTCCTGAAGAGATGAGGAATCAAATAGACAAGGCCATGGCAAAGGTATCTTTAAAATTATACATTTTTCAACATTGATTATTGCGAGTGGTTCTGATAAAATGATATGATGAAATGATGTTAGTTGTTAAAAGATCGTGTTGCTAATGGAGAGACGGAAATTAAACACCGAATTACTGTACAAAGTCAGAGTATTTTAAATGAGTCACTCTCAATAAACTCTCCTCAAATAGACAACTTTGGTTCTTTTCTGTATTATTTATAATTTGTAACGATATTCCTTTAGTGATAATTTGCTTTTAAATATAAGTTTACAAAGACGCTTGTATTTGTAGTAGATTCTTACTGAATGACTCAGACTCCGTGTGGCGCAGTTTTATGGAAAACATTCAAACACTGGGTTTGGAGTGGATCTACAAGTTCAACAAATTTCTGCTTCTTTTGATTTTCAATACTTTTTCTCATAAGTTTTATTCAAGTTATAGTGGGAAAAACATGTTCATTATTAATGATGTTTGCTTTTCCCAGTGATTTTTGGGAGTATGCGATCTGTTTTGTTTTGGGGAAAGTAGGTTTTAGGTGGATTGTGGTTTAGCCCCAGCAGAAAGAGCAACATTAATTTTTATGTGAGGGCCAAAGAAATGTATTTCTACATGTGAGGTGAAATGAAAATTTGTGCATCACAGCTCTTCAACACAAGCCCTTTAACAGCCTAAATTGATGAATAGAAGTTCAGGTTCTGTGTTTTATGAAGCCAAAATTTAATGAACGGCACAAAGGAGGGTCATATCTCTCCCGAACCCTATATTTGTGTAAGGAAATCATAAATTCTAATTGAGGGTTATAAGAATACCAGGGAAAATCAGGGGAAACTGTATAGCATTTCACTGAAAGTACCACGGATAGTCAGGGAATTTTTTTCTGAAATAGTGGTGACAACCCTGAGCATAGCATAACTCAGATTGGCCTCATTCTGCAGAGTATTGCAATCCTACCGAGATCACAGAAGCATTGTCAAGAGTCCATAGGGTATAGAGGGATCCAGTAGCCAAGATACGAGACATGATTTTTGGAGTTTTGATTGGTACTCAATTGTGTATAGAAGAGCTGAAATAACTGGCGTCAGATTTTTGTTAAAAAATTCTTGGGGCACCATCAAATAGGCTTTGGTTACATTGAAATCTCTAGAAGTACCATGTGCAGTCTTCCCGGAGCTCCTCGGGGATGCCTTTGTCATATTTTGCAGACTGAAGTTTTTCTTTTTTTATATATTCGATATGAATGCTTACAAAACAGAATTACATACTACAATACTACGAACTACTATACCACACTTACAAGGACGATACCAGGGGGAGCAAAATGTCATGACTATCCCCTAGCATTTAACATAAACCTAAACACAAGCACAACTACTGCAATGATTCAATTAAATGCCGGGGCATTTGTTTGATTTATTTGAAGACTTTAGTTGACCTGTGTTACACTGTTGTCATTTGATGACCATAAAATTCAATAGCTTTCTTGCTATATTTATTATGTCTTTGTATATGTATTATTGCTGATTGCAACGGCCTTAAGTTTCATCCCCTTTTCAGCAGATCTTTTCAACGGTTATTCTTGAACAGAATTCATTATCATTCCGTACTGCCTTGATACTTGTTTATATGCTTTCATCGATGGCAATCATTCCCGAATCATTTCTAAACTATGAAAATTAGTCATCGGCTCAGATAATTGTATACTTCAAACAGGAGACACATCATGGCTCAACAGTTTCTATATTATTGACTAGACTCGTTTCTGTTTGCATTAGCGCTTATTTAATTTCTTTCCTAAAACTGTGGCCCAGAGCTACTTATATATTATCTTTCTAAAGATCTGCGTTTGTACAGTTTTAATAATAAAGAAATCGAAATTTTACAGTATTGTAAAGGTTAAGGTATAGGCGAGCCCCTTTTACGATTCCGTACGTTGGGGAGTGCCTGTTAGAGAGGACAGTTATCCTAAGCCGTCGGTATAGTGAGGTAGGGTGGCTAGTTCCTTTCCTCGCCGCCTTTAACTTTCCCAGTGTTACCACCAGGTACCCATTTACTGCTGGGTGGACAGTGAGCGAGCACCGCACCTTTGGTCCGCGGGCTCGGCTCAAACCATCGGTGTTTCGCTGAGAAATCAAGCACTCTAGCCACCTGGCCATTCGCCCATAAAGTATTGTAATCGCTGGTAAAAGAAAAATATACAAATATTTTTATTTGGAATTTTTGGTTTGGAATTTTGAATTAAATTGTTCATGGTAACTGATCGTCTCGTAGAAGTCTTCATTTTATGGTATATTGTCTTTCAATTTCCACATCAATGCTGTTACTATTAATATCTTGTGTGTTTGCAGGTCGTGAACCCAGGAAAAGCAAAGGTAACCTTTTGCTTATTGATTTTACAGGGAAAGTTTGCATTGACGAAAATTGATGTCATGCATTTTTTGTCTCTTTCTGTTCAGAAAACAATCAGATGTATTTTTGTGATTTTAGGAACAACTTATCTCCCAATTGTCATCACAGATACGAGACATGGAAGATTTTGTTTGTTTCTTAAAAGGTATGAACAGTCCGATTATTTATTATTTAGAGTGTTTGAATTTGTTCATAGAGTGGTTTGTGGCTTTCTCTACGGAGAAAAACTCAGCAAACTTCGAAAAGGTTCTGTGAAGCGCTTACGCAGAGTCATCAGACTTCGTGTCATTTTGGCAAACTCCATGTCATATCGTCATCAACAATATCTCGATCCTAAGACCACATGGGAAAATTACTGTCCACTTTACAAGTAACTCGCTTTCACTAAATTCTTTAATTGAATAGAAATTGCTTCGTTGTAAATTGTCGTCCGCCAGGCAAATACTTCAAAGTCACTCAGCGTCCTTATTCAAGAGACATTGCTTTCCAGCGTATTGTTTCTATAGCAACCATAGAAGTTACCTATTTTTCTCTTTGTGCGATTGCATCATACTGAACATCTTCAAAAAAGGCACGCATTCCTAGTATGGTATTCATACCCTCTTTTCTTCATTCTTTTTGCAAATAATCTGCGCAACCACAGTTCATAACGTCTAACGTAGAATATCGATCATCGTCCGCAACGTAACTGTAGCAGATATATCGGAAATCGACACAATTTCCCTTAGAATCAGAAAGCATTTGCAAATCCCTTCATTTTAATTCAAGTATTACTTTTTCTTAAAATGTACCCATATTTACTGACCATTACCAAAGTTAATGGTTGTGTACTACCTCAAACATGATTTGTGTGTAGCAGATAGTATATACACAGAGTAATTTCTGTAGTATACCGCAATGCAGTTTATGATCAATTGGAGTATGCTGCAAAGGAGTCATTGGACTTACGGTGGTACAGGAATGTTTTGTATGGTTGGTTTCGCCAAAGTAGACGTATTCTAATACAAATTGGTGCGGCTGTGGTACGTCTGTGGTACTACCATGATAAGGAACATCCTGAGCTCGGATACCACTAATCTATTTTGGATCGTGCCTTATTCGCTAGCTTGCTTAGAAGCACGATGTTTTTATTCTCAGCCATATGTTGACTTTGATATTGATGCCAAAAGATGAGTTTGGTAGAATATTAAATCACCTCAAAAGGAAAAGTTATATGGATTGCAATGAAAATTGTATGTCGTGTGTGTGACCCATAGTTATGTGACCGTATGAAACCACTTCTATGTCGACATTGATTGCATTCTATTTCATTGGTCATTCATTTTAATTTTATGTTATCAATATTTATGCACAGAAATAAACTGATCACCCTGCCTCACAAGGATGATAGTCAGGGATAGGTGTCCGCTTTACCATGCATTCTTCAACACATCGATTTTCATTAGCTATCTTCATTTTTACATAATTTATTCAGGGTAAACTTCAGTTATTAAGTCTAGCTATTTTGTTATTGGTCTTATTTAACACAAACTACTAAAAGGATAATATGCATATCAAAATTTCAAAAACTCCTTGTGCATTGCATATTGAGAACATTATGAGTATTCAAAATTAGGAGGTAAAGAACTTGCTGTAGCTGAACAGTGCTCGAGTGACTTCTTGAAAGCTGTTAAGGAAAGGGTGCTATCATATATTTGACTTAACTTTATGTCTTGTTTGTTCACCATTTTTGTTTATTACAACATATCATATTTCGTGATATATTTTTATTTGTTATTGAGTATTCGAGAGTGTACGGCGATGTCCCCTTTGAGTGTGCTTACATACAATTCTACTTTTTATAGAAAATGGGCAGTTTTCATCGGATATTGATGTAGCAGAGAAATCAAGTGATAAAATTGTGAGCAATTTTTGTAATTTTAAGTTTTTGATATTTGTTAGACTTATTCTTCTGTGATTTCATGGCGAATCGTGTAGATTTGTAATTTTGGTGAAAGTCATGACTTTTTTATGAGGATTAAGCAATTTGTATGAATAGGTTTTCATGGAAGTAATACAAGAGTTTGAAATCTTCGATAAATAAGTTATTATTACACCATTTCCTTTTTGTCTGTAGCTTGTGAATTGAAGTTCAATTTTTGCAGAGATTTTCTAAATTTATTAATCATACGGCACTAAATTAGAAGTCAAAATTATGTTAGGTTAAGACATATGCTGAAGATAAAGAAGACAAACCAGCTGTCACCATTCACTCTGCGAGTCCAAGCACAATGAGGAAGCAAAAACAGCAGAATGGTTCAGGAATCCCCGCACCTCATACCAGAATTCTAGAAATGTCTGCTGAGAAAAGAAAGGTTATCTTCTATACCAATTTGTTTATTTATATTCGTGCGCGTAGGTGCCAAGTGTATTTGTATAGTAATGCACTCATGTTTGCGTTTTTGGGAATACATTGATGTATGTTTGGTTTTTGATATCACTTGAAGATAAGCATATTTCTGTAGTACTAATGTGAAAATGCGAGAAAATGAATGACTTGGCTTAGGGCTGGAACTCTTTACGCAAGACTTTGTACGTCGAATGCTCTACCACTCAACAATCAAGTCACGTTTTCAAATCGTTGCTCAAGCGAAAGTCATCAGCTCGCGCTGCCCCTCTCTTTTCCAATTTGCAGAGGGGAGCCATCGCAGTTCCATCATTTTCCCATTGGACCTGTTGCTGAGAGAGGACTGCCCACTCCAGGAGGGAGTTGTAGTTAAAAGCAATAATCGTTGTGAATAGCAGTCTTAAAAATTGCATGAAATTTTTTTTAGAGACTTCACGAAACCAGTATAGCTATAATGAAGAAAGCATTGGCCTTCCTTCAAATGTTTGCTATAAGGTATAGTAGTGATGGTTACTATCAATCCCATCTTTTTGCCCATAGAATGCTCTAATGTTATTTGATTTCTTCATCCGTCGCCCATTTGAATATTATATGTTAATAGCCTGTAGGTTTGTAAGCTGTACTTTTCTTGTCCGATTCTTTTCATTCCTATTGATTCATGGGCCAAAGAAGCTATTACTGACTAATGGATTTGTATCAATTTTCCATGAAAGACTTCTGCATTTCACTATAGCCCGAAAAGCGGAAACACTCTTTTAGCATACTGAAAACTTTTTTCGTCCGACACTGCTAAAAGAGTGTTTTTGCTTTTTCGGGCTATAGTGAAGTTCTGTAGTACCAACAGACTTTTCACTTCTGCATTTGATAGGAAGAGAGGTCTCCTACTTTTCTCCTGCCACATTATTTGTGACATTGAATGAAGATCGGAGTAAACCTCCATGATACTTTAGTAGTATCGAAATTGTATTGCAACATATGAGTTTTTATCAGGTACCCAAGTACAAGTGGTGCTATGCTCCGCCTCTATGGGAGAATAGCTTTTCCTTATCATTGGTAGTACATTTGCCTAGCATTTCCTTTTCTTTCTTTTAGTCAGTTTGGTTGCAGTGCAAAAACTTTTGAAGAACACATGATGAGAAAAGCAGCGGCGACAGCTGCATCCGCTGGATTTCAGTACGTTTTTTTCGTTTTGTTACCTTTGTTGTACCCATCCTCTTTCAGTATTTTTGGACAATAAGATGGAGTATTATGCTCAAAGTTAATTTGTATGGGTATGTATCATAGCTTGCTGAAGTTATCAGCAGGAAACTTAATTCAGAAGATCGAAAGTCACCAAAAGGCTCTAAACTACAATGAATGATTTTGCCAATGTCACTGAACAACATGCGTAACAGAACAATTTGAAAGGTCACCGATTTGCTGAAGTTTACCCACGTTTTGGTGTTTTTTATAGATAAGCATTTGTTCTGCGACGATTTGATTTTTGTTTTAGAACTGCCCTATGCACATTGAAGAGCTCTGTTGATAAAATATTAGACCTTCACAATGAAATAGAAGAGATTGGCTGCCTGTTTCCCGACTCGGATTATGAGACTTCACCAAGATCCACACCTGTCCATGTACGTAAAGGACCCAGTAGCAGGCATTCATCCGGATCACATGCACCTCGTAGTCGAAGCCCATCAATCATGTCATTGACGTCAGTTGCAGGCGCAGATGATGATACGGTAGCTTACCTTTGCATTATTTTGTCTCAAAATTTCAGTACAGTGAACCTACTATAGTGAGGTTCTGCCTGAATTAGGTTCTGATTTAAAAGGTACTTAGAATATTTTCAGGGTGTAAAAGGTTCCAAATTGAAAGGTCATTTTATTACACCTTTTATGAAAACGAAAACCGTGAATTCAAATGTATAGTAAACGGAACGTACATAACTGAAACTCTTTTGCAATGATTTTACCTTGTCTTTCAAGTACCAAAAATCAACTTTATTATCTTGCAATACTAACCAATTTTTTTATCAAACTGAAAAGGTTCTTTTTACTTGGCACGTAACTCAGGAAGTTCATCTATTTGGTTCCAATTTTTGTTGACTCTTACATGCGGGGATTTCTTATTGCCGAAAACTCTTTGATTTCGTATGTAGTATTTGTTTTTGATTTAATCTATCCCTATTACGTATACTCTTTGAATATTTTTGAGAAAGTATTGTAGGAAGTGTTGATAATAGGGGTAAGTGGTTTGGTCCTAAAGATAATTTCATGTAATGATGCGTTAAATTATATGTGCATTTGTATAATGAATGCTTCTTTTGTAGTTGGAGGTTTCACTTAAAGGTGAATTACTCAAAGTCATCAGGACAGAGTTTGCTCCATCTCTTAGAGACCTGCTTCAACATGGACTTTGTAGGGTACGCAATATAACTATATTGTGTTGGTAAGATTAGAGAAAACTGTTTTTGGTGTCATCCCCATGTAAAATATGCACTTTTCTAAAAGTAGCTAGAGATATGTGCTATGCACAGGTCAAAATAAAGCATTGAGAAAGTTGCCATTTCATTTGTAAATCTAAGTTGCAAAGTGACTACTGACCAACTATCATTGGTCAATTTGATACCAACATAAGGAGACCCTGATCACGAAAAGAATGTTGAGTGAAATAAGTTTATGAGTCTTTACAATTGACACAGTTTGATATCTTCGTTCCATTCCACAATCGAAATGATCCGATATTTTGATAACTATATTTAAGCAAAACTCGTTGATTCTGTTGAAATATTCTATGTCGTCCGTCTTAATAAACCTTATTTCTCATGTCTTTTAGTCTTTCTTTTGTGTTTTTACCCCAGGGGATATTTTCTAATAGGGTCTTAAACTAGTTTGTAAGTAGTGCAGTGAGTAAAATGTCGTGCTGTATTCGAATTCAACATAGTTTTTATGGCCCAACGTCACGTGCTGCACAAGGTAACCTGTGATATCACCTTCCCATGATCCTTTCCGAACCTTGTATGCTTCTTGCTCGTCAAAAACCCCGAATCTGTAGGGTGGATAAAAAAGGATGTTTGTCTTTCCAAGGCCAATTTGCAAGTTAATTTTAATGGGCCTAAGAGGTAACTGAGAGGGGCAAGCCTGCGTCTGATAGGCTACCAACAGCAATCTTTTTAAAGATAAAGGGCATATGAAAAACATTGGGAGTCGCAGTAGCTAGCGTCTGTCAGATGTCAATACCATTGTTAATGAATGTGGATTTTTTCTTGTTTACCATAGCTAATATAGTTAAAACCGATGCTTCCAAATTTACTTACTTTTGCGTTGCAGACAACTGCACCATCTAGTATACAATAATTTCTTATTTTTCTTTTTGGAATTATTTACTGTTATTTACTAGGAGGTCAGTGAAAATCATTTTTTCGAAATTCAAAAATAACAATGAAAAATCTAAGTTATGAATGTATATTTCTTTGTCATAGGTCAATCGTAAACTCGAACTGATGTCTCCCGTTCATATGCCGAAGTTGATTAGTGTTAAAGCCTATCACGTGTTTAATTGATAGGCTCAATTAAGAAAAGATCGTCTAACGGCAGATCCTGCTTTAGGAAACCATTCACTAACCGTAAAGAGAACATCGCTAGTCCATTAATGGAGTGGACTCTTGAGATTAAGATCTATTGTTTTAATACCACGGGTTTGCTTCTATGATAATCAATAGAATGCTAGTTGGAGAGTATTCAAGCATTTCACTTGTTCTACTTTACTTTATAGACTGTTCAAAATTCGGTATTATCAACAAAGACATTGCTTGGCTGTATTTCGGACAGATCACGGAAGCAAAGGAGTATGCATGCTTGGGAACTGTTCTCATCATTTTATGAAATGAAGGTATAAACAATTTTCCCAAGTCCTGTTGTCTCCACGTACATGAAGGCATCTTTCGTAGTGTTTTGTGCTAATTGTCGTTGTGATATTCCTCTTTTGAGACTTCTGTTTTGTGACGGGTATTTGATAGGACAATATGCTGCACGCTTAAATTAGTTTTATTTCCAGAGCCCAGCACATTCTGAAACTGTTAAGCATTCGCATGTCAACAGTATTTGTTTATATCATTTGAAGAAACGTTGTATCTCTCAACATTGATATAAGTTATTTCCCATTTTCTGTACTTAAATTGTTTCACTTCCAAGCATGGAAATCAATTCAATAATCAACCAAATGTCAAACTATCAGAATCTTTCGCTATGGATTTGGGAGGAACTCAAGAAACACCACGTCAGGTATAGCATAGCTACGAATTTCTTATGTATTACATGCATATACATTTATTGTATTATATTATATTATATTATATTATATTATATTATATTATATTATATTATATTATATTATAGTAAATTATATTATATTATATTATATTATATTATATTATATTATATTATATTATATTGTATTTGTAAGTTTTTTACAAATCGTATCTTTGTAAAAACAACAATTTTGTTTAATGCTCATTATGTTTTGAGTTTCAAATATTCATGATTTATTGTTTCATTCACATTTCCTTGGACCTTTTTGTAGTGATTCATTGTCATTTGTTGCTTTCTAATCGTTAGTCCTTGCTGACGGCCATGCACAAGATCAAGACTTCACATGAGCCTCGGAAGAGAACCTTCGATTCAATGTTCCGTGCCTTAGTTTGTGCCGGACTAAATCGACAAAGGTTATTGCTATGGGTACGTCTGGTAATCAGATGCCCAGAACTTGTTGATGAACATTATGAGCGATGGTCATTTCTAGCAAGAACCGGTAGGTAGCTCTCTTGATACTTCAAACTTTGTATTGTGTCCATTGCAATATAATTTGTATTGCCCTTGTTTTTGATGTGCAGGTTTGTAGCAGCCCATGACTTAAAGGCAACCACATACAGACAATTGTCGCTTTTTCAATTTTTTTTACTCCTGGATGCCTAATAGACACCCCTGTCCCACTAATTACTTTTTCAAAACTTTCCCACCCAGGAAATTTTTATTCCGAGCCCGCCGCCTATTACTTTAAGCAAGCTGCCACCTAGAACAAGTTTTAGAGGAGGTACTTTGGCATGCAAATATTAACTATCATTAAGAAAATGACGCTCATCACACATGTTGTATTGTTTAGTATTGCTTCAATGTGTAACTTCTTATTTAAAACTGTGTCCAGACTCCCTTCTATTACATTTTTGCTCTTTTTCCAACCCCCCCCCCGTTTATTCCAGCCCCCGTTTATTAGGTTTGTAGGATTTTCCCAAACCCCTCCATTTATTCCAACCCTCCTTCTATTAGGTACCCAAGAGTAGTTACGATATGACGCAGTAATTTCTGATGTGGTAGAATCCGTCGCTTTAATATTCTACGGCAATGGCAGTACTTTTTATTGTTGCCTCTGTCTGTCTATCCCTTGTCTATCTGTCCACGCTGTTCTTATTTTAAGTTATCAGTCTTCAGATTTTTCTCTGCTGTTATTAAGTCTTCCATTCCCAGGATTCATGCATTTAAAGTCTAGGAATTGAGTTTATTGTTCTATAGGATGAAATTTTGTCATTTTCTATTATTCTTGACCTTTTTTAGGGTTTGACGAAGTTCTCTCAATACTCGATAAACTTTCGCCCTTGAAGTTTTACTTGCCAGAAAACCTCGCAATTAGGCATCTTATCAAGAACTTCAATGAATTTGGAGATCCATAGAATCGACATTCAAATTTTTCTTGGAATAATTATATTTATTTCAACAGAATTTCATTAATTTTTTTAATTCAGATTGTTATATTTTATCCTACATATATGCTGTATATTATCATGCCCCATTGCTGATAATGAAATTGTAAATAAACATAAAGAACATTCAAATTGTATAGCATCTGAAAGACAATCATTCTAGGTTAGATGTGCAAGCTTAATTCTGATTTTGCTTGAAATCGCACCAAACAATCCGCTTTTGTGCTTCTTCTGCAATATATTTTATTTATTATCTTAAAATACTTTTTGTAATTTTCTTATTTTGGTGCGCAATAAACAGCTGATTAGAAGCAAAGATGTATGTTGCATAAAACTCGGCTTCAAAAGAGCTTGAAGCTTTTTTCCCTCTGCTACACCAAATTGGTCTATAGTCATTTGAAGCGTTGCTTAGTAGTATGTATACGTTATCTGAAGACAGCACCCATGTAAAGGAAACTAAGAGCTTCTCTGCGGAAAATGAGTAATTTATGATATTCTTGGTGACCAAACAGTACTTGCTGCTTTTGTTTTGACTTTCTTTCTGTCATTTATGAACATAACAAGCTCAATCCGGTAGTTTGTTGAGGAAGAAAGGATGCCTACGTAGGCATTTTGAAAATGGTACGTTATTGGCCAACTCATTTGACAACATGCGGCTTGTACAACAGGGAAAAAGCAATTAAGATGTTACTAACTGAAGAAATACGACTTGAGATAAAATGTAATGATAGATGATATCACATTATGGTATTTAATTCAGTTACCATACCTCTTTACTTTGCATTTATACTTAATACTAATAGTACTACTGTTCCTTAACAAGATAACATCATCCAAATCGCCTTGAAAAACATCCCTTTAGTATGTTATATTTGTTCCTTACTGCCCTCTATAAAATATTCTGATGTTCATGGGAGCTATTGTATGATAATTAAGACCAAAACGGACTTAGAGTTCCATATTAGTTCCATAATCATGTTCAATCTGAATGAACTGAAATCCTGCCACCGTTAGAGGAAACATGGGCTTACATGGCTTTGAAGAAATTGCTGACAAAGGTATGAGCCGTTCTTTGAAGACCTTTCTGTTGTTTCCTATGAATATTATTTGTAGTAATTGATGATTTATTAGCATCAACGGTAGATGAAGTCCGGCAGCCACAGAAGACTACTATAGATGTAAACAAACACACTCGCAAAGTGGGTTATCTAGTTTCCACAAGCATATATCTTGTCTTGAAGTTTACTACATATACTCAAATAATGAGACAGATTGAACATCAATGATTATACGGCTTGTCCGTCAACTAAATATCACAAAAATACATGAATACAAGCATATGTGCGGAGTCAAAATACAGATATGGCATCGAAGAGCTTTCCGTTACAATTAAATTAGAGACGACATAGAGTTCCAACCAATGGAAAACGAAGCGTCGAGTATAAAACCCAAAATACGCTAGAAGGCGATAACGAGCATACCAGTAAAAGGGTGAAATTATATACAAACTGTTCAGTAGCATAGATGTTTCAAAAAATTCTCTTATATTTAGAACCGAGTTGAAAAAAGAAAGATGAAAATGTGTTATTATAAAAAACGTTATTACAATCATCTGAAGACAGCTGACAAATATGCATTTAAAGGAATACGGACGATACATGCAGACAGCCATGCAGAAGACCTCACTAAGGCCAAGTGAAATGGAGTGATGAAAGAAATTGAAAATATATGAACCTCGTGAACTATGAGAAGAATACTTACTCTGAATGAAAATAATAAGTGCCTTTTTGAAGAGAAATCTACCTTGTAAAAAGGCAAGGGCATTGGGAATACATTGTGGAAATAGAAATTGCAAACGGATTTGCAGGACAAGTAGGAGAGTGTTGGAAACTAGGCTAAGAACAAGGTCAACGGAAAGGGCTGGAATCATTCAGTACTTGCTATTAGTCGGCATTGATAGCAAGGGGGTCACTCTTGAGATTATTTTTCGCAATTTAAAACTTTGAATTTTTGACTTAGTTTTGACTTTAATATCCCTGGGTAATCCCTTCCTAATTTCAACGTAGAAAAATACAACACACCTACTGACAATGCTATTCTGCTAACATTTTATCCCCAACAATACCAGGTGGAAAATCCCAGTCTTTTCGAAGCATTTTATTGAGAAATGAACAACTTTGTTTTTCGGATACTGTAGTTGGTAAAAATTTTGCCAGTAGCGCCTGGGTCCTAGCCACATAGGAAATATGCACATGCGCAATAAATCCCGCATTTGACACATTGACTGTATTCAATGCTACGTAATTTGACCAATTTTAAATTTTAGACTTCCACCTCCCTAATCTTGAACCTATCTTTATGGAATACACTAAATTCAATAGAACAAATTGAAGCGAATATGATGAGCAAGGTCTGTAAAAATACTAATAGACACGCAACTACATACGTCATTATGATTTCATCTGCGGTTTATAAGAAACAAGATTACATCTGTTTCATAGATACTTTCCGAATTTGTCCGATTTGACTATTTCCAAACTTGTCCAATTTGAATGTCAGAAAACAGGAACTAGCATTTCAAACTGTATTCTTCTATACCTGTTTAGAATCTTAGAGCTTTGGTATTGTACTGAGAAGGGAATTTCAACCGTAGTAACTGTACCCTCAACAATAAGACTACCAAAGTCGTGGAATGGTAAATGAAAACATCAGCTGAAAATTTAAAATAATCACATTAGAGCAAAATTAACCAAAAATAAATTCGCAAATTGGAAGAAAATGACTTTTGATTTATTCAGTTCATGTTCAGTTGTCTACATTGGGTAAAGAAATCCATACGATTGTTATCCATACTGCCCCATACTAGGAAAAAACCCTTTAAGTTTCGGTTGGCTTAAATTAGCACGTGAGCTAGCAATAAGAGCCAACCTTAAATAAAGAAATTATTATTATTATTACTAAAATTTACAATAATAAATAGATAATAGCCTAAAAATGTAAAAAGTAGTTTAAAACAATACAATGATAATGAAATGGAACAAAAGTTCGTTTACGCTGTGCAGTTGTCTAAACTATTTATTAGCTGTTTTAATGTTTTCAGTGACTTTGATTTTGGGTCTAACATTTCTAGCTATTTACTGTACTTAGAAACGGGACACGGAGATCGGTTTCAGTGTTTTTCAACGGGACGTGAGCGTTCTAAGGACTAGTTGCTATTCTGGCTGCGTAATTTTGCAGTTTTTGTAATTTGTCTGTAATAGTATCTAAAGTATGGGTCCAAAAGGTTTACTATTCATTGCATTGATTCTATTAAGAGATATTGTCCGGAATATCGTAACACTCGCAATGCTTTTGAGATCTCTTTGATCATATTGGGCATTTCATAATTCCCATATCAAATTTTGATCACATATAGCCCAAGGTATTTAGTGTCTCCCTATCTAATACAAGAGATGGCTTCACAAAATTAATCTGCTGAATATTTTTCAACCTTTGCCCACTACCGATAACTAAGCTGTGGGTTTTGGCAACATCTAATGACAGCATGTTCGCGGCAAGCCACCTTCTAAGACTGTGCAGGTCCTCATTTATATTGTCATTTACTATGGAGATGGAGTTTGAAGAAAAAGAAGTGCTAGTGTTGTCAGCGTACATGCTTACTTTTGAGTCTTTGAATGACAAAGGGAGGTCACTAATGCATAGAGTGAAAAGAAGAGACCCAAGTCATGGCCCTTGTGGAACTCCCATGTAATGGTGGAGCATCCTGTCCGACAGATAAGAATGGAAGCAGCTTAAGTCGTTTGACAGGAATGAATGTTAAATAGTCGCATATTACAAACAAAACTAGACAGTAAAACTGAAGTTCAGGAGTAATCTTCGATTAAATACCCCCCCCCCCCCAAAATGTTAGAAGCAAAGCAAGATTCATCCTATGAGGAACAATACTGTAAAAATAGATTCTATGAGAACTTTTCAAAAAAAAAAAGCAAAAAGGGCCCACTGTCTTGAACCAGGAGATTAACCATAAATATATATACATATACTTGAATATTATAGCAACTTACTAGAGCGGTTTTCTTTTGCATATATATTTATATTGATCGTTGCAAGGATAATCATTCCATTTTCCATCCGGTTTCATAAGCGCACAGTCTTCATTCTGGCGCCACCCGCCATCATTAGGGTCACCGCCATCCCAATTTGTAAATGTTTGCTTTGTCGTACTGAAAATGCAAAATCACTATTATCATCGAGCTTCATTACTTCAAATATCAAAAGAATCATTGCAATCATTATCAATCGCATTTTATGATTCTTATCACAAATAGGCTTGGTCATCAGCCGCTATCCCAACTCAAGAGCACTTTAATTTTGAAAACCTGTATCATAGAACTCAACTATAATATCCTCAAGTATTTAAACCAAAAGTAAATTAATATAAAAGTAAACAAATATAAAGTAATCATTACCAATCTTGTAAAGTCTTTCTTAAAGAGCAGAATTTGAGAAAAGCCTTCAAACAGCCTATTGAATAACTGGCTATTCAGTATCTGACAAGGATGTCTGTATCGGTAAGTACAAAGCAGAATACACACAAACACTAATTATATGATGAACCCAAATAGTTGACACTTATTGCCATTATAAGTGCTGTTGGGAAACCGTGGCACGTATGACACTGATTAAGAGGCCAGTAATGGATAGAATTGGAATCCTATGTGGTGATCGGTTTCGTCTGTCTGCATTACTTGCAAATCGCTAAAGGCTGTTAGGCCACACACATTAACTCACATGATCATTTCGTATCTCAACACTATTCATTCCAACTCGAGTGGCTATTGAAGGGAAAACTTGAGTTCAGGCATCGAAGAAACACGTAATCCCATGTATGTTCAAGTTCTTATTGCTTGAAAACAGGTCATTAGAACAAGTAAGGATGCATACAAATCATCTCTGTAAGATGAACTCAGATCTATGGTAGAAGTTACAGGGTTCTGTGACCAACATATAAACACATGATTCAATAGCATCACATTAAACAAGTTTTCCTGTGTCACAGCTATAGGGAAGCAAAACGAGCTTTCCAAGTTCAAGGTTGTTAATACTGAAATGTAAGAATTATATAAGCATACTGTTGTTTCGTAATAACTTCAAATGTAGCTGAATTCATTGCAAACGAACGAAAAGCACAAAAATCTGGCAGGATCAAATGTAATGCTTTAACAGAGTCTAGCAACAAATGTATTAAACCAGTTTCTGTATTGGTGTACCATTAAAAATATCGTAAATGAATGGACAATGTTGTTTGCAAACCACTGTGTTAGGTTGAGGCTCAAGGTGAAATATGTCTAAAGTGCGGCAACAAATTAGCTGATATTGATATGCTCTTTACATGTCCAAATTGCAAACAGAGATGTGTGCAGTGAAAACTGCGAGAGCAATCTTTGTAACAGCTAAAGGAAATGAAAGACATACTTGTCACTCCAAGCCCATCTTCCTTCGTCATCTTTATCCGTAAAGCCAAGCCATCTATATGCACCCATCAGCAATTCCCTTGTCACAAATTCTTGCTCAGCACGTGACGTGATACTTACAAGGTCAGCTGAATTTGTAAGACAATCATCACGTGCTCCGTACCAACTGAAGTAATTGTTCTTTACAATGTAACACGCAGGACCATCCAGGGTATCTGGAAACAGTTTCCAGCCAATAGGACACCCTGAATACAAAACAGCTTACTAATAAACAAAAGTAATAGCTCGTTGCGTTAAACAAACATGAAAATATCGATATAGTGTAAAGCGATGTCTCAATAACAGTCCCAATTGTACGGGTAGAAATGCACATCACATGAAAAATAAATATGAAAAAAACTGCCACTCACTTGGTGATAAATTCTTGCCAATCTTTTTAGTAACAGCTCGCCATTTCAGCTTAAATCCATTCTTTTCTGTAGTCTCGTCTGTTACAAATTTAATCCTCACTCTGTTTTGATTCGACATTAAACCTGACAAAGTTAACAATTTTTCATGATGTGATGAATACAAAACTTATATATTGAAACAACACAAATATCTAACAAATCCATCAAATACTGTCATGGCAGATTAAGATGATATAATAAAATACGTAGAATAAATTAATAACAGAAAACATCACAAAACGCAATACAAAACAATGCAAATTAAAAAAACATAATTGACTTTGGTCATTATTGAGCTTAATGTCGAACAAAACACAAAAAGCACAGGGACTACGTTGCCAGTTACAAATATGATTGCATTTCCATCAGCGAAACAGCTCCTTACAATTTTCTCTCTACTGTGCTAACTGATAACACTTGACAAGTTGCATAAAGATATGAACACGATAAGGCACGTGGCAATTGGTTTACTAACTATCATAAAGATATGTAAAAAGAATAACACGAAAATGACAAGAACTAAATGACCAAGTTATACACAAATGTAAATACAATACGCAGCAAGCATGAATGGCGGCAAATTTGGATGACCGACTGTACCTGTCCAATGATAACCTTTATATTACCAATCGCCTCAGTGGCCTATCTGGTTTACAAATTGCTCAGTAAAATCAATAAAGTTGATCGCAATTGCCATATGTCGATCATAAACATTGCTGTTTAGTAATAATACTAGTGTACTAGTGTGTTAAAGGAGTATAAAGGCTCATATAGACTATATACAAGATTTGAGTAAGTAGCTTTGATAACGATCATAAACAGATTTACTAAATCCCAGTTGTTCCCAAAGTTCCGTCACGTATCCAACTCTTAGCACTAAAGCAAAATAAACTCACCATATGGTGGCCTTGTTGTGCAATAGCGACCAAGTTGGGGTGATTGGTCATCCCAACCATCACGCAGTTCCAAATAATCGTATTTGCAATAAACATGGGGTTCAATGTCAAACAATGAAAACTGGAAGGAAACAACTTTGTCTTTAGGAACTTCGATGGTCCAAATACAGGTTCGCTTGTTTGGGTATTTTCCTGGAAATCCCGGGGATGTTATGATGCCACCTTCTCCTCTTAGTTTCCCTCCACAGCCTAAAATAAAGTCAACAAGTTCAAGGAGTATCAATGAATTACACTCTGAAGTATGAGTCTAATGACCTTCGTATTTCAACGTTATTGCAATGGTACGATAAACTTTTAACACCCTGGTCAACTTTAATCTATGTAGTGACAAAAATGACAAATCAGTGGAAAAGACTTTCAATTGTATGACGAAATATGAGGGGCTACAATCACAAAACAACGAAAAACTGTGATTCTGTGAAGATTCATGCAAAAACCTAACGGGGTCTCCAATCTTCCTACGCTCGAAACGAAAAAGAAAAATGAGCGAAAATGATTAATACCAAGAGAAGTCTACTAAAGCGAAAAAACCAGATGAATAAAAGTAAAAACAAGAACTAATTATAGATATCAATTGTAGACACTCAGTTCAACGAAAACTAAGCTAATAATTATTCTGCACCTTCAGGCTTACTGTCGATAGTTTCCCAAATAGCTCTGAATCCAGCCATTGTATCTGTTTTATCTGTGATCATGTTAATCCAAAGCACGTTTGATTTTGAAGCTACTGGTTTTGGTGTTTTTGTACCACAAAACTTTCCAAGAGGTTTTCCTTTCGGTCCATCTTGTCTGATATCCAGAAAATCAAACTGGCAATGAACATTATCGGCAAATGAACCTAACAAAAAGCACATTATCAGTTAATTCATTCAAAGTCAAAAAAACCTTTTAGTCACTGATACGAGTACAAGAAAAATCCTCGAAGCAGGTGCTTTCATTATAGCGATAGAAACACTCTAATTGCAAGAAGATAGCAATTTTCTAAGATTTTTCTAACAATCACCAAACGACATACTGACACCGACGAGGTTTTTGCAGCATACAAGCAGAGAAGGTAAGAGACAAAGTTTACCTTCGAATCTGAAAGATTCAAAATATAATTTGATCCTCTTTTTCGGCTCTCCTTTAATTATCCAAGTACAATTTTGGTCATTTGGGTAATCTTTCGGATAATTTGGCGAAGTAAATTCGCCTTTCGATCCACGTAACAGTCCTCCACATTTCTCTGCAACTAAACGACAAGAAATGAAACTAAAGTCAAGAAAGCACAATAAAGAAATAATCTCTCAAAGGATATATTTAAGTTGGTTGGTGCCAAAAGTATTCATGAAGAGCGGAAGTTAAAACACAGATATAGACAGAATATCGAAATAATGTAGCAGTGTCAAATCGAGGTTCGACAAAGACAACAACTATCTATTTCCGCTAAATCTTCTTTGAATCGACTTCAAAACTCTTAAATAGATCTGGAGGCTGTACAAAACATTGCTGAATATCACTACAAGGTACACACGATCAGCTTCAGTCATATGTATCAAATAATCTCATACATAACCCAAACATAAACAAGCACAAGTGAATTTCTACATGTTACGATATTTTACTATCGTCTTCTGCTAATATTCACGCCTTCTCTAATTTACAAAAAAAACAACCTCATATTAGATATGATATGTGACTTATGAGTTAGTATTTCTTACCACATGGGTCCAAATTGCAAATGCGCTCCACAAAATACTTTCCCTTGCAAATTCTACCACCAAATCTAGGAGCCGGGCTGTTGCACTGTCTGTAACGGCGTTTCTTTCCACCGTTGCATTCTTTGGAACAGAGTGACCAAGGTCCCCAAGAGCTCCATTTACCATCAACTGACTCGAGTCGCTCATCTAAAATAAAGCAGTCATGCAGTTCTTATTTTTATGGTACTTATAAATTATGCTTCAAGTTGCTAAATGACAAAATTTGTACAAGGACCCTTAAAACATGACCCTTTTGTCATAGTGACGTAACAGGGCCTACATAGTCGATGAGCAATGCTTTCAACAGTTTTTGAAGTAGGAGTTTCGTTTATTTAAGTAGGAGTTGCAGGGTCTAGGGAAACGTTTATTTATCATATTTCATACAATTTACCTAAGGGACAGTAGGAGTCAGAAATCAAATAGATGCCATCGGATGCGACGGCCAACGGCTGATTATGGAAACACTGAAGAGGCCCAGAACTAAAGCATACGAGCAACAAAATAAAAGGAAATATCTGAAGAAGCGCAAAGATGGCGGGCTAGTGCCGGCTATAACACAATGCTAACAAGAATTGACAAAGAATTCCAAACAAGTGCACTAGACGGCGAAATAAGATTTCGTGAATTTGTGATGAGATAATATTTCAACTCCATAGTTCTCTTCTTATAATTTCAATATTGATCCTGTTCAAAAAAACACCAAGGGTTCAAACAGCTCACCTTCTGGAGGATGTCCAACTATCTCAGCACATAGATAATTATTGTCCCAACCGTCTCTTCCTTCTTTTGCATACCACTGTACACACCCCATACCAGGAATCCGTCCGTTGTGTGACCACCTTCGAAAAACGACAAGTACTTAATGTTAACATTGTGGATTAAGAAAAATACAAGATAATAATATAACAAACTAATGATAAAAATACGACAAAATACACCATAATTCTCTTTCTGCAAATATGGATATTTGTCTTAAAAGTTTCCGCAACATGTCAAAGAGAGTTGATCTATATAATTTGTTGGTAAGTTATCAAAACATAAAACTGCAAGGTACAGCAAGATAACACATTACATATTACAAAATGTATTTTGAACTTTGCGTTCATCATTTCATAACTTATTTTTATATACAAACTGTTATTGCAAACAAGAGGTCCTAAGAGAGCATAATAACGACAGACAAGCATTAAAATACAGCACAACAATTAATGACTGCCTTTCGCTTTTATACTCTCATAAGACCTCCTGTTTACAATAACCTTTTTTATGTATATAAAAGTACCTGTCTAATTGTTGTAAGTTTTAACTGATGATGCCGAAAAGTCCAAGGTACATTCTATCTCATCTTATCGTGCTGTACATTGCAGTTTTTTAGTGCTTTGATATATAACTTATGTTGGTTCATGTTAACCTAGTGCTACGTATTGTACGTATTATATATTTATCTATAGCATATTGCCCTTCATAACCAAAAGTAGCTTTCTCTAGATTTATGCATTAAGTTGAAGCAATTTAATTTCTGTCATTACAAGACGAGTGACTCAACCATAATAGACATGGCTTAATAAGAGTCAATTACATCCAATAACCACTCATACAAATTATCATTTAAGAATAGAATCATCTCTATCACAACTTTTCATTTTGGAGAGAAGGCAGAAACATGACGTTGATGTGAATAATTTATGATAACATCATGTGCTGTTGATCACATGTCACGTATTGCTGACTGCATTTCTAAGAAAAAGCACCTACTTTGGCTAAAAAAATAAGAGGTTTCAAAGACTACGAAGACATTTGTCTACTGCACTTACATATATCTTCTCCAAAGTTGCCTTAATGTTTCTAGGCCGCTTAGAAGATTTAATAATCCATTCTCACATTCGAGGGATGATTACCAATACAAAAAATCTGACCCATACTATCATTGAATATCATGGTAAACTTTTAGAGTATAAAAAACAGTGTAAGAAACATACGTGAAGTTATATGGAGCATTTTTCGGTACACAAAGGTAATTGTCAAACCAACTTTTCGAAGGCTCTTCCTCGGGTTCAAAAATATTTGTGCATTTCCATCTACCAAGAAGTTGGCCACTATCAGACCATCTCATTTCAGTATTCCTTTCTCCCTCGCTGCAGAAGAAGTAATTCCTCCATTCTTCATAATCCGCGCGTTCGTATATCAACACGCATTTAAGAGATTCTGTGTCTGCATTTTCACGAAAAACAAAGTCGCGTGGGAAAGCTGGCCATTCTATAAGCAATAATAGCAAAGAGATAATGTCAAAACATAGGCTAAATAGAAAAAAACAGAAGAACGACTGTATGTCTAGTAATAGTTACATTTCACGTACTAGATCATATTGCTGCTAAGAGAAATTAATAATGAAATTGCAACATGAAAAGAACTGGCTTAATCATAGAAGCGATGAGATCAGCACCTTCACTTTAATGAGACTACTAAAGTTAATCACGTAATATCACTCAGCAAATGATCAAAAATCATCGAATCAATCGTTACATGAACCATTCCAATCGCTCAGTAATCACCCATTAACGAGCTTTAATAACACTACAAAATTTCAACAATGTAGGATTACAGAAAATAGGCCTAAATAAATAGCTTTTTATCATCCATTAAAGAAGAACTCAAAAATACAACCACAGTGCTTTCACTGCGGGAATAGACACTAGGTCAAAACAGCTCCCACCGTGACAGGCACTACAATTTTAGTTATAATACACTTAAGAGAAGAAAAGACGATGCAGCGAAGATCAATATGGCAGACAGGGAAGCAACGTCAGCGATTAGAAAAAATTGCAAATAACGGAGAACTACATGAAAAGCAAGGCACAGAGGACCCCCAGGGTGCTGATGGACAACCTCCGATCCTCGGCATATGTCACCTCAACCGAGATAGCACATTCAACCATAGAACAGCAGCGGCCAGCCCGCACAACCAGAATCTCATCCACTCACCATCCTCCACTACCTGCATCTGCATCGAAAGACAGTACACGTAGTTTTGTAAGAAAATGGGTTATAACCAAGTAGCACTCGATTGCTCAAAAAGTTAAGAAAGCTGAGCACTGGACTTCTGAAACCTAAGAAAGCTGAAAAGACTATATTTTTAAAATTCCAATATTTACGCAGTGTAGATTTCCTGTGGTAGACTGTGTAGTGTGGTAGTCTTATGTTTGTGTGGTGCCTGTCTGCGTATCACTGCAATGGTACGCAAACTCAACTGTTCTTGCTAAGAAACTCTTAAAAAGTCTCAGTGTTGAAATCATGAAAAAGCTAAGAATGTTTCAGTACTGGAAGAAAAAACTCATTAAAAATGTGAATTAAAAGTGTACAATACTAAGAATATGATATTTATCACCAAGTAGCAATCAAATAGTCAAAATTCGAATGAAAACACTTAATCATACCTGGACATTTCTGAGTGTTGCAAACTCTTTTTTGAATATTTGACCCTGGACATAATGGCACTCCATCTTTCAAGCTTGTGCACACCCTGGTTTTCTTTTGCTCCCCTCCTCCGCACGTCTTACTGCAAGACGTCCAGTGGGACCATTTTGTCCATCCACGATTGATTTCTAAAATATATGAAGACCACGCAATTGAGGAAAACCAAAAGGATTGATACCAAAATATGCCAATAATGGAAGTATATATGAGAAAAACTGAGTAAAGAAGCGAATAGCGGGGTGAGTGGCCAAGCGGTTCAGTTGGCTTCCATTGGCTAGCTGAAGTTAAGCTTGGCTGTGTTAGGTCAGCAGCTGGATGGGCGACTATCCAGATAAACGACCAAAGCAACTCACTCCGCCGTCCTTCGAATGGACGTTAAACTAGGGGTCCCATGCCTGGATGCGGCATGCACAGTAGGCCTAAATTAGCTGAAAACGCTAGATATAACAGCCTACTCAAAATAAAGTAAACAAAAAAAAACAGCAGCGTAAGAAGAAAGATAAAATTATAAAACTAATAACACTACGTATTATCACAAAATTACTAACTGTCACATTCGTAAACTAAATTAGTTTGCTTGATATCCAATTCACTAAGTTCTGTGTTCCCAAGTCGATTCACTCCTCTTCTCTTTGCTTGTATTGTTGGTCGGCCATTTTTGGTAAAAGCTTTGTCACCATAATGCATAATCGAAATGAAGTCATAATCAACACCACGTGAGTCGATACGATACTTGCTAAATTTCTTGAAAGCTTCAGTGAAACCTGATGAAACAGAACATCAATATTTGAGCAATGACCAATTCAAATAAACTGCAAGTCAAAATGAGGTCGTTTGCCAAACAGGCCGCGTGAATCGACGTCTTTCTCATCACGTGATGCACGATGGTCCCGCTAATTGCAATGTGTACCACAAGAATATTAAACATTAGAGGAACTAGCAATATCAAAGAACAAATTGACAACTACTACAAGAGAGCCTAATAAACAATAGAAACAAGGTTCCAAAAAAATCTTAAAGAGTGTATTAATCTTGCCTGTATGAAAATTCTTTGTTCTACAGAACTCATAATAAGATTATCGCAGCTTCAAAGCAATTTGCACTAAGACGAAACTTTAAAAAATGAAATCAGTCTAAAAAATAAATGCCAAAAGTCCAAAAAGAGGGCCTAAGGCATGCTTCAATATTCATAAACATCTCATTAAAATCATTAAAAGGAAATATATTCCGATTCCATTATTTGAACTTGCTTTGAATAAAAGGAAAATGTTATATATAATACCGTCTAAAATGTTATCGCTGTAAACAGTGACATAATTATCTCTATCTGGCCTGTTCTGTTCATGCCAAAATCCGATAACATGGCCTATTTCATGAACAACAACACATTTGTGCAAACAACCATCTCCTAGGGAAATACTTTGTCTGCCTCCCTTTCGACCGACATCTGCATTGCACCTACGGCAAGAACAGAAAGTGAACTATGTAACTAAGGCGGACAATAGTCCTTGACAATCCTAAGGGGCGAGGCGACAAATAAATATTGAAATTCCTATTTGAAGTGGTTGACGGCATATTTCCTTGCATCCCCTAGCTACTACACGATCAGAATCCAATTAGACACAAAAAACTGCCCTCGTAATTTTGCGTGGCAACCTTCATGCTTCAAGAGGACTCTCAATAATCTATAATATCAATTGAGTACACAATTGAAACAAATTTAGCAGATTACTACATTGAGAACACTTGTTTTCCTAATGCTACTAAAAATCACTAAGATATACTTTAAAAATGCACCACTTCATTTTGTAAATGTTACTCCTGAAAGTCTTCAAAGCAGATAATGCGAAAGGATAGACAATATATGCTTTGACCGGATCAAATATTCTATAACCGAAGCAAGAAGTACCCTGCATAACAACTTATGCAAACTGCATTCATACCCTTCTAATTTCAGGAATTCCACATAATCCTCTTCATTCGATTTGTTTACAAATCGGATACATGTTTTTGTTTCCCATTCTGTCATTGCTTCCTTTATAATTTTCTCGGCACCTTCTTCTCTTTCTGTCAAAAACAAACAATCCTAATTACGATGAACAACAAAACTTCATCCAGAGAAACTAGAATAATATAATGCCTTGCGCAAAGACTCCAGTGTTTACAGTTGATGACATGCCAGAAAACAACCTGCATCTCCAATTATTTAATTTGCAATTTGCAATACAATGTATTTCAAAATATACCCCATGCAGCAATTCATGGAATGTTTAATAATTGCCTGTGAGTTAGCAAAACCTCTCCAAACGATTATATACATAACTCTTCCATACTTTCTCACATACAAAAACGGTTTTTTTATAAGAAACCTGGGTCAAGGCCTAGTAGTAAAAGTTTCTTAAATTATGCCCATTTCCTAGTTCTAAAACTATCTGAAAAGCTTAAGTCAATGAAAAAGATTGCAGTGACAGCGAAAGCAAATCGGAAAGCAATGCTTTTTGTAATGCTCGTAAGGCCTAGCACATACAACATACTGTAGTGGAAATATGCTAAATCCTTGAAGGAAAAAGAGGTTTCCAAAACTGTGAAAGACGGCACAGAATGTTCTAAAGTTTTCAAACTCTTCCCTTGTAGTTCTAAAAGGGAACTGCGCCCCTCTAATCTTTGCAAATGCTCAAAAGATGCCCTCAAAGTGCAAAAAACATGCCCTTTGCTACGGGAAAAAACTTTTCCTGTTTGGAGCTTCTCCAATGGCCTGGGGCTCTTAGCATTATTTTCATTAGGGGCCTTTTCCAGTAAGAAATTATTCCCCAAATCTACACAAACTAAAAAATGATGACTTTTTCAATAAAAGACAAAATAAAACAATAGATAGTCTGTGAATATTTTAGGAGTTTACGGGGTTCTTAAATGTCCTTTTACATCATTAGATGCAAATACACATCCCTGGAAAATTCTGAGGGATCCCTTTGTGGGTTGCTCTATCCTCTCAAAAGGCTGGGGGCCCGTAGGAGTTGCTCTGCTCCCAACCTATGTAGGCTACACCACTCAGTCTCTCTGCTTTTCTCTGAGTGCAATAAACAAGATGGCGTAACACCCAAATGAGGCACGCATGGGTGTGGCTCTTAAAATGTAGCTTATAGTATAAGTGCCGCCCTTAAATCTTATGCACCTCCACCTTCCACATGCATCCTACATCTCTGATATCTGCCATCTTGCACCAGGTAGAATTAACCCTACAAAGATTACTAAATTCTGATACTTCAAGCACACAGTACAAACTCTGAGGCAAAAGTCAGCTCTTTTCTTTTCATAAAAATATCTTTTCTGTTTCTCGCCGATTGGTTGAAAATTGAGAAAATACTCCCGTTGATAAGAAGAGAAACATCTAACCATATATTGTCTCAATTTCTATATTTGTTCCTTGTTGGCATCTCCAGCAAGTACTGAAATTGTTTCCTTTAAGTGTGTGACATTATCACAAAAGCTCCTGAATTCTAATAGGCACGATAAGTTTTACCGTCTTATAGAGAAACAAAACTAAGAAAAACACTCCATCACCCAGGTTCTTTTCATAAGTACTTTCTCTTATCATTCTGTTTCAGATATTCCGCTTTAAAGGAAACTCAGATCCAGGGTCGCTTTTTATAAACTGACCAACAGTAGTGGCAGTTGTAGGGCAATTGAAAATTAGAGGCGAAGTTCTGTAGAAGGTATACGATCGTTAGCGAACTACAGAAACCAAAAGTGGCCTACACATTCTGTTCTATAGATCCTTACGTCCGAGTTGAGGCTGGAGTTCTTTACTTTCTAACCAAAATGAGGCTCGGTCAGCAACTAGTATGTTTAAAACGTAGAACCACCACGACGACAAAGAAGGCCGTTCAATATTCTGAGGTATTTAATGTTCGGCATTAATTAGACAGACATTTTACACTAATTATAATCGACACCAATCTTTGAAATTTAGACATTTCAGCCCCAGTCTGGGATACATCGCCAGTATCAAATAAAAAATAAATCAATACATAAATTCTATCTTTGAAGGACATTGGTGAAATAGAACTAGTTTGTTAGAACAGATGTAAAGAAATCTTTCTCCTTTTATGCTGTATTCTATTTGACAGTTTATTCATAAAATTTGTTAGTTTCTTCATTTGAGCATGGACAGTTCCTACAAATTCTCTAATCTTTGGGGCATTTTCAGCTTGGAGTTTCCTACGAACTACTCTTTAAGCATTAAATCTCTAAACTTAATTGTAATAACAATTGGTACTTGTGCGGAGGAATGAAAATGACATCATAAAATATCATGTGGACAAAGTTGGGGCGATTTGGTTGACTCGTAACGGAACAAATTAATTTCCCCCGCAAAACTTGACGCAAAAACGATAAACAATGCCCATATAAGTCTTAGAACGAGTTGATATCCAGACAAACCGGACGCCTATGGTTAAGATATTGATCCGGCATGGTGAAGAGAATGGAAGAGATCAGATCCCACTGCGAATCAATGTCTCCATTTCCAGGATTACTGATGCATTAGGAGATTACCTGGTGCTGAAACTCTGGAGTATTTTCAACTTACTCTGAAAGGTCGTAAGGCGAAAACGTACAGCTATTACCCAGCAAATATTTCAAAATTGAAAGGAAGACTTCTTTACATAATATATCCCATCGAGTGGAGAGTGCAAATGATATAATAAAGAAACAATTTGTTTTGTTACAACATAAGTAAAACATGTATACGATGAGCTCACAAATATCAACTTATAAAGTAACAGTGTACTTACATGATGCAAAACAAACCAGAAATATACTCACAAGAAAAACTATAAGACGCTATATTGTTCAAATATTTATTGAAAATGGAAACCTAGAACTCTTATTACATCTTTACAGTTCATAATATATAAAATTTATCGTAAATTATTCGATGTCTTAGACGGTAAGTACACACTGTTTATATAAGAATATAGCCTATAAGAATATTGAGGCTCAAAATCGCTGAAATTTTAGAATGATTTAAGAATAATTCAAGGTCCAAGCTTCATTAAGGCTTAAGAACTTTTGTGCATTTGTGCTATTTCATAAAAACAAAACAATTATGAGTTGGGTACGTATACTTGAATAGGTGGTCGATACCAAAAATTGTACACTTCAATAAAACTCTTACGAAATACAGAGTCACATACCAAGATGATGCTGAGGACTTCATGGGAATTTATGACATAGAAATAGTTCTTTTATACTCTGTTTTCTATTGTAGATACCAAGTTTATTGTACTATTCTGTTCTATTCTGTTCTGTTCAGTTTAGCTCTATTTTGTTTGTTCTGTTATTGTTTTGCTTCATGATGAAGTAACACATCAAAAAAGATTTGAAATTTCCCTTTCAATTTTCAGGCAAAATGACATCTTTTGTCGTTCAAGAACAATTTAAGAATAATCCTTGACTCAAACATATAAAAATGCAGAACAATAAGGCCCAGTGAAAAATTACAAGTTCAAAAAAGTATGCATGCTCAAAATCAAACGATTTCTTGCCTCCTAACACATAAGCACATGTTGTAAGAAATAACAAAACCTTTAATAGGAAGAATGGCCAGATATCTATATAACTCTCATTTCTGTCTCTCATTCTCAGATTCCACCTGGCTAATGGTGGAAGCATAAATTGAAAATGATGTGAATGATGAGACATAGTGAGAAATGAGCTTAAATGTGTGATTAAAAAATCCTAATTGCTATTAGTAATGAGAGAAGGGCTTTAATGATTTAAAACATTTGTAATAATCTTGCTATATTGCCAAAGGTTTCCAAGATTCTTCTGCCTTCTGGCATTGGGACTACTTTCAGGTGGTTTTCATCGAAAAGAGAATAATTCAAATCAGTAAAAGGATTGAAATGAAATAGATTAGTCGATGAAGAAACCGAAAGCAAAATAAATAAATGATACTCTCTCTCCAAAGCGGTCACTGTTAAAGAAAACTGTTAATAGACATGACTTACGCAATCCCCTCGATATGACGTAGGGGATAACCGCACCATCCCACAGACGATCACACCTTATGCGATGAGATGAGCAAGAGACAGCTGCATCATGTCCACCGCTCGTATGTTCCTTGTCATATTCCCGTTTGATATCTCCTTCAAAAAGGTATTTTCCAGCTGAAACGGGAAAAAATTCAGCATAATTTAATTGTACATACTAGTAAAATGGGCGAGTGGCAAAGCGGTTAGAGCGCTTGGCTGCTGAGCAAAACATCGATGGTTCGAGACGAACCCTAGGATCATAGTTGGGACGCTTCCTCATTGTCCACCCAGCAACAAATAGATACCTGGTGGCGACACTGGGGAAATTAAAGGCGGAGAGGAAAGAAACTGGCCAGCCTACCTCACTAATGGCGGCAGCTCAGGATAAGTGCCCTCTCTAACAGGCACTCTCCAACGTACGGAATCGTATACTCTCCAGTCCGGAATAGAAGGGGGGGTGGCAATAAGCGGGGGGGGGGGGGGTTGGAAAAAAGTCTCAAAGTAAATAAGCGGGGGGGGGGTTGCAATAAGCGGGGGGGGGGTGGAAAAGCTCCAAGGTGAATGTCTACATCATTGGCACAACTGTCGGCTGAGTTTTCAGTGCTCCTTGCAGCAATTACGCATTTCACGATAGCATTTTTTCAGCACAACAAACATTCACAACGAGTTACTTTCTCCGGACAATTCTTGGTCTGGTTGGGAAAATGTCCTCTTGGCTCAAAATTAATAAGCGGGGGGGTTGCAATAAGAATGTCCTGGTGTGCATTTTTCGAAAAAATAAATAGTCGGGGGGGGGACGTCTATTCCGGACTGGAGAGTATGTGACTAACCTTTACCTTTTACTTAAGTAAAATGCTTTTGATGATATTAGAGATTTAATGATGAAGAAAAATAACCATTTGATTAAATAACATGACAATCAATTCATGATCGAAAAAGCACTCTACAATCAAAGTGAATGCTGGAAAAGCCTATCAATGTCAATATCTGCTGAAGTAGTTTTTACATTGGGTCTTAAACGATTCATACGATTCAGAGCTACACTACACTGCCAAGAAAAACTTTTCCAAAGTACAACACAAAAATATAAACCCCTCTAAATTTGGTACAGTCTTTCTAGAGTTGGAATTCATTGTTGCTGTACAAGCTTCAATGGTGGAGAAAAGACTTCAATGGGCTTTAAAGAAACCTAGTTTCCAAATATTTTACGAACCACAATGCTGATGAAAGTTCCATGAAGCTTAGAAGTGAGATATAATAAACCATTAGTGATAAACAAGAAACGACACGAGGCTAGCTAAATGAATGAGAGAATGAACAAAAAGGACAACCGATTGGCATATAAGAGCAGCAGATATAGCAAAACCATTATGAGAATATATGATACTCAGATTTAGAAAGATTTTGCACAGCTGAGATAGGAAAGACTTATTGTCAAAAGAATGTGATACAAAAAGGTATCAAACTTCATAATATATCTTTCATCTTATGAGGAGCTCCACAATCTCCTTTGCTACTAAAAATGGCCTTCTTTGTGCGTCCAAACAATATAATTAGAAAAAGATCAAGAACATTGAATTAAAAAATCTAAAGGAACATGCTGATACAACTTGAACACATGCTTTGAGGCAATGGTAGGAGCAAGTGATAAGCTGAGATTTCATTGTTCTTAAGTTGATATCCATAGACATTCTCACGCTATATATTCGCTGAATATGCCATGCAGCAAAACAAAAAATGGCTAGGAGTGTCTCAACCAAGGTCCATTACATGAACACTAACGGATCCAGAAGGCCACAAAGCTAAGTTTATCCAATGCTGGTCAAGTAAAGACTCGTGTATGCGTCTAGCAAATACTTTGAGCTTGATGTGACGTCATCTTGCAATCGATAGCAGCCTTGCAAGGGTCTGTGAACGGGTACTGCGTCTTCAAGTCATCAATAGGTTTCATGGGATTTTGTGTCTCATAGCTCCTGCCTTCGCATTCCTCAAATCAACCCCACAATAAGCCACAGATTACACAAAGACAGTCTTTCAATCTCCCAATGCCCCCCTTTGACCTCATACTGCCCCTTCGTGACCTAACAGAACGTTTCTAGTCAATACGTTTATCCTGTCGACCTGTTTCGTAACGTAAAACTCGTTATCTTTTAATTCTTTCCACCGCTTTTGAAACCTTATCATCATCCGAACAAATCCTACAAATCCTGAGGGCCTTACTGAGTGGAACTGCTACATAAGGTTAATGACACAACCCCCTGGAAGGATATATCAATAGATATCCAATAAAAATATAACTACAGCTGTCCGTTGCTAGTTGTCACTCCACTTGCACACAGTGTCCAGAATTGGTTCTTCGGACAGTCTCAATGGCAATTCTTGCCCTGAAAGAGGATACATTTCAGCCAGATTCAGCATACCAGAACAGGTTGAGTATACCATACTGTGAAGCTAAACAAAAGATGGGATTCAAACACCAGTGCTTAATCCTTCATACCTTCCAATACCCATGCCAAACGAAGAGAAAGTGCAACAATAGAGACTTTATCACAGTCTACCATAAATTCAAACTCTTTTCGAGCTAATCTCAACGGTTCATCTCGTTAGAGTCCCTACTCTGAGAGCTCCTCCCTAAGATTCTATTTCACTTGTAACTCTAAACTTGAGTAACTTCCGTAGAAGAATTTGAATTCATGTTTTAAGTGAAATCTCATAAAATTACTCCAATGAGTTAGTCCATGTAGAATCTTTGAGTTGGCTAAATATCCAGTGAATTTGGGGCTAAGGATATAAAACGTCTTTTCATCCAGTACTGAAACTTTCTTAAGACTTTTCTGGCCAGGATATTCGAGTATGGACTGCAGTGTCACACAGGTAGACATACACTACACAGACATGACATTGAAATCCACAGATTTTCATATGAACTTCATGCAAATTAAATAAATAAAAGAGATGACGAGCTTGCATGAAAATTGGAATTTCAGGTGTGTATCGACTGATCAACTTTCCTAGGCCCCAGAACTCCACTACGCAATTTACCTAACTTTTGAGTAGCGGAGTGCTGCTTTGTTATAAACAAGTTTATTACATAAAACGTGTATATCCTAAGGATTCATTCATATAATAGGTACGCAAAAATTTCCAAATTTTTTGTTCCCCTTCCCCTTGCCCATGGGTATTTGCATTTACATTTGATACCCCCCCCCCCCATTAGTTTCCAATGTGCTCAATGACTATAAACCTGTTTCTAAATGTTTTCAAAATCACCAAATTGTCTATATTAGGTAAGGAGACTTAGATTTCGTGAGAGTATAAACTTTAACATTGCGTGCATATAATCTGTGTCCAAACATGCAATGTTTTTCGCCCAAGCCTCCCTCCCCTTTCCACGCACATGCAATGTGAATAACCCATGGAATAACCCCTAACTTCTTTGCAAAACAGATTCAAAACGTTTAACATATATATATATATAATAGTATGGGCCACTCTATTCCCATAAGTTTACTTCTCTTCTTTCAAACAAGAAAATGTTACCCCAGCTTTCACAGCATTATATCATCTAGCTAAAATAGGCATATAGCAATAGTTCTAAGAACGTAATAAAAGTGCAGCCATTCAACGTGATAGGCCTCTCTGCTTCACAAGTGTAGGAAAGAATAGCAATCTTCTAAGTCTTTTTTAACTGTTCCCCATCAAGGACCACTTCTGTAAGGCCTAATTCAGACAGTGAATTTTGGGCGAAATGGAAAACTTATCGCTCTTAAAACAAACCATTATCAATTCAATTTGTGGATAATTCTTCGCCTTAAACTGACCACGAACTGAATTATTAAATTGGATAACTAAATTAAATAATTATGTAAATAAGTTTGCTGATAGCGTATTGTACAGTGGAAATTATCAGCACAAAGTACGCCTTTGGGTAAGACGGTGCTGAAAGCGCTCATGAAAATATTCAAAAGATCACAAAACAAAACTGTCGTTTGTACTGCAGCCAAATGAGAACTGATTCCAAATACTTGCCAACTGTTAAGCAAACACCTACGTTCAAGAAAGAACTAGGGCTTCTTCATAAAACAGGTGTAGTGACGGTTCCAAGATCAATGTCAGAAGAAGTAACACAATTTGACAAGTCTAACTCCAAAACTCCTACAATCTACTGAAAAATTGGCTAGAACAAGAGCCTGAAGAATATCTGCGCTAAGTGAGCTTGTAAACATAGGTGGATCCCGGGTTTGGTTTTGGGTGGGGCCATTTCGGAAAAAATATTGTGGGGAGGGGAATTGTTCATAGCCACACCCATTTCTAAAACCGGTCCCCCGGCCCACCATGCATCTGCACTTGCTTGCCGCGAATAAACTTCCATAAGAGTTTTCGAGAATGACTATCGTCATAAAACAGGGGTTCCCAACTTGTTGTTCGAGCAGAGGCTTTACAAGTGGTAAGCGAAATGCTTTCCGAAAATTCAAAAAAGTATTTATTTTCACAGAAATTCCAACACAAAGAAATGTGGCAATGTGACTCATGGCTCAAGTTTATTTTCTTTTGGTTCTCAACTGTAATACATATACTTATGTACATATCGTGTTGATCGTAATATATACACACACATTCTGTTCAAACTGAATAGGAACAGTGATGTGATTAGCTTATCACCCAAACGAATTATTCAACGAATCTGTGGTGAATTAAATTACTATTGACAGAATTAAAACCTTTTTTAATTGCGGATTCGCTTACTTTCATCATATTTTATGTGTTATTGAGTCTGTTGACCTTTTAGTATAGTTTTTTATGGTCAAAAACTAATCGTCAAAGTTGGGTAGTACGCAGGTACAGAATAAGTCCATAAGTGCTACACAACAGCAAAAAGAATAAGAACCCCTCCCATAGACCATTTACCATTTACCTACATGCATAGAACACTAAAATATTGGGAGGCATTCAAAACATCCAAAAGTAAATGAAAAAGTCTCTCAGTAGATCTGAATTTTGATATTTTACATCTTTGCAAAGCGAAAAAATGTTCAACTAGCTAATTCGATGAAAATTCAATCGAAGGATCACAGAATTTGTACCAAAGGGTTGATTCTAAATATTCATGTAAAGGTAGTTAGTCCCATAGATCTTCGGCGCAGAGCGTAAAGTCTGAGGTGTTTTGGTGCAACATTTGGCGCATAATGATGATACATGGAAATTTGACGCAACTCTATGGCACAACGATCACTAACGTCACTACAACAAAGTAGCATATTGGTCACATGCGTGTGGAGGAGGAGAGTGCCTATCAGAGGGAACACTGGTTCTCAGCCGTCGGCATATTGAGGTAGGGTGGCCAGTCCCTTTACTCGAAATACCCATGTAACTATGAGGGATACATTAATTTCCTTGACTGGGTGCTTTCTCAAGCGTGATTCACGTGCTTCCAGCGAATTTCTGTAAAAGAAACTGCACTAGACGGGCTCTACAAGAAGAAAGCCATAAAAACGTAAGGGGTTTTTACTACTTATAAATTTCGAATATTAAAGTTTGCATGGACTGGGCATAATTTATTTACTGTAGTACTTGCTTTATAGCAAGACTTTGTAGAGACATTCCAAATATCTCTTGCTTCTGTACTATTGTCAGGACACAAAGCGTGCAGCTGCAATCAGGGAAGAAGGAAGGGAATGTTTAGTACTACAATGCAGTGAAAGGCGGCTACAAAATAAGGACCTTTATAAACTAAGGCTATGAGCAGAGATTTTTATTCAAAAAAACATGTAGGCTCTACTGTACATTGAATTGAATTGAATTCGCTAAGCCCAAACCTCTCCGCCAAAACTAAAACTTAGGAACGGGAGCAAGCGCAAACCAAGCAAGAGTAGTTAGAGTGAGGAAATGTTAACAAACTTCGTGAAAAAAGCATGCCACAAGTAAAGGATTGAAAACAGAAGGAGTAATGATGTCAAGCGCTGAAATCCGCTGGAAACACAAAGGTAGATATCGTTTAACAACAAGGTGCAAAAGTTGAGAGAGTATCAACGAAAATCTGTCAACCAAAACTAGTTAACGTACTCTTAAAATTGAAGCAACTGATGAAATGTTTAACCATATTTCTTGCCAGCTGCATTGTGAATGAAAACGTACAGCTTCATAGCCTCTCTTACTACAACATATTTAATAAGGGGGAGAGTTTGATTGATGCCCCATGACTCATAAGACAAAGGAATGCTTAGAAACTTTGCCCACACTCACAATCGCAAGTCGGAGTTTATATTCCATCACAGACTACCCATAGAATAAACAGGCAAAGAGTTGAAACTGAAGGAAACGCAAAACACTCTTCGTTTGGTGATGGGACAATTAACGTAAAGATAAAACTGAGAGAACGTGGAGCCACCAGCTTGTAAATGTAATGAAACAAGAAATTTCTCGCCCTTAGAACAATACTCCTTTTGGGCGCATGTCCAACACGAACAAGGACTGTCGATGGAAAGAGAGCCATAACTCACTTGCTAGGCTTTCTCCTATACTACAGATGAAAGAAACGGACCTAAGGCTGATCCAGTGTCAAAACAACTAAATAGTGCATGTTCGATGATGATAAGTTCGGCACCATTCTAACGCAACATGAGACGTAGAGGTGAGATAGGATGAAAATGTGTTTGAGGCAAAGTCAGCTTAAATGTCAATTGATACAAGGTTTACCTTATGTATCTGCTGGGCAACCATCTTCCTACAGTGGTCAGTTAGTGGCTGGTTATCTGATTTCAAGACCAAGTAATTAACAACTGATAGTTATGCTAAGCATGTACTGATCTGCATACACCATAGAACAAACATAAAAAGATTCATTGAAATCCTGGACAAAGTGGAAGATACCTTCTGTAACGTTGACAAGGGTTCCTTTAGAGAAATAGACCTAAGGATAACGATCTATAGATAGACGAATAGCTTGACAGACCTATTAAAAAACCGCAAAACAAATACAAAACTATTAAGATAAAAATAACTAAGCCATTCCTTTCGATATTAAGGCGTTTCAAATATTAAACAATAATTAAATTTAACAATTCTAATGTTCTATTACAACGTACATGATATGAATCCCTAAAAGTGACATAAAGTACATTGGTTCTCTCTTTCAAATGCTAACCATTCGCAACTGTTCTTCGCACAAGAGTCCACTTGCTTCGCAGAAACACATACAAAGACTGTAACACAAACATGTACACACGCACGCATGCATGCACGTGCACACGCACGCACAAATCCTGGACAAAGTGGAAGATACTCTCTGCAACGTTGACAAGGGTTCCCTTAGAGAAATAGACCTAAGGATAACGACAAATGTATATCATACCCAGGCTGACTAACGAATGCGTGTACGCACAACGCACGCACTTACGGAAATGCACTACGACACACGACTCACAAACAGCTACAATCGCACTTGTGCATGCCAATGGCCTAGCTGTGTGCATGCCAATGGCCTAGCTGTGTGCATGCCAATGGCCTAGTGCAGAGGAGTTGCACTTGGGAGCTTTACAGCTAAGGTACCCAGAGGATAGGGTGGGGTGCACGCACGAAAGGCTCGACTGGGTGTAGCTACTTACTAACTGCATAGAACCGTAAAATGGAAGAATTTTCCATTCTCCACAGTTGTTGCGATGATAGCATTAGTATCAACATCGCACAACAAGCAGTTCCGGGATAAGAACCTTCAGCAATAAATTCTAACCTCAAATGAATTGAGATCGTAGTCTACTGGAAATGCATTGAAAACACAATAAAGCCGCTAACAGAAATGAGGAATAAGGAAGCGAGAATTGTGGTGACTACTACCTCTTATGAGTAGATAGATATAAATAAATGAATAAATATAATACATAATATATGTACATAACATATATACGTAATATAAATATACATAATATATATATACATAATATATATAAATATAATACGTAGAAATACATTATAATACATACTATAATACGTTTCTTGATCAACCGGCATTACAAATGATGCGACTTACCTATCTGTTAAAACTAAGTAATTGAACACCTCTTTCGATTTGGGTAAAGAAAGGAGGCTCTCGGGTCAGCTACTTTATCAAACAGGAACAAAACACATCAAAAACTTGAAAAAACCAAAAACTTTCTGTAATCGTCAATAGTTGCCTATTGGGCACTAAAGAATTCATCTGCATGGATGAAAAAAACTCCAGAGTTTTCCCGACGTTCTTCAAGTTTCAATAAAATTTCCTGACTCTGCTGACTTTTCCTGACTTTTCCTGATTTTTCCAGGCAATTTGAACCCCGGAATAGGATACATGTTTTTATTGTAGAAGAAAGTCTTTTGCCCCCAAAAGTTTTTCATGATTTGCACTCAATCTTTCTTAAGACAGTACAGTGCTACAGAGAGATTGACACTACACAAACACAACCACTGAAATACATAGGTTTTCATGTGAAATCTATGTAAATTAAACAAAAGAGATCATGAGCTTGCGTTACACATGAACTTTGAAGTGTTTGCTAAGTTATCAACTTACCTAGGTCTTAGAGATTTAGTAATGAACTTTACAAATTTTTGGGCAGTCGAGTACTGCTTTCTTATAAAACACTTTCCTACAAAAAGAATCATGTATTTAGACATATAGTTAGACAAAAACACCTTATTGACTTTTCCCTAATACAGGTTTTTATAATCAACCTGGCTCAAGGCCTAGAAGTAAAAGTTTCTTAGTTTCTGGCCATATTTTCGCTTCAAAAGTTTGGTAAAAGTTTCCTAACTTACTAAAAAAATTGTCGTGAAAACGAAAACAAAACGTAAAAAACATTGTCTTTAGTAGTGTCCATAAGTTTTTTATTGGCTTATAAGCACATAAACATACTGTAGTAGACACTTTTAGATCCTTAGAGGAAAATGTGTTTCCAATACTGTGAAAGATGGCATAGAACTTTTAAAATTTCTTAACTCTTTCCTTGCAGTTCTAAAAGTTTCTCAAATTTTAGGCTGTTTATTACCAGGTTTCTTATAAACAGGTTTCTTATAAAAAACGTGTAGCTTCATCGGAACTCAGCTATTTTAATGAAGGGATGGACAACCAAAATGCATAAAATTGATTCAGTATACTGATATCTTTGAACCATGAGCAATCTCCTAAAAGGGAGCTTTTCTACGTCTGATTGTTGATTTATGTCATCCATTTCTGTCTTTGACATTGTGATAGAATGCAATTACACGCTTTTTTCATAAGAAAGTGGTTCACAAGACATCACTACTTACCGCTCAAAAAGCTAAGAAAGTTTCATTACCAAGCGAAAAAGATTTCCCTATAAAAAGACGTGTACTTAACTTATAAAAAGGTTATTCATGTAGCGTCATAAATGGGCTTTTGGATTGAATGCCTCAACAGTGAAAACCATTTAAGGTAGATCCTTGCAAGTCGACTTCAGGTTACTTAAGACAAGATCGCCCCTTTTCTAAAACTTTCCAGGGTAAACTTTAGCATTTTCTTGAGCTAATCAGTAGTTACTGGACAAATTTCCTAAGAATTTCGAGGTTAGACTCACTCCATGACATCGGACTAAACGTATGCCCATGCATAATATGTTGCGCAAGGCAGATAGGAAAGTAGCAGGAGTGCATTATTGACAACAATCAAAAAGGACAAACTTTAGGATCAATTCAAATCGTCAACTGCAAAATACATGTTGCTTTCTTTCAGAAACAAGTTTTCTGCTTTCCACCGGTATATCTTTTAATACTTTATCAACCCCAACTGTAAATATTGTTTAAATGTTTCTGAAAATTCTCGAAATCCCAAAAACAGCTATAATCTAGATGAGGCAACTGTACGACGAATCGAGAAATCAACGTTTCAGTTGATTTCATGAAAATAACTCTTTTGTAACAGTGTGAATTATCCTAAATGATGAGGATTTGCTTTCAGTGTAATAAAAAGATTTTTTTATCAACACTAATTGTCAAAAATTTACTTTTGAAGTTCAGCCTGCCTGTCCATCTTATAATTTTCTTAATTTTTGTCTGATTTGAGCCTTATGTGTCTTATATATTTGCTTCTTATAAACAGTGTACCTAATGTAGACCATCAATATTATGTAGAAAGATGAAAGACAATAATAAGGAAGCAAGAGAAGGAATTCCTAATATCAATTGAAACAACATAACAACGATCACCTACATAAAAAAGCAGTCGTCCTTAGTAACAAATGAAATGCAATGTCAGACACAATTTCCTTGACTTTCCTTCACACTTTTCGCAAACTACTTCCTGATATAGCCTGCCGAATTTTTGGGTAAAAATGTTATATGTTAACTCAATCACTTGCATTATTTGCTTTTTAAACAGCAACTCACCGATTATGGAGTCCCAATACACATTTTTCTATAACAAACTCAAGGCCGAGGAGTAAAAGTTTCTTAATTTTTCTAGCCACATTATAGTTCTATAAGTTTCCTAAGAGCTTCATAACTTACTGAAAAGATGGTAATGAAAACGAAAACAAAACGTAAAAACAGTCTTCTGCAGTGCCCATAAGTCTTATTGGCAATAAAACACACTGTAGTGGACACTTCTAAATTTATGGAGAAAAACGTGTTTCCGAAACTGCGAAAGATTGCACAGAAATTTATAAAGTTTCTTAACTCTTTCCTTGTAATTCCAAAAGTTTCTTAACATTTAGGCTGTCTAATACTATGGTTTCTTATAAACTGGTTTCTTATATAAAAAACGTGTAGTTCTAGACGTCCAACCTATACGCTCAAATTCGCTTTTGAGAGAGACAGGAAACTAATATTTGCTACAATGCAAATTCACCGTATGAAGGACAATAACAAACAGGGCATATTAAGTGATATACAAAAAGTATAAAATAAAGCCCGGATTCCTTTCACACAACGCCAGGCAGCAATTACCTACGGCGCGCCGGGGATCTGAGCTACACTACGTTTGAAATCACAAGATGAAAAGGCTTTGACAACAGGTTCAATCGAGTTTTCGGGCTGCACCTCACAAACGCAAGTTCACATCAGTTAATAGAGATGTACTCCATAAAGAAAAGTCGGAAGAGGAGGGACAGTTCTCTCCATAAATAAACTAAACCCAGGTTCCATTAATATTTAGTTTGTCAAATGTGCTTCCTGGACACAGCAACACCAGCCTTACGTACATGTCTAGACATTTGTGAACCGATACAAATAATATCATATTCTGAAAAGAAATCTGTTTATTTGTTTGTTTTGTTTTATCTGTAGAAAAAGTCGTCATGTATTCCGTAAATCTGATAAGTGAGGAATCAAAATCGCTTTAAATCTGACATCCAATCTATACTTTTCACCTCTCCTTCATATCGTAATAGATCCATAGCATTCCATGGCTACCGAACACAGGATTTAATACATCGCAGAGTGAATCTGGACGATGATGAAACTTTAACGGAACAAGCGCCAAAAAGCTTGAGAAATATGCTGTTGTTACGAAATGTCGCGAACGCTACAACGATTGTGAGATATGAATGGGTCATTGGAATGCCAGAAACCAATTGAGCAAACAGTGATGAAACTAACGGAGCAGGAACGGAAAGTGCCAAGGCTAGTAACACCCAGAATAGGGAATAACACTAATAGATGAATGAAGATTTATCTCTGGGCAAGTTTGACAACCATGCACAAAATAGTTGCCAAATGATTCAAAGAAAAAGTAGAATCTGTGCCTGTGCTCCGAGCCAACGGCATCTACCAAAATGCGTTATTAGCACGCTTTGCGTGGCATTGGCAAATAATGTACTTACAAATAGGACGGCCTGTAATTGGGCCAAAGATGCATCAATATGTCAGACATAATAAACTGTGTGTAAGCTGAATGACAGAAGAAACTACGAAAATAAAAGGCGAAATAACTCACTTGTCTTGTTGATGTTGGCATTTAGAATGTGATCCATTGCTACGAGTGACTTTGCCTCTAAATTATCCCATAATACAAATGCTTCTAGATATGATAGGATTACAAGATGACATAGGACATTCATCTTCAGTTCTGTTGAAAAACGATAAAGTAAGTTCACTGTACGTTTCCTCACGACCTTTACACGACACTCGCCGTTTATGCAAAATAGTCGAAAGCTTGAACAATATATTGTTAGTGGTTACAACCAAGACATGATTGCCCCCCGTGCTACCACTAAATGTGGTTTCATTACATTCTTTGCAAAATCTGTTTCTACGATTCTGTTCTGGTCGCTATCTGCATCAAATGAGCTTTGCAAATATTATTTCATTCTCTCAACAAGGTACTACGATCAGTACCCACTTCTACATATCAATCAAGCGCACCGAAACACTTAGGAGCACACTTAGATAGTTCCGGTCAGTGCCGGAAATGAAAGACAGTTCAATTAGACTGTTGACATCTCAAATGTCCGACAGCCTAAATGCAACTCTTGCCAAATGTTCTGCTGGTGAAGTGCAACAATCCGCTGCTTCTTTATCACATATCCTTGCAGTAGCCTAGTATCGTCATTCACACGTCTGCTATGTATAAACGTTAGGCCATTTTTGGGCAGCAAAGTTCTGTGCTTAGAGAAAGTTTGAAGAATTGCTATTCGTATATTTTTGTATAAGAAACTTAGTGAAGAGGATTAGGGCCAGAAGATTCTTAAATTTTCGTGCATGTAGGGTTTGCAAGTGTCTTCTGTTTCCAGGCCCGTCGGAACCGGGGGGGCTGGGGGGGCTTCAGCCCCCCCAATATTTTGCAACTATTTGCTCTTTAAATTTTCGAGAAAACATTGCAAAGCCATACTATAAATTCGCAAAAATATTAACCAGTTCAGTTACCAGCTATTCCTTTCAATCATTTATTGCGAGTTCAAAGAACCAATGTATACTTGATCAGGAACGTTAAACAGCATGAGCGAAGAAAGTGAAATCTTGAAAACTGAATATGTTATGCGAAGATCCTGGGAGGCGTCAGGGTCTGACTTTTATGTTCCATCAACCTTAAAACACTTCATTATCGATAGTATTGTTTGATAACCTGATTATTTGGTAAGCAGATTTTTGGACAATTTTCGAACAGAGATTTGTGTATTAAAGGTAATGTAGCACACAAAAGCACACAAGCATAGGTGATTGAAAAAGAGTGTTAAAAGGATCGTTAAATTTTGTTTTGGGAGTGTTTATGATTTCTTAAGTTGATTGCTGTCGTGCATTGCTCGGAGACTGTAGGAAAGTTTTGCTGTCAATGACTGGAAAGTATTCCGTTAGCTTTTTCTGCCACAGGTAATGTTAGTAGGTGACTGCAAATACGTAGATTCCAGCCAATTTACAACTTCCATTTCAAAAATTGTCTTAATTCTGTAAATAGTAATTCATCCATTAAAAATGGCAATTTGTATAGCCAGGTTGCTTTCCAGCAATCTAAAGGGCGTGGCCGAACAAAAATTCTCCCGGAGCCCAGTGCAGTTTGCTTTATTCACAGCCCCCCCAATATCAATTTCGTTCCGACGGGCCTGGTTTCTGTTTCTGTTCATCTGTTTCTTAATTCAAAGTGGAGTAAAAAAGGTAGTAAACGTTATTAGTGCCCACCACCTATCTCCAATACATTATTACATTAGGGATGAAGCAGGAGCCCAAAAATAACTTGAAATAAGTGTAAATATTTTCTTGGTTTTCTGAACATCCATCAGAATTAAATCACGTACAAATTAACTACAGAGAACAGTTTCAACACCGTTGACCTCGTCGGGAGATATGTAGTGGCTTGAGCCGTGTCATAATACAAAACGCACAGTTTACCCAATAAACACCTCTTATACGAATGTAGTCTATAAGAATACCAAGCAGCTTAATATCATAGAAATTTAAGAACAATTTAAGAGTAATGCTAGCCTTCGTGAAGATATAAAGTCTATTTGAGTATTTCAGAAAACAAAATCACTTATACTGTCTGGGGGGTCATTACGCTATGCTGAACTCATCAATTCTTCAGGTGTCTGTTACACACTATTTCTAAAAAGAATATACTCCAAGCGAATAATAATGCTCAGAATCGCTAAGATGTAATTATAATTTAGTAATCTTAGGCTCAAAAGCCATAAATGTTAAAAATGCTGAGGCTTAGTAAAAAAAGTTAGTATTCTTATGAAAAAAGTATGCATTATATGATACCAAATAATTTAGTGGGATACGTGGAAATTAGTTAATTACTCAATTTGCTTAATATGTACCTGGCCAGATTCTTAGGGTTGAAGCAGTATAGACGTATAGTTTTTCAAACTTTGGCTTTTATAGCTTAATTTCTTATAACAAAAATGACATAGTAATAAAGCTTGTCTTTTCTAGAAATTAGGGAGGGACAAACTGAAAATATATGAAGGAGGAACTATATGGTAGTCTTGGGGAGATATCTTTAGTGGGTGTTGGCCAGGGGATCTTTTAAAGGACTCTCACTGGTGGAAAATTGATATTCAGGGATGTCGCAACAGGGGATGTGGATTTAACTGCCTAGCTTCTATATAAAGCAAGAAATTGAAATAGATAATTGATTGAAAGTAATGAGACGAAGGAAGAAAGACATAATTTGATGAATTATAGGTCAACTGGTGGTGGAATTTGCCACTGTCTGGCGTGAGCGGTAAACTTCCAAAAAAGTGTGAAGGTTAACTACGGGCTACAAATCATCAGACGTGTGAGGCCATCCCTGCTTACAAATAACTTTATTGCAATTGTAAACTCTGTTTTCCTGAGTTATCTGCACTATTGCTCCCTACTTTAGCGACAACACAAGACTTGCTGCTGGTGGCCCCTTACATGACGATCTGGAGCTCTTTACCACTGAAGATTGTAAAGGCATTCAACAAGAAATGTCATTAACATTGCCAATCTGGTTTCAGCCGATTTACCAGCATTTGGTGGCAAAACCAGCACATTTTAATACCTTTTTCTGCTGAAAGAATTCCTAGCATGTTTTTGCTTTTTATTATCTAGAATCTTAAAGTCAGTATTCAAATACGCAAGAATTCAAAGTAATCATCTTTGAAGTTGAGTTAGTACACGTTTTTTCTTCTATAAAACTTTTTCCCCCAACACTGAAAGTTTATTAGCTTTCTCATGATTTCAGCACTTAAGCTTTTTTAAGACACTCTTAGCGAGAATATCATTTAGAAGGGGGCTTATTGGAGAGAGGAGCTTGATAATCTTTGAAATATGAGAAAATTGTCTATGGTGATATCATGTATATTTCAAGAATCTTCATCAATAACGTTGTCATCGTCAGTTATGTCTAGAAGCTGTGCCCCAGAACAGTTGTCGGAATCACCCCCTTTACATTGGGGTAGGATGTATCCTTCAGATATCATGCTCGCCACCAGCACTAAGGAACTTTGATAAATTCCGTGACAGTCCTTTTTACAGAAGAGAGTGCTGAGAGGAAAATATTTTCAGTGGGATTTTATAAGAATTTCGAATGCATGCTTTCGCCAAAAGTGATGGCATTGCCCCCAGTCCCCTTCTTGACCACAGCGACGGCACTAGCCATCACAGGGGAGCTTTCACGGACGACACCCATTTGGGCCACACCCTTTAGTACAGCGTACAATGAATTACTAAAATATACATCGAAAGGGTAACAAATAGCTATGGAAAGAGCATTGTGATATGACGTAATATTGAATTATACTAGGGCCCATCTCCTCAAACCTTTCTACACGAATTTGGATAAATTAAAATCTTGATCCTGGATAAAGCTGTTGAGATATGTCCCCCTAGTCTTGCTGTGGAGCCGCCTCTGCTTGGTCATACCTCTGAACTTGAGAGAGACTACACGCTTTTTATTTCATAAGGAACCAAGCTGAAGGCCTAGTTCCAAAAGTTCCTTATTTTTGGACCTGCAATGGTCAACTTGTAGTACTAAACGTTCCTTAATAGTTCTTTAATTTTCACTCCACATTTTGTGCCATACTTGTGGTGCAGACACAAGTAAACATTGAAGTTCTGAATTTTGCTCTTCAATATTTAGCTATAACTTAAGACCAATGAAACATGGAACATTTGACACAAGCATAGGAAACAATCTATGATGGATTTGGCTGCAAATGACTGGAATCAGTTTCCTAATTCTTGATTGTTTGCTGATATAAAAAATTTTCAAATTGAAACGTCCTTTAGGGAATTTTCCTTTAGTAGCATAAGTACTTTAAATATTTTGGCATTCTACATGTAGGTTCCTTATAAAGTGGTTCCTTACAAAAAAGCGTGTAAATCAAAGAAAGAGAGTCTGGGCATTTTTAGCATACTAACTACTGGGGGAAGGTCCCCAGTGGCCCAATGCCTTCTTCAGGAGTGACTGGCAAAATCAGAAAATTTCTTCAGCCATTTAGGCCCACCAAAAAATTTTAGGGCTATTTTAGCATCATCTAAAAGAAAGTATGATTTTTTGTTAGTAAATGAGGAATGATTGCTTTTCGTTTTCTACAAATGTGGCTACAGGGGGTGATCACGTAGCTTTTCCCCGAAATTTCTCCGTTAGTAGAAATCCCTTACAATAATGCTATGGTAAGATTTTTAAGCCTTGGATATGAGAAAAGTTACCCTCTCTCCTATGAATTCATAGTTGTGATCAGGGACATAACCCCCCTCCAATTTAAACAGCTGCACTGGCTTCAATACGATAAATATAGGGGTTCAAATGGGCCATGGGACTACTTCCCTGGCAATGCAGAATGGGGCACACTGAAGTCTGTTCTATTCTTGGCAGCATATGTAGACAGCTCACGCTTATTAATTGCTGCCATTTTACGATTACAACGTTTGTCACAAAATAGGACTGCCGCCATTTAGTTGGAGGGTTCATTGACAAAACTGTCTGGAATTAAAGGATCAGTGTCCTCGGTTTTAGTATTGACACACCCAAGAGTGAGTTTATGAAATCACAATTTGACAAGTGTCGTAAATTTATGAGAAAGTTACGTAGTTGCATATACGTGCAAAACCTCAGTCGATGACTAGCCAAAAAGTCTATAGGGAACAATAATTTTCAAAAGAGCACGCCACAAACAACCTCAATCGAGAACTCTTCAGTGCACTGATTCGGGGGGTAAAGCGACATTCTCGAACAGCCAGGTAAAAGAATGGCCGGCTTTCATGTCGGAGTCAAGGTGTATCAGTGGGTGTGGGCTGTGTGGACTGTAGAGTTGCCAGATTTGTTTATTCGGAAATATGTCGAGTCGTTCAAAAAATATGCCAGAATGACTCAAAATATGCCATTTTTGCCTCCGTCATAGGAGCTGCTTATACTTTTAGATGATTTTCCTGTTTAGAGAAAATACGAAGAGAAGGTCCCAAGTGTATATAAAACTTATCAACTTTCGTTGGTCTCAGAAATCGAGTACTAAACATCCTTCCTATCTTTTGAGCAGCTGAGTACTGCATCCTTACAAAAAAGCGTGTATGCCAGAAGTAAGAAATCATTTGCAGGAAAATTATACATCCCACGCTACTTCAAAGAGTGCCAAAAATTTTGCATTTAAAATGCCGATCTGGAAACCCTGTGACTGTGGAAACTTGCTGCTCCCCTGTGGATAACCATACCCAATGGCCTAACGAAACTGAAACGGAAAAGAAGTTAATACAAAGTGTATAAAGTAAGAAATAGGGATGGAAATTGATTAAACTTAAAAACTAGGATGCTACTTAGATAAAGTGTTAATCAATCAATTAATCAATAAAGGAACAAGTCCGTTTAGCTTCACATTTTCCTTTCCCCACTTACAGATACACAGTTTCGATTTACAACTGCACAAAGTGATTTGATCCAAGGTTTGTTCAGTCTCTGATTGAAATGCAATATCAAATAGCCTATTAATCAATCAAAACCTTTACGTTTAGAAACGACAAATCAAAAGGCGTTCTTTAATGATCCAGATAAGTCCACATTTATCCAGATAAATCTAAATAAGAATATGATTTCACTTGCAATTGGGTTCAAGTATCGATTTCATGGTGACGTAAAGCAGATTGTTTCGCTTTTGTATAAGTTGTAAATGAAAAGGTAGGCTCCAGTTTAACGTTAAAGCTTCGGTCTCTATTTATAATGACCTATCTGTTCGTTACGGCTACTGCTCGAGACTTAGTTCTAGGACTGCCAGTTATTCTGTCTTTAGGAGGTCGAAACAAAAGAACATGAGATATGCTTAGCATGGTATGCTTAAGTACGTGGATATGAGGGTTTTAAGCACAATATGCGAGATACAACAGATGAAAAAAGAGAAAATCTACACGGAGAAAGTTGACCACAAGACACCTTAACAGACTCCTTGTTGATCTGCTGGATGCACTGTGGGTGGCAAAGTCATTTGTCTAAAGACTGTTTTACATGAGACCTGAGATATGAAATTTTACTTATAATGGAGGTACTTCGGTTAGAATATTTTGAAAATTCTTCCATTCTGAGGTGAACTATCATGTTGGGCACTTGAAATGAAGTTAACTTCGCGTATATGGTGCATAAGACACAATCATCATGATCATCATCATCATCATCCGTCTGTCTGTCTTTTCCCGTATCCCCCTAACGGGGCCTAGGCTGACCCTGAGGTCAGTGTTGCCTTCAAATTGTTTAGAAGAGGTGATTGAGTCGGCTACACTCAATCCACTCTGTTACCCCAACAGCTACTTATCAGAACTGCAGCCTGAAGCTGCTGTGCCTGACTTTCACTGGAGGAGTCTGGTTGGACAGTTTGCCACAGGTCGTCAACATCTGCCCCAAATCATCATCATCGTCATCATCGTCATCATCGTCATCATCATTAATTTATTTTAAGTAGATAATATAATATAAAAATAATAGCTAAATTACAGCTAATTAAGGCCTACTATATACAATTTTTACAATTTCTCTCCCTGTGCATTTCTACATGCCCACTCAGAGCTTTCATGGGGTCCGCATGAAATAAGAAATCATTTCCCCTAAATAGGTCGTTATAAAATTCAAAAGTTTTTGCAATTACCAAATAATCATTTCATGACTGAAGCCGTTCTTAGTATCGGGGCTTGGGACAATCTGTCTACTGCCACCTCCTGGTCCTCCTGCATTCCTGATCTATGGAACAGTTTCAAATTGTTATTAGAAGTATAAAACTATCGGCAATCCTTACAAATCACTATCATTTTATCACACCCTTCTGTCAAATGAGAAAACTTTCTACACTTTTTTATAACTCCAGAAGGAGAATACTCAATCGTTTATCTCATACCGTGCTGGCCATCCATTTTTTACTTGCATAGAACTCATTGCATGCACGATTGACAAACATTTATCTCTATTTCTTAGTTGATGGGAAGTTGCCTCTGCGGGGGAGCTTCACTGAAATAAGACAGTCATAGATTCTGGTCGAGATGGAACAATACGCGATATGGTATGTTGGGGGAAAATAGATCATATTTCATTTCGTCCCAAAATGAAATCTCATACTGGCAAGGGGATCTAATGTCCGATCAGATTTAATTAGAAGTTTCAAGTGTAAAGCAGGTACAAAATAATATCGTCATGTCAAAATCCGGTTAAACACAGGCACGGCGCTACAAAATAAGGAGTGGGGCTACACATAAAAGTGAGGGGTACAAACAATAAATTGCTTGATAAAGGGTAGAAAAATCACTGGCTGGCGAAAATTGGGGGGGGGGGGGCTGAATGCCCGAAGCAACAACCTAAGATATCTTGCTACACAACTTGTGATGTTAAAGCATGCCCAAATCTCAATAGTTGTCATTCAAAGTATACAATGTTGTCCTTTTATGCCTTTACTGCAAAGTGCTAGAAAACAGGAGCTTTTATCTAAAATGGGAGAGCGGGAGATTTACTCAAAAAACGGGGTCTCTTAGAAAAAGCAGGAGACTTGGAATGTATGACGGTATCGCACAATGAAAAACAGGGACGAATCTACTGGAGGTATAGAGGGACTGCTTGTGAATTTGTCTGGCAATTCTGGAGGATTTCATTTACTTAACTCATTCACTGATGTTCTTTACACTAGCGTATTATGACATTTATAGAAAACGAACAGAATTAAACGTTTGGTAGTTTTTACTCTCATCCTTTGACTCAGTTACTTTTTTCAAGAGTGACATGTCCTTTTGTCAGAGATGCCGAGATTTTTCGTGGGCATCTTTGCTTCACCATAGAAAATGCCTTCACACTCCCCCTTTCTTATAGAGAAAATCCAGGTTTGGCCCCAAAAACAAATCCTATGTTTGCAAATTGAACTGCAGTACTTTCATGAATAGATGAGGAAGTTAAGTTTTCAGTTATCAAACGTCGCTCTTCAGAAATAGGCCAGTGAACACCAGCAATCTGACGTTCAGCGTTCAGCAAGATTTTTCGCCTGTAATATTTTCTGCGCAACTAGCATGAATTGCCTAGTTTCCTCTGCGCTAAAGGCATATTGTGTAGAACATGTGTAGAAGGGGTTGAATTATAGGCAAAGTAGGATAGTCAACGATCAAGTTTATAGAATGCCCTCAGATACACCATGGAGTGAACATATCTCTTGATTTTACTTACGTCATTAGCTATATGAATAAGCATGGAAATACACGAATTGGAATATCATCATAAGTACCAATGTCAAAACTTTGCAGAATTGCTTTATCATAAATATCCCATAGCTTATGGTCAAAGCGACAACTGTGTGTACAGAGGTGTTCATTTTCGGTGATCCCTTAAAAGTCTCATATGTCATGTTTTTCTGGTTGGTTGTGCACTCCGTCTCACCAGAAAAGCATAGGTAGTTCCATATAATAATTAGCGCCCCCTTCGTCTTTTTTCACAACTGAAAGCTGTTTAACCATGTTAATTGCTGCTCTAGTACACTCTGGTATTTGAAAGAGTAGGGTAAAAAATATTGCAAAGGAAACAGACAGGCATTGTCGACACAACACAAAAAAGTGCTCCCCAAGTTGAATGTGTTTCATACCGTTAAAACCTGCCAGTTGGAAAATCAAACACTTCAACTATCTAGTCACATGTTTATCATGTACACAGTCTCATTTTGCCAGGTTATTTTATATTTTGCGGCATTTTGCCAGATTCTTTTACATTTTTGCGGCATTTTGCCATATTTACATTTGGTGTCACACTCCATATTCCTACGAGCAGTCAGTGGTGTTGATGAGCATCATAACCAAATTTTCTGGAAAAGCGGGAGGTTCATATATTTTCATTTAAAAAATACTGGAGAAAATGGGAGAATGTCTACTTATACTACAAGAACCGATACACTATCTCTTCTTTGCACTTTGCTGTGTTTTATTAAATGTGAATTTCAACAACTATTATCTCATTCATGTGCAAAAATACTTAAAAGAAACGACCAATCAAAGTGTTTTACACCCAGCCCATACAATATTTAAATCAGTGGTTCTCAATGGGGGCGGTAGCGCCCCCAGGGAGCGTTTTTGAGATCTAGGGGGGTGTTGGAGATCTTTAGAGTAAAATCATAGGGTCAATGAAATATACAGATTATTATACGAGCTTCTACAGTATCTACTAAGCATTGAACGTGAAAATGTTGGAGCTGAGATGGGGGCGGTCGATCAGTGGGGAAACCTGAAAGGGGGCGGTGGCTCAATAAAGGTTGAGAACCACTGATTTAAATCATCAACGTTTTACTCAATAGCTGCTTTCTTGCACTTCAAAAGGGGCTCTTTTGACGACTCCAGTTTTGGCACTCCATAAAAATTTGCCTACTGTTCCCAGCTTCAACCGTCCTGTTTTCTAGCCAAATGCTATCAATCAAAGCATACTTTGCCCAGTCTTGTCTCAAAAGTATGGATGTTAAATTTAAACTTTATCGATCATTAATATCAATTCTAATGGGAAGTGTTGCAAACAATAAACAACTTTTCCTGTAAAAGCATATGGAAACGTCAAAAGTTGTTGTTCAAAGTACATAAAAATGCCCTTTGCCTTTACTAAGGTGAATCCCATGTACGGTTCCATATATGTTGGGGGGGTGCCTGTCAGAGGAGCACTTATCCTGAGCCCCCGGCATAGTGAGGTAGGGTGGCCAGTTCCTTTCCTCGCCGCCTTTAACTTTCCCAGTGCTCCCACCTGGTACCCATTTACCGCTGAGTGGACAGTGAGCGAGCATCCCAACTATGATCCGAGGGTTCGGCTCGAAACATCCTTTGCTCAGCAATCAAGCGCTCTAACCACTTGCCCATTCACCCATTTGCCTTTACTACAAAGTATTAAAAAGCGGGAGACTTCTTATCAACAACGAGAGAACTGGAGATTTAATCAAAAAATGGAAGTTTGCCGTGAAGAAATGCGAGACTTGGAATGTATGTGTTGAGGAATGATTCATGGCGGTGGACTGATTTTCTAGACGAATGAACAAGCTTAGATTCTAATTCCTCTATCTTTAAATTGATTTGATATCTGCTACTGTCTTCTTTTGAAGCCAGACTATTGTACAGGTTTAGGTGTTCTGTTATATTAATGAACCTTAATGATTCACGCCTAGATAAGAGGATGAAAACAGTTAGAAGTCAGGATCATTCATTAATCTGGAAAATGACTCAGAAGGGAGAAAACTGAAGGAGTATTAGAAGTAGGTTAGAGAATATGCAGAAGATCGATTTATAAAACTTTTCGAAATCACAGAATGCGCAATGACGCTATTTTACACTTCATGGCCCAAAACATGCACAACCAGATAAAGGAGAAGGTCTGCACGGCTGTAATAGTATTTGAAGAAGGTGCAGATGGATTCCAAAACGAGACAGATCAGAGAACAATGATGCAAAGAAATCAAGACAGTTTAAATTAATGTCTGGGACTCCTTTAATCCTCTAAGATTCATGTAAGATCAATCTAGAAGTTAACATGTTGAATTATGTGTTTATCAGCACAACCTTGGCAAGAATTCCTGTTTGTTCTAAAAACTAAAACTGACATGATTTTTTACATTGTCTCATTTATCGTCTACATTATTGTTTGTTGCATTTAGAGAGAAACTAACTGGATTAATTATAATATAGAATGCATTTTTTGAAAAAATGAGCCATGTTTAATACTGGTTACTATGTCAGTGATTGAAACATATGAATGCTATCTCTGAAATAAAAGTCACGAGAAAAGAAAACATTTTTCAATGTGTCTACACAAGGGTAGATCTTGGTCTGTTCAGCGAAGAGATAAAAATGGTTTGATATGAAACTTGGATTTCCCTGTAAGGCAAGGACGATATGTGCAGTAGGATAAAGTCCAGATCATTAGTCTAGACAGAGCCAATGAGATACGCATAAGAACCACTTAAATGTCAACTGCAAGTTCAACGTTTACATTCTCATATCGAATAGCTTCCTATGGCAAGAAGACTTAAAGTAAGGAAATGTACGTGGGAAAAGGTAGCAATATTTTGGTACAGCTAACAGAGAATTTGAATTTGAGTATATGAACAAGTAAAAATGACAGTTAACTGTATGGATAGAAATCAATGTAGCGCATTTCTTAGCATGGATTCCTGCTATGGTTCATATATGCACTCAACGAGGAAGAATACATTTAGACCTAATGGTTTTGCTAAAGCTACATTATGCCATTTTGCTTTTCTCCGCTTATGTCATGGAAAATGCTGCTAGTTGTCACTGGTACAGCAAAATGCTTGTTAGTAGCCTCATTATCAAAAGGAGGCTTGAATGGCAAAAATCACTAAATTTGATTACAGTGTACAACAAGTTTGCTAAGTGAACAGTTGAGACCCGATGGATAAATAACAGTTTGGGTCCCCTTGAGTGCTATATCTTTATTCTCTCTAGATACTAGCCTAGGCAGTTGTTCTCAATTCGAAGCCAAAGTCTCCTCTTGCTTTAATTATAGGCTTTATATGTTGTAGCTGTAAGCAAGCGCATTGTAGTCAGTGACGCACCGAAGGACTCTTGAGTGGGGGTATACCAAAAGACATTTATCGACAGGCATGAACAAGGTTCCATAATTTACAAAAAGTTTCCATAATTACTGAGAAATTAGGATCCTCGCTTGTACTTCTGTGAAAAGTGGAAAGTTTGACACTATACATTCCCTCCTATGGCACCCCTGGCTGTCTTATGCTGAGCTAGAACTAATATAGGTCTTTCTAGCGTACACACTTCTTTATATGAAGACCTGATTTTTCACTGAGCCTCAATATTCTTAAATTTTTTTGATTTTTTTAGCCAGAGATTATTTTAAAATTATTCTTATTTGAAACCTCAGCGACCTTGAGTATTAATACTCGTACAGGCTATATTCTTATGCAAGCATGCAACAGACACTCCCTGACGAGCTTCTAAATCTCATCATTTCGTAATGACTGTCAGTCCAGATAAGAGAAACGTGCACTTGTTTTGTTTCTAAAAAAACTCAAATCAACAAAATAATTAAGCGTTCACGAAGTTTGAGCTTTGCATTACACGTAGTCTAGTAAGAAAGTGACCTATGAAAATTGCTAAGTCATATACCTTTAAAATCCACTATTCACGCAAGACAGTCATCGCTTTACTTTTAATTTGCATAGATTTGTTGTGGCAACCTAAGTAGTAGATTTTGTGGTTGTGTTAGTGCCTGTCTGTGTAACACTGTAGTTCTACGCATACTCGGCTAGTCTTGTTAAGGTCTTAAGAAAGCTTCAGTACTGAAATAATGAAAGAACTAAGAATGTTTTGAAACCAGTTATTTCCAAAATGTAGGAATACCTTTCTGAATATATAGTGCGATCCAGAAGCGCTATGTGGACGATACGATAGAGTAAGGACATCGTAGCAAAAGAAACCTCCTTCTGACACCCACCATCTAACCTTAAAACTAATTATTGATTTAAGTAACAAACTAAACACATATTTGCTGAAAGTATGGAGAAGTATATTCAATGTCCCATCCTACAGAAGGAGATACGATCAATTATTTTTTCTAATATTTGCAGAGCTAAGTGACTGAGACACAAAGGCCGGGGAACTTAAGAAACCACGTGACTAGAATATTTATCCACCACTTAGAGCATTCTGGACTATCAGATTCGAAGAGGTCTGATACTCACAAATAGTTGCTTGTATGCAAATTGAGCTGTGATCACAGCATTAATGGAAATATGCAAGATTAGATATACTGATTACTTAATAGAAGTGGGACGTTCAAAATTCAAAATGGATAGTTCATCAAAGTATCTAAGAATTGTTGATCATATAATCATTTACATGAAAATCGAGACCTCTCTCTTGCACTATGGAGAAAAACATTACAAGATTTGTGTTCGGATCAATCCAGACCCCCAAAACATCGCGTAGATATTGAGTTGTAATCTGGCCCTCAAGTAAATATCTTGACACATCAGAATAATCAATTATGCCCTGCTACCTTGGGAAGAAGTTTCTGTTCAATGAATTTCAATTCCAGCATGAAAAGAAACAGTTCAGTTCTTCTTGTGTAAGCGAATTATAATATTTTCGATCCACAGACACAACTTTATTCACTTTATTCAGATATGACGTAAAAAGCCCACATAAAATACCCACAACTGTTAAGAAATTCTGTCCTAAAATGGTATGATTTTGATCACTCCCATAAGAACCTAACTTACCTTAAGATTTTAAATTCTTTTAAATAAGATGCTAAGTTTTGAATTTCACTGATTCAGCAAGAAAATTGGGAGTTTTCTTTCAATAGAAGAATATCATTTCTGAATGCAAACTGTTTTTATGATGGACCGTTATCCTAAATTGTTTATTCATATTCCTTTGATACGAACCTATTAACCTACATTTATAGATAAATACATAAATATAAATATATATATGTATATATATATATATATATATATATATATATATATATATATACTAAGTCATGAGTGGGCTACCACAATTGGAAAATTTATTTTGGCCCCAGTGCGGATTCGAACTCACGATGTTTAGATCAGAAGACTCCTGTGCTAATCAATTGCGCCATCCAGGCACAAAAGAATAGCGGTGGAATCTTAAGGTCATTCTACCGTGAGTCCCTCAACGCATCTAGGGCCTTCTCTATGTTTCGGCTATAATGCCTTCTTCAGAGCCAAGCGTACTTTATAATATTAATTCGGCTAAGGCTGACATAGGTAAATACTAAGTCATGAGTGGGCTACCACAATTGGAAAATTTATTTTGGCCCCAGTGCGGATTCGAACTCACGATGTTTAGATCAGAAGACTCCTGTGCTAATCAATTGCGCCATCCAGGCACAAAAGAATAGCGGTGGAATCTTAAGGTCATTCTACCGTGAGTCCCTCAACGCATCTAGGGCCTTCTCTATGTTTCGGCTATAATGCCTTCTTCAGAGCCAAGCGTACTTTATAATATTAATTCGGCTAAGGCTCACTCATGACTTAGTATTTACCTATGTCAGCCTTAGCCGAATTAATATATATATATATATATATATATATATATATATATATATATATATATATATATATATATATATATAAACTAATCCTAAGCCGCATCCACAACGTATATAAATTACATAAAAAGAATTACACCACAAATACACTATCCTCTAAGTAAACGTTTCGATTAAAATCTTCATCAGTACTGATGAAGATAAAGATTTTAATCGAAACGTTCACTCAAAGGATAGTATATTTGTGGTTTATTCTATATATATATATATACATATATATAAATATATATATATATATATATAAATATATATATATATATAAATATATATATAAATATATATATATATCAATATATATAAATATATATATATATATATATAAATATATATATATATATATATATATATATATGTTAGAGTACAAGTTTTTAGTGTTATCAATTGGTCACGTCTTGTTGAGTATCGTTAGTCCTTTGTTTTATTGGCTCCGTCTTTTGTTGTTTCGCCATCGGCATATTGTGTTATTGCACCATTCATCTCCACAGTTGCTGTCATCATCTCTTTGTTTTGAGTGTTCCTAGTTGTTATCGTGTCAATGTCATATTGGTGTGTTGTACTTGGGATATCCGTTTTGTACTTGTAACCCCAGTTGTGATATAGTTGCAGTTATGTACAGTCGTGTTGGAAAAGCCTTTTTAAGTTAAGTCTCGTTTCGAAGTTGTCAATTATTAGTGTATCTTTAGAGTGTTGTTATGGGAATACACCGTTTATTATACTTGTATTAAATAAATCGTTTTACATATATATATATATATATATATTTATATATATAATATACAGATATATAAATATATATATATATAAATATATATATATGAATATATATATAAATATATATATATATATATATATATAAATATATATATATATATATATATATTTATATATATAATATACAGATATATAAATATATTTATATAAATATAAATATATATATATATATATACATAATGTGTGTTTTTGGATATATATATATATATATATATATATATATATATATATATATATATATATATATATATATATATATATATATATATATATATATATATATATATATATATATATATGCATGTATATATATATATAATTATTATGAATTACATGTAAACATGCTCTTTACAATTAAATACATAATTTATAGAAGCATATAAGCAAAAATGTGCATAAATACTAAAAATATAATATGCACATATATTTGTATTATATATACATGTTTTGCATATATGCACATGTAAATTATGTATACTCACTTGCATAGAGCATGCATACATGCATTACTTGTTAAAAATAAGTCCTAACAAAGTCTTGGTGATAAGAAAATGTTAGGAAAGTCTTAGGATTAGACAAGAAGATGCATAATAAATCAATGTGCAATAGGCACATATCATAAACGACAGCTGAATGGCAAATGTAAGGTAATTGCAGTGGCGTAGCCAGGATCATTTCTTTGGGGGGAGGGGGTGGGTAGAAGAGCGAGTGAAGCAAGAGATAATGGGGACCCTGCAACTGTAGCGCCAAATGTTGAGAAGGGAGGAGAAAAGACTGGGGTTTCGGGACTTCACCCCCCAGGAACACATTTGACCCCACTCTGTAACTCTTGGGGAACACCTATTTTAAACATAGAGAGGTCTTTTCTACATAGAAAACGGCAGTTCAAATCATGGAAACTTTTAATAGATCTGTTATTTTTTCAAAATTGAAAGATATTACGATACAATTTCACAACATCGCCGAAAAGCTGGGGGTATTTCACCCATCCGTACAACCCCAAAGCTCCGTCTTGAGAAGCTGCAACTGTAGTGCGGTATCATTTTCAAACTTTGATAGTGCAAGCCATTTGTTTCAAGATGCTTTCTCAGATTCGAATTTTTTCAGGTGCCATACATTTCACGATTGCGGGGCGACCTCCCCTTTGCCCCCTGGGTGCGCCACTTGGTAATTGCATCTGAATTATTGCCTTGTCCTATGGAAAACCGCTTTAACTTTTGCATCTGCCAACAGTGGCTACCTTTTCAAACATTTGGAATTATTTGGTTTGTTGCATGTGATGTCATCTTTGCAAAACATTGGCATTCTACACGACTAGGCCATTTAACCACAATTAAATTCAATACCAATTGGTAGGTATGTTCAATTTCGATCTTGGAATGATGGCTAAAGGCATCATTAAGCTAGAATTCTTTATATACATAAAATCCGAAGGAAGATAGCCGCAAAAGGGAAGAAGAATGCAATAATAGATTAATCTAAACAAACTGCGTATGGAATATTGACTACTAATGGCCGAATTTCATTCCATTTGTATGAATGAAAACGATTCCTTTCACTGAACTGGTGTAACGGCTTTACTAATGAAGTCTATTATACAGACGAAAATATCGAGACTGGCTAGACAGTTAACAGTGCGAAATAAACTGAATCGATAATACAGTGAACTTACTTAACGAAATAGCTCTAAAACTTTTGCGTAAAATACCACTGCATCTTTTGCATTTGAGTGAGCATTGCTAATAATGATAAATGTCTGTCAGGATAGGCTGCGCGTTCTTTATAGACATTATAAAACGAGACATTGCCGTATTCACATGGTATTATTTCGCATGGCATACCAAAGTCAAGTGTATTCAAAGAATTGCTGTCTCATTCAAAGAAATGCTAATAGTCGATAGAATTGTAATGCTAGCTCACCTGGGTGACAGCAATAGAAAACATCATTCGGTGGTCTCATGACAAATGGCAGTGATTGAAATGATTGTAAAACAGCCCTTTTATATGAAATCTGTCTCATGGACGAACAATACAAAATATACAACAGTTTTCAATTCAGCCTAGAAATTATGACGTAAAAGTTAGCTTAGTTGCTGGACCGCACGGAATCTATAGATCTTCAGCAGAGTAATAACGAGTAAATTCTCAGCAATTCCGTTAAATCTGTTCAGGCGATAGATTAAATCGTTGTCTATTGCCTATTCACGAGCATACATACGTTGGTTTTAATTACTTCAGTGGATAATCAGACCAGAGCCATATTGAAACTGCTTAGCATTGAATAATATAGCTGACAAACAGTTAAGTCATTGGAATGGCTCCTCAATATATGGAGTGTTTTTAAACTATGTATAATTGTGTCATTTTAATTAGAGATCAAGAGTTATCTATTTCTTCCAGGGTCTATCGTAAGTGTAGACCTGACTTACTTTATGAAGTAGAAAATCGTAGCTGTGTATCTGTAATAAGGGAAGTGTGGATTTCTAAATAGGACATATCTGTTTACTGAAAGTGGCTCATCGACACTAAAAATCTATATTATATTGCCCCCTAGATAACTTGCTAGTTTTTTGCTTCTGCCACGCCCTTTGTGTAATCGTAAGGAAACACCACACCCACCTTTTGCAAAAACATAGTTATGTATGCACATTATTATTTTAGGCTCTGGTGTCCACAGTTTAGTCATTTCACTCGTTTAGGTTACCATTCGAATGCATCTTTGCATTTGTTTTGTACACAGAAAGGATCTGATCTTCACCTTCATTATCAATAGAGAATTTGTCAATTGGAAATTATATGTAAATCCAAAAAGCTTAAACATAAATGCAATATCTCTTATTTGTTCATTGTGCAACTGCAACAAAAATAACGAATGCATTGCTGATAATGAAAGGATCGTAAGAGTGAAGATACTTTACTTGACTCTCAAGCAAACTTAATGTCATTCAAATTGCTTACAAATTAGCACCTAGCCCAGTAATTCCCTTACTGGGGTCTGTAGCCCCTTAATAAGGGATCGCGAAAGGTCTCGGGTGAACAGCGAAGGGTTTCAGGGGATCGCATGAGGCATCCGTCGCTTTTTCGAGTCGTTATTTTATATACCTGAGTCATTGTTGATATTTGTAGTCCGTGAAATCATATCGATCAAAGCATGCATTTATCCCTCCAGAACCCCCCCCCCCAGATTCGAAAAACCATGTTTTAGGGGACCGCCATGGAAAATAATTTGAAAAGTTTGGGAACCACTGATCCAATCAGATAACAGAGCAATAGCAATGCATTATGGGAGTTTTCAGTTGGTGTTTACACTGTTCCTGATAATACTGTTGGCTGTTTTAATAGAAATATCGATTGTACTTCACCATTAATTTCAATTCTTCATTTACAAGCTAGAGAATGGTTTCACAACCGAGACGGTCGAGAAGTGTTCCACTAGGGTCATTAGAGCTGATTTCCATCAAAATTCTTGCATCTTTATTTTGAAGTTTTTGGAGCTGACAAATAGTAGTTGTCCCACAGCAGCCTCATACTTAAAACAGCAATAATGGAAGTGGGGCTCCACAATACTTGTGTAAAATGTTTCCACAGAAGCAATAGGGAGGATGTTTTTGCATATTTTAGAAACCCAATGGCTCTGGAAACTTTGGAAAATATCGCTTTAATGTATTCCAATCTAAACTGTTATCAACTTGAACTCCGTGATACCTTCATCCTGGACCCACCTTGGACAAAAACCATCCTCCAATTGCTTCTGTGAAAACATTGTACACAAGTATTTTGGAGCCCCACTTCCGTTATTGCTGTTTTCAGTATGAGGCTGCTGGGGGCAACAACTATTGATCAGCTTCAAAAACTTCAAAACAGAGCTGCAAGAATTTTGATGGAAATCAGCTCTAATGACCCTAGTGGAACACTTCTCGACCGTTTCGGTTGGAAGACCATTCGCAAACTTGTAGATGAAGAATCGATATTAATGGTCTACAAGTCTATCCATGGGCTTGCTCAGTCCACAGTACTTGCACAATCTTTTCACATGAAACTCTATTAGCAGCTGTTGTACTCTTCGAAATACAACGAATGATTTGAAGATTCCAAAGAAAACATCAAACATTGGCCAAAACTCGTTCTCGTATCGAGGTGAGAAACTCTGGAATAGCCTATCAACTAACTGAGAAAAAACGGTCGCATTTACGGTATGCACTCACCTAGAAGTTTAAAAAGGGAAGTTATCAAGTGGGTTACAATAATTTCATATTTAACAGTTAAAATAGAATTTGAAGCAGTACAGAAATTTGAAAATTTTCATCTTTAAAAAGTGGGCAAAACATTAACATGTGATTGTATTTCATTTTTCTGTTTTCTGCTCATTCTTCGTCAAGGCAAAGCTTTATATTTTGAGAATATGTTGAATCATGCACCAATCACGTTTTATCGCAATTTAATTTTGCAGACAGTACAATATCTCACAACATCTCTCAACAGGGAATAACTGCTATGATACACAACAGCAGAAGACGGAGCGGTATACTTTTGACTGATAGTCCTTTATCTCAGCAACCTTTGAAACTGAATCATAATCTCTAAGTAACATTCGAAGGATATATCTTTCAGATTAATCTTGGTCACACTCGGTCATATTTGGTCACATTCCAAAGTCTGGTCTCCTATCAGCAAATCAATCAGTATGTAGGTTTAGACGTCATGATCAAGAACAACCCAAGAAAACGTCAATGTTATTTTTTGGCTATGTCCTCCCCTATTCCTTCGCACATATGACAAAACAGCTATTTCTGGTACATTCAGGATATTGCATTACAATGCGAACTCTAACACTGTTGACCACATATCATCTATAACGTTATATGATGTCGTTCGATAAATGTCATCTACAGCTTTCACATTGTTTCCTGAATTGAAGCTCTTTATTCTTTTTCATAATGAATAAACTACAATAGTCATTCAACGATAAATTTTTGGTTTATTTAACGTTTTATTTGTTTTATCATCATTTCATTCCTTCATCCAATGCTTAGCCGACCTTTAATCATCTGCCGTTCATGACGTTGTCAATAATAACAATCAGGGTTGTCAAATGGTCTATGAAAGAGTAGGCCAAACGCCCTATAAAAATAGAGAAATCACATCAAAATAGGCCAAAATAGAATTGAACCCACATGACGTATATTTTTGAATCATGAATACGCAAATTGCATGGCTGCTGTCGTATGCACAGAGGAAATGAAGAGTTCCAGCATCTTTGTCATGTTGTCCAATATGACATTGCTATGGATTAACATTTCACTTCATATAAAGAGCTGTAAACGTTATCTGCTCTATCCACAGCCTATCTAACCTTTTTGTCATTCCAAATGAGTAATCAACTTAAAAAAAAGAATACAGGTATTTGTTATGATTCTCAAGGCTAATTCTATGTGTGGTGTACGAACAAAGACCTCGTCATGTCTCCTTTCGTATCCTGTTATCACAGAATCTATTCTGTGCTGTTATTTCCCCTCATCGTAAGCCGTCTATCATTATTTCAAAGTATCCATAAATAATTTATGAGCACTGGTACAATTACAAACTTTAACATACAGAGCTCAAAGGTGAGAAAATCAACATAAAAGTTTTTCAATGCATTCATGAAAACAGGTAAAAAAAGGCAAAGTTTCAGAAACAGGCTGAGCATTATATTTCAGGCAAACTACCACTACACCATGCCAAAATTATTAAATTTGGCCTAAAACAGATTGAAACGCTGATTGCAATGACAATATTCACAGTGATGAAACATGCATATTTTTATTAGCCATTTCCTACTTCATATTCGTATCTCTTCCTCGTTCTATACTCGATCTTTTATTCACTTTTTCAATTATTGATATAGTTATGTAGGTCCTTTTCTCTCTCATCACTCTTGTTTCATTAGTCATCTCTAGCACTCCCAACAAGATGGCTTATAAAAGGCATAATCTTCCTAGGCTCACCAGTCCCCTTTGCATAACACAACTTGCATGATAAGTAAATTATATGTTTAAACGTGGAAGGCAGCCATGTGAGAGTGAGTTCTTTGTCCTAATTCATAAGATTGCTTTATCGATAGTGAGGTTATGGGTAACTGTGGTACCTCTTAGTATCTTTATTAATAATACACTTCACCCCAAAATTCTCTGGACACTAAATGTATAATGAATCATTAGATCTAAACCACTTGCTGAGGAAACATTAAACCTCTCATTGAGGATATCTTAAACCTCTTATTGAGGATATCTTGATATGTTCTTTTCTTATCAATTGAATACCAATTTACTAGCCTGTACATGGATCTTTCTGTCACTGCACAAACATCAGCTGATTTGTAAAATCCTCAAGAGTCAAATTGTCTTTCTATCACCTTTACGCCTTCGAGGAATGAAGAAAATACTGCTGGAACTTTTAAGCCAAAGCAAAATCATGATATCTAGCTTAAGTATAAGATATCATCCATGAAATTGTAATCGGAGAGATGGCTTTTATCTATTCTAAAAGTCATAACTGCAAAATTGTCTTCCACTTCAAACCCAATAATGGTGGGTTCTCCTCCGTCATTATACGACCTTATCAGCTCTCCTGGGCATGCACTCCTAGGCAGCCCTGGAGACTTGCTTCATCGAAATTATGAATGAAGAATTTGCTAGAAGGTGTGTCCAAATACTTTTCAACTGTTTAAAAGGGCGTGGTCTAATCGAAATTGCTTCTGCCATTCAAGTGCTTTGAAGTTATCATATAGAATGTTTGAAGACAGATCCAATCTATATATGTTATGAAGAAATATGTCTAAATAACCTTACCGAACTATCTTCTACCTCTTTTACTTGGAATCTGAAAACTTATTTAGTTGCACAGAATCACCAGGCATTGGAGGTGTCATATGCCTCCAGTATCATGTTACGAACAGGAATTTTCAGGCAAGCGACCAGGTTTAATATTTTCTTCAAACAATACATGCTCTGGTTCGACGGACCACTCTATAAAAATAGTCCTAATTGCTTTTGCACCTAACTTCATAACATTTTTCATCTGCTTTTTATAACTCAACTGTACGATTTCTTGAATACTAGGTAGACCTCCTTTGAGTTGCCTTCACTTAGAGACAAAATATACTGCCTTCACGAATTTAGCCTAGTTTTGGACGGGGACGTTCCATTTTAATTCAAAATTTGGACCCATAATCCCGCCAATTTTGAAAAAATGTGACCCATAATCCCAGACACATCATAAAAGCCATGTCAAGAATTCAACAATTTACAATATACAACAGAACCATAAAACAACTTCTGTATGTCATTTACTGATAAACCTCAATGATGAGATATACCAATTCTGCATGCTTCTTCAAATGGTGCCCATAATTCTTCACATATTTCCAAAAGTGATGCCCATAATTCCGCACTTTGCAGGTGAAAGGTATGTACCCGGAAATAATAGCAAGTCCACGGACCCCAAGCCTACTAAGTTATCCCCCCCGGGCTTATGGGACTGAATACCATATTGAATACTTTAGAAATACTTAGATTAGAACACTGTATGTCCTGAACGCAACGAACAACAACGAACGCAAGCTAAGAGAGTATACTCTTTTTTATAAGAACAATTCTATAAGAACACGAGCCTCAAAATTTATGGAAAATTAAGAAAAAATTAAGAACAAGCTAAGGCTGAAGCACTGTCATAAAATGACCATAACCTGATATAAAACTTTTTAAGGTCAACAATGTTTGCTGAAAGTCCTCGAAACAACCAAATCATCAGTGTGTAAAACAAGTCATAAGTATACCAAGACTTTTAGCAAGGATTATACATCTGTAAGAATATATTTTTTGCCTTCTACTAATGGCATTGAAAATAGTACCTGTGTCATAAACATCCAATGTGCTCTTGTATTTTTTCTAATGTCTACACTGCTTACACCCCAGTCATTTAAAAAAAAATTAAAAACAATTCAGCCTCAAAACTTTGGAAAAATTAAGAACAGCCAGCCTGAATCTCAATTTCACTGGTTCTTATCAAAAAGAGTGTATTCGTAAAGTCTATGGAGCATACATTTTTTATCACTTTCATAATTAAATAGACAGTTCCCCCATAATTGCTTTGTTTTGGGAAGCCATTCACAAGTTCTAGAAAGCTTAAGAATATAAAAAGAAAATCTGCGGTAGATTAAAAACATTTCGAAACAGACCTATCCCACTTACAGATATTAAGTGGTTGGAAAAAAGATAGCATAAAACTGATTATTAGGAATTTACAATAATTAAAAGGAATGGGAGATTGTTAGATAAGGATAACCGAGAAAGTACCGGTACATAGGAAAGGTGCAGCACAAACAGAGCCTTGAAATAAGTGTGAATCTGAATCACTTTGTGAAATTGTACGCAATTGAAACTGTGCAACTGTGATTATGGAATTTGTGGATTTGTAAATAAGGCATACCCGTGTCGATTTAAGTGAATTACTAGGCTTACTTTTACTTGCTTGCTTCATGTGCATGCTTTTATATAGCCTGTTCTATTTTGAATACAATCAGTCGTGCATTTATGGAGTGGGTCCTGTGGGCATAGATTCTTTTCCTTCTCCTCAAAATATTAATGGTGCCCTTTTTCTTGGATAATTTTGAAATTTCGTATGTACTTATGTTGAGTGGACCTGCTTATAATCATTACTGCACTAGGAAGTAAATAAATCATTAAAATTCCAGGATGATTTCCTTTCTGTCTAAATCTGAAAAATATTATTTGAAGATACATTGTTTTTAGAAAGTGGTTGGTGTTCCCGTTTTTTGTTGATTGTAACCTTGCCCTCAAAAATTCCTAGTTGCACGCCTACTAGTAGAGAATAGAGATTAAGCTTTTTATTTGGCATGTAATACAAAATTCTGTGAGGCCCTTCGAATAAGCCCTCCTTTCAAATAAGCCCCCATCAATAAACTATTGAAGGCAAATAAACCCCCAGGGGGTTTGTTAGAGGATTCGTAGGAAGAACGAATGAGAAGAGCGCAATAAAGCAAGGCCCCATTCCCACCGCTCCGTATTCATATGAAGCGGATAAAAGACCATTAGTTTTCGCCTTGCGTTCACATCGCTCCGCTATGAAAAAGGAGACTTGAAATCGCAAAAACGGATGCTTTTGAAAACACTAGCAATGTCTCATTTTTGCGGGGTTCTCAAATTTATCCGAAGTAACGTGAACTGTGCAAAACAGATCCAAATGAAAGCGAAAAAAATGAACAATGACCAGTGTGAACATATTCCAAGGCAGCACAGAATCGCATATAATCACTCTTCACACATTCAAATTTTGTCGTTCACCCTGGCTTCATATACATTTTTCAATAAGACTAGGTTTCCAACAAACATTCAAATAATTAACCCTTGAAATTTTATTAAAAATTTTCTACTCACACTTCTGGAAAAAATTACGAATTAATGACTAAATATTTAGGCTGAGATCCGTCATTGTGTAAATAGAAGTTTGGTTTCTGCGTTGTGAAGAGTTAATTTTCTCCAATGTTCCTCAATGAAAACAACCACAGAGGCTGTGAGTTTGCTTATCTCTCATACGAAAGGAAGGTTCTAACGGAAAAAAATTGAATCTAGCATTGTCTTTTAAACTTCATGGAAGTCTAAGCGGCGAGAGCTTGGAACTTAACTTCTTTGTCTATTTTGTTGCATTTTTCCTCTTCGAGAAGCCATTGCTGTTTACTCTAGGCAGCTGACACAGATTGGGGAGGGGGCATTGTATCACATTAAGAGATAAAACAGCTATTTAATACATCTCAAAATACAATCTCAGAAATTATTGGGGGCCTGAAATGCCCGTCCTGCTCCGTCAGTCTCTACAGGCATGGTGTTTAACCAAAGCTATTTTGTTTTTCACCCATCAGGCATGGCTCCATTTGAGGATGGAAGCTTCAAACGGAAAATTTTTCCATGAAACTTTTAATCTCTATTTTGCTTTTCATTATAAAATTTTTCGTGGAACCGCGATTAAGCACTACACTAATCAGCCAAGTTTTAGTGTGACAGATGCCTTTCTGGTCCAGTCTAGAGGAGTGAAATTTGAAAAATTTTCTGTTATATCAGACTCAGTCATGGTGGGTTGTCATATGTCATTAGAAGAAACATCGAGCCTTGCCACAACCCACCCCTAGGTCACTTAGCAAACCAGTGATGTCCACGAATGGAGCAATGGTAACAATCCCTCTCCCCTAAAAATTCCCTTTGGCTACGGCCTATCCTAAGTCTGAAAAATATTATTCCAAGCTGCTTTCTCTTTAAAGAATTTTTGGTGTGACTTTTTGTGGGGACAGGACTCCTGCCTTCGAAAAGTCCTAGTTGCGCGCCTGGCACTCCTCTTGTGGCAGATATAGAAGCACAGGCACTCTCTGTTTCGACAATAGAGCAAATCCAATGATATGACGGTAAATATAGAGCAATTCTACTTTTGACTTTTTTGTGAACGAGGAAATCGGCAAACCTTGATACCATTCAAAGTAGCTTTTCAGTAATCTTTCCTAAATCATCTGGTTATCAATGTGCAGATATTACGTAACTATCGCATGCCTAAGCCATATTACATTGATCTGTGGAAAGAGTTACTTGACAGAGTACGCTAATGCTCTCTTGCAGAATTTCCCTGTGACGGCTATCGACGCATACTCTCATTGAAATCCCACTCCTTCCACCCAAATCATTGGAGTTATTAGGAATTCTATTGCAGTATTTACCTTAGCATAAGCATTCTCGTGAGTATATGCAAGGCCCATATATAGAGTTGATTTTTCTAGGGAGGTTATCAGCGGCTATGGTCCCAACTTGTTCCTTTAATTTGCCTCCAGATTTTCTAATCACGTTGCTTTGGAGTAAAGATTGTGGCTCCTACCAATTAGTTGACATAAGTACTTTCTAATATGAAATGTAGAATCAGGGTCCTACCAAGATAAACAGTTATGAGCACTCATATTCAATCTTTTGATAAGCCAGGTGTGTTTTGCTATTCCGAAGTAAACTCTTTGTTAGTATTTTTGAAATGAACAACTGTAGCTCAGCATACAGAACCTAAGCTTAATTTTTCTCATGAAACTACCATCCGCCTTTAATGGATCATTTCTGCTCTTTGCATATTTAGAACTGGTTGCAAATTGTCTACCTTAGGCCATGTTTCTTTCATGAACACCTTTGTGTCTTTAAACTATGCGCTCATTGCATAAAGAGCTGATTTACTTCCATACAAATCCATACAAATTGACTATACAGATCTATACCTATACATATGACTAACCATTGATGACAAAGTAAACTTGGAAATGAAAGCAAAACCTTGATTTGAAATGAAAACCAAGGAAGGGCATCCATTGAAGAAATCGGATGAATCGACACAAAATGTATTTCCCCCTTTTTACAGCCAAGTTGCAGAGAGACTTCACACTGCATTTGAGAAGTTTCCATATCTTAATTCTAACTTGCATTTAAGATTTTGATTGAAAGTAATGAAAGTAACAGCCTATTCCGAGCTTTATTCCATATACTAGTAGTTTAATGACTTTAGCAGTCATTGTGACCGATGTTTGTTACTGTGTTTTCCACTATAAGCCACTGCGTTTTTAACTATTTTTGACACTTTTACTGCGGTTTATAATCAAGGATGGCTAGTAAGGCATAAGTGTACAATCAGGTTCCATTTGCATATCTTCGCTTGGTATGCGGTTCAGGCTCATAGTCGAAGGTGGCTTATGATCGAATAAATACACCACGTGAATGCCTGCTCACTTAGGAGAATCACTGGCTTCAAGGGCCTGGTGGCCTTAGTCCTTGCAAGCCAGAATGTCATTTGCTAAAGTTTGGTATCCCTCGGATGTTTTGATACCAAAGGCAATAGTATAAATGCAAAATCATCAAAGCATACGTACTTCATAAATTGCTGTAGTGAGATGATTTCCAAGTACCGTATTTAATGTGACACTTATTAGTCTACTTTGACAAATTATTCAGTTTTTGTTTAAGAGCAACTGTGATATGAATCATTGTGTTAAAAGCTAACCTTGCAGCCATTGTGTGAAAGGCCCACTATCAGTTCAAATATGAACCAAGCAAGTCATTTCTGCAAAAAAACTTGCAAACGAGGCTTGCATAAAGTACAGAATTTCGTACAGTTGTGACTTTAAGTGGCGATGAAGCATTCCAGTATGCTCGTAATAAAACTTTGCATAAAAATATCTATCATCAAACCGTTAAAGCAATCTAGGTTGACAACCATACAACATAAACAACACTTGCATCTAGAAAGGACCAAGTAGGGGCATGTAACCTCAGTATCTAAACAGATGGTCCATAAAATTTGTCCCAGTTCGATGAGAAAGGTAGTAGGACAAGGGTAGTAGCCACAAAGGAATCACTGAAGCTTAGAGTACATGATCTAGTAAAATGTTTTGAAGACTCTACTTGTGCAAGAAGGAATTAACCATGATTAAATAATGTTTTCTGCTTTACTCTTTTAAAATCTCACTAGTATTTTCTGGATTTTCGATCCTTACTAAAGCCCCTGTCGGTACTACTGCTAAACTATTCTATTCCACATTGTTTTCCTATTCTGAAATACGCAAAAGCCACCAATAAAATTTCTCAAGTGCCAAATGAACTAATCAGTTTACTCAGCTCAGCTAAAATACAATGAACCAATTTCCATTGCAAGGTTGGTTACGCCTCTTTTCCGTATAGTTAAAGTCCAGTATAAACTACGTAGAGCCTAACCATGATTACGAGGTCACATATTTGTAATCGTGGATTTCTGGTGTTAAACCACAGAAATGCTTATTCCATGGGAATCATGCCTATTTAAGGGATTTCCATCGTTGCATATACAATCCACAATGGTCTTTTAACAAAGTTTTATAATCTGTTTAAAGAGTTTATGCATAGGCAGCAATTACTCTTTTCATTTATTTTTGTCTGTACTTTTTATTTACGTATAATTTGTTAGCAGATTATCGCTTTCAGCTCCATGATCGAAAGAGGACAATGCTATTTTGTATGGGCCGTTAGAAGTTAATCCATAATCTATATATTGACCGAGGTTTTATATATTTAGATGGATGCCCAGGGCTAAGTCAAAATCAATATCCATGAAAAATATGTTCTCAGCTAAAATTAATCTTTGTAGGCAACATCTTGCCAATCCGCTTCCTATTCAGGCGAATATGATCGAAATTTTGCGTGCAACAGGAAATGAAGGCTTACCTTTATGTTAAATAAAGAATTACCATCCAGTTACTCATCTCAGCCTTGTTCACTTTTACAAAGATGAGCGCATTTGGCTATATGAATGTCTACTAGAACACGTTTTGTCTACAGAAACCTGCAAGAACATCATGGGGTGCAAAACGCCTAGAAGATAAACATTTCAGTACATTTGATAAACTCATGGGTATGCAAAACAATGGTGAACACGGTTCATCTCTTCAGAATCAAGCAATACCACAACAGACAGGACGTGGGAAATTTCTTAACGGGTAAAGAAGAAAATTTTTAATTAGAGATCCACTTGGATCCACTCCAATTGATAATGAGGAGGAGCAATTTGCCTCGTTCTAAAGAACATTGCTTGTTCTCGACCTCGTCGTCTTCTCTCGTCTTTCTTATCGTGTAATAAATTTAACTTCAGTTTCGCTTATGGACATCGGAACCGATGACACGGAGGGACTGTAGGACTGGGGATATGGCCCCCAATTTTCTCAAATATTGCTTTTGTGATCCTTGATTCTTCCAAATTGGAGTAGTAAAAGCTTGAGGAGGGGGGAGACGCAACATATAATTCATTTTTATTTATATCAGTCCCATTTCCATAGCTGTTTTTCCTATTAGTTACAAATTTCATTGGATATTGTACCAAAGGGCGTGATACAAAAGGCGTGGTCTACCAAAATTCCCCAGTCTGTGTTGGATGGCCCCGTCCCTGATAGAAAGGAATGTAAATAGATTTCAATTCCCTCTTCCAAAGAATCATGTTAATGCTTTAGAATTTGAGAGCTTCATAATTTGGGTGGTAAGATATTTTAAATTCTTTACTGTGTGGGCACAATGAAGCAGATTGTGAGCAAAAGTGAATCAAAACCATTTTATTTATGCAACGTAATGCCAAGCATGACAGTGCCTAAATATGACAAATGATTGCTTGTATGCACGAAGCAATATATTTCTCCCTCTCACTCGCTCTCATACGTTATCATAATTGAAAGCGATGAAAGTACCTTCCACCTTATAGAAGCACCTCTAGGTCTCACAATATTACCGATTCAAAGTTGCATGTTTCAAGCAAAGAAATGACAAAGCTTCTTCGATTCGCATTGCGCACCATTAGTGAAAAGTTGAACACAGATGTGAATAATAAATTTAGATAATATAACAGAGCATTTTTAACATTTTGACTACAGGAAAGTTGCACTCCTACGCCTAATGCTCCCCCCATGGAGAGATGAAAAGGTCCCCAATGTTGAGGAACTTGTTACATTTTTACTTGTAAAATGTCACATTATCGGAGGAAGAGAGTGACAAAAATTAATTGCTTAACAGGTTTCAACTATAATTTATATGATACGCATTTTACACAATGTAATAAATTCATACATATCTGTTTTGTATGATTGCAAGATTCCTTTTAGTTATTTCGTATCTTCTGCCCACAGGGGGGGCTCGCTATTTCTGAAAATCAAAAGTGCAAAAATTCGAACAGTAATTGAGTACAAGTAAAAATGAGTACGAAATAATGTTGAAAAAGAACCACCTCAGTGGTAACAAAAACAAAGAGGGAATAGGCAAGATACTTGGAAAGCAACTTGAAGTCAACCGTTCAGCAACCAGCCAAAAGCCATTGATTAATATAATTGGCAAAAACGAATTATTGTCATTAATAGTATTATTAGTATTATTAGTAACATTTTATTCAAAGTTGGCTACATAGAAATAGCTAACAGCTAATTAACGCCAACAAGAAGTAAAAATAACAAGTTAACAAATCTAGTTTCTAAAAGCTATAAAAAATGTTCATAAATTCCCTAAATCCTTAATAAAAGTTTGCACAATCTTCTGGAGCAAGTATTTACTGTCCATAGTTTAATATTCCTCTTGAACTCAGAAACTGGGTTAGAATTTTTGATTTCACTTTGGCAATGCGGACTGCAAAAGATAACCTCTGTATTGAACATTATCTATGCCATATGTCGTTGTATTTGCTTTTGGTAATAGCAAATGATTTTCACTCCTTAAACTGTAGTAGCTATCTCTCTCCGCGAAAATACTCCTCAGGAATGACAGGCTTAAGTTTTTCTTCGTTTAGTTCAGTATCACTGTCTTTGCAAACCAGTCGCAGAGCTTTTTCTTGTAAATTGTTTTACCCTGGATTGTCCTTTCATAAAACATCCATGAAGTGGATAATTAAATTACTATCCACTATGTGGTTGTTTCATTATTGACAGAACATTGGATGCTTAATCATATTGTCCACTGTGTGGATGTGGTCTCTATATGTATATGCAATTTTATTGGAACACGAGCCTAAAAAATGACGGGAAATTAAAAGCAAATTTAGAACAAGCTGAGGCTGAAGCACTTTCGTAAATTGTTTTCTTGGACAACGATTCATACGCTTTCCAGTGACATATTGACATGAAATGTCATTTCCTTGTTAGCTTGAGAAGAGTTCACGACTTTCTCACTTCTGTTTGATTTTCATGAACCATTTGCCCTTGGTGAAAAATCCAATGTTGTCTTGCGTATTGTGTACTGTCTAAATTGCCTACACCCCATAATCCTATGGAAGATAATGCTGCGCTTTTCTGAAACTCTCTAATGCTGCTCTCTAAACAGATAATAACAATTGCTGGATTAGCTGCAGCTGTTGAAACATGAGGGGAATATAGGTAGAAAGGGAAGGAAAAATAGTCAATATGACTAGAGCCAACAATTTCATGGTAATGTAAAGGATGTTTTTAAAAACATCTTTTTTGACTTATGCAATTTTACTACGATCATACCCCCCCCCCCTAATAACAGGTAGTGTAAAATTGAATGTTTCAGCATTGGTAGGCAATTCGCTAACATTAACAAAAAGTAATGGAAGGAAAAGATGATAAGACACAATAAGAAGTCAAATAATGTCAAACAAGCCCAGTTCTTTTTTTCATCTGCAAAATATGTAATAAGTAGAACGAACAGCAAGGTTCATAATCATGGATGTTAGACGAAGCTGGAGAGTTTCTTATAAGTATAATAATTATCTAATGTAATAATAAATACAATATTTAAAGTTGACTGCTTATGTTACACCAGCTAATCGAAGATATTGAAATCCTTTAGGCAACTGGTTTCTTTAATGACAGGGAGCAGATGCTGTCAAAGTTAGTCTAGCATAAATCTTGCGGAATCTTCGCCATGGTACAAGTATATGGACTTAAGTTTCATGATACTTGCGATTATACCCTGTCACAGATAACCAAGTAAAGTTCTCAATATATCAATATACCTCTCATGTTACCAAATCATAAGAAATCTTCTGCAAAGTTAATCAATCTGCAAAGTAAAGCTATTGGTGATGCAAAGCGTCATGTGAAGTCACTTTGAACAGTTAAATTGTTTAATCATTGCTTGTTTTTACTGTTTATTGCAGCATAGCTTGGTCAACTTTGCACACTAAAATTAGGTATGCTTTTAATGAATTCTAGCAAATTAGGTAAGCAAGTTTTCAGTCATAAGGAGCTGTAAGGTTCGTTAACTGGCTCAGAGAGTTATTGATACTGTCAGTGCTGTTTGGAAATCTAATTTGGTATCCTTGTAGGTGAGCTACAATGCCTTCTCGTTTATAGCTTATGTACTTGCTAATGGTAAAATTATGGAATATCCTTATCATCAACTTCAATACCGACATTGTTAACAATGTTACAATTTATCACCACTTGAAATACACACTTTTTTATGAGAATACCTAACTTTTCGCTGAGCCTCAATATTCTTAACTGTCTTTGATTATCGGCCTAAGAACATTCCTTAATTATTCTTAAATTTTGGCAATTTTAGAGCATTAAAAGTGTGTAACTGACACTCCTCGAAAGAGTCACATTATACCGGATTTCCTTGAAAATGAGCCGCTGCCTACTTTTTTGTTTGAAATGAAATTTTTTGGCCTACTTTTGAACTGGCCTATTTTCGAGGTGTGTTCTGAAGAGAGAGAAAATATGATTTAGAAAAGCAACAAGTTCAAAAATCTTCTAAATAGTAAGTTTTGTAGCACAATGCTAATGTCCTCTTGTGAAATGTCTACCAAACTGTCAATGGCAATTCCATTTTGTTCTTCTTCTCATGAATCATTAACCAGGCTGACCATTTGCAAGATGCAACCTTCCCAGTGGCAAGCAGATATCCCTCTCTAGTCTAAAACCTGTCTTTGACAGATTGATAAATTCTCAAATGGGCTTAATGCTTCAAACATTATGTCCACATGCTGGAGCTAGGCATTTGGCGATATCCAAATAGGATCACTTAAAGAAAATTAATGCAAAAATCAGTTGTGGATATTGATGATCCGAGTCTCAAAGTTTTGTGACAGTCTGTTGGCACAACAGAATTTCACTTTTGTAACACTGTGAAGCAAAATTGGATTAAATCTATCGTATAGATGGCACCTTGAGTCAAATCGTCTTCGTTAGAGTAAAAAAAATTTAATTTTGATCTTTCTAGCTGCAAAAAAGAACCAGTTCTCACGAATGCAACCGCTATACACAGCATTAGTTGCTGATCTTGTGCTTAGAGAAATGTATCTTGTAAAGCACTCTGTGTATTACGATTGCCACCAACAAGCATGAAAGGTGATGAAAATGCAGATACAGACCCAAGACAAAAAACATAGGAAGCAACTGGAAATGTGGAAGAGTGCAGCAAACCCGCAGCCGGGCAGGAGTTTCAGGGATGGAAAAATGGCCCGGGAGAAATCACGTGGTACAAAATCAGAGAATTCATTTTATACTTTATGTTATTACAACCAATTGGATACTGTGTGTTTAGGAAAGAATGAACTTTCTCGCAAATCGCGAAGGCCATAGTTGAGATCATTGAAAATTTCAAGAGATTTCTCCTTAGCTACAAAGTAAGGCGATAGTAAAAAGATTGCAAAAAAACTCCCTAGCGATGGCAAAAGGCTGGCGTCCTGTTACCCAGGGTGGCATTTGCCACTTCATGCCACCCCATGCGCCGCTATGCCACCACGTGGCTACGGGCCTGTGGTAAAGGAGATGAGGGGTACCACACCCACACCTGTCAATGTGAGTATCATGCTAATCCATTTATTAAAAACAGAGAAAGGCAAGGAAGTACAGGCGAGATCATATACAGTGTAAACAAACTTGGTTTGCTTCAAAACATATACAGGAGGGCACTTCGTGCTTTTGATAGTCTCTCAAAGCTTGTCTTCAGGTAAATCTTGAAATCTTTCGGTCACTTTCCCAAATATATATGGAGCCATTGTGGAGCCCGTGCCCCAACTGCCCCCCCCCCAAATGGTTCCCAGTTTTATTATTTATATCAGGCTCTTTCCTTCTTGCTTTACTAACTTCATTCAGACATTATGGTGCCAAAATTTCGTTGCAAAACTGAATTTTCTGTATATACGTGTATTCTAATCTAATCTAAATGTGAGAAAAGTCATGGTTTTATTCTGCATAGAAATAGACCCACCATCTTGGTCAGACGATTAAGGAAAGGTGAGAAATTGGAAAGGAGGTTTCATATCCTAAACGAATTAAAGTCAATGGGAACTCAATAACTTATTATTCAAAGCCACAATACCACTCGATGAAAATAACAGAAATTAATAACCTCTTTTATCAGTAACATGATAGAGTCACACTTAGATTATTTATTGAAAAGTCAAATGACAGTGAGCAAGTGTTTTCCCAGCTATTAAGTGTGCAGACTAGAGCAGTGGGCCTCAATTCAGTTTCGTTACTTTCGAACGCACGAGAATGAAATGCTATACCAAAGGCAACCATTTGAAATTGGAAACAATATCAACTTTGTCTGTCTGTTATCCTTAATCAGTTAATGTTATTAGGAGCATTTTATAAGTAATAATGAATAACGATCTGCTGATAACACTTTATATTCTAACATTCCACCTACACAACATTCCATCCTTTTATGCTATGTAGTTTCCAATGCTAATAATTGAAAATGCCTTTCATTCTGTGGCGTACTTTTCTCCTCCCAAGCACACGACGTCCTCACTGCATCCATATTTTTTCACAGGAGGTGTGGTTTGGCCTTCTCCAACGTCAGTCGGGACCTCGTTATACTAAAAACGTGTTAACCTCTAGGCGCGTACCTACTTGAAAGGCTTTTTGGTTCAGCACTTACTGTAAGGATCTATACCAGTTCTTTACTATGAACCTAGCTACAATCTTTGTCTAAATAGTTGGAATACTTTGCAGAATCCTCGCAAATTCCATTGCATTCCTCCTCCTCTCCCACACTGGCCACACAGTGCTGTGTAACTGTGATGTAACTGCATTATCTCTTACAATACAGTGCGGCAATGACCTTTCTATAAAACCCAGCGTTCCTTGAGGGTGGGAGGGGAGTTGGCTACATTCAAGAGCCCCTTTATTAACAGTACCTTCTCGCTTGTGTTCACACTGACACATACTGAAGTATTTGATAAATGAAAGACTATGACTAGCATCTCCATTATCCTAGTATTGTTAAAGTTACACCTGGCTCACTTTTGTGTAGATTTGTAATAATCTGCTCTATACTAGAACTCTGCAGCAGAGAAAGAAAGGGACAACATTTTTACATTCATCTATGATCAAGGAAAGAAACAGCACAAATAGTGCATAAAACAGCTTAACTTGTAGAAGTACTTTCTTGGCTTTAATTGCAAACTCGTCTACCAATATTGGAAGCTCAATGGATAAGGCGTTACCTACCCCACTGCTGATAACTATAAAACTTCCAGTCGCTATTCATTCATTGCTGCTCGTAGATAACTGTCTACAAATGCTACTTTGCTGCAGCATCTTTCTCAAAATGCTAGGGATCAATAATTTGTATGAACATTTATGTTCCGCATTTCCCATAACGTTCACATCGCTTCAAAGAACAATGCAATCTGCTCACTCTACCCATTTAATCTTAGAATGTTTTCAGAAAACTCCCAAGTGCCATATTTTAGATAATTGAGGGTTCTGACTCCTATTCCTTCCCTTGGGCAAGCCAATGTTCTTTAATGAGCCAATGGTGAAAACCTGATGGATCACAATAGCATCAGAAATCATTGTACCAGATAAAGGTGGTGCCTCAACTGTGGTCCAAATTCAATGTCATAATGTCAAGTGGTAGAGTCCTGCAATGTAACCTTTGGTGAATTTCTCAACCTTGGTAGTATACTATACCCTTTGGCTAGGGGTATGTTAGGTTAGAGGGCTAGAAGTATGTTGAGTTAAAGATGCTTTCATTAAAGTCCATTATCAGTTAGAATTAACCAAATGTACTCTTTGATGGTAAAGACTAGGTAAGGAAAGTCAATCTATGGAATCTCTCAAAATAAGGATAACGGGACTGTAATTAAGGTCTTGTCATTATTCTCGTCAAATTACTAGGAGGAGAGTAAAATTTTTCAATGTCATATTGATTATAAAATGCTGTAGTGCGGTTCAAAGTGGCTAGGTAGTCTGAGCAGATAAAGATCAAATGTAGGAGGTGTCCTTGTAGATAAGAATTGCTGCATTACTGTGAGAGACAGTGGCTTGAGATAAAGTGGAATTATCTGTGCAAATTTGAATGAATACCTCACTTTTAATAAAAAATTTAGAAATTCCTCGCAAATACCTGCTATCAATGGAGATTCAGATGTTTTCTAAACTACCCGCCTCCTTTAGGATGCCCCATTAAAAGTGTGAATGAAAGAACAAAGAGCCAATCGTTACCTGCATTCCAAATCAGCTGTTGTGGAATTTACATAACTTAAGACAGAGGTATTATGTATTGCATTAACTAACATCATGTATGTTATTTATTATAAAAAGTAGTCTATAACAAAGTAGCATTCGTTTGCTCAAAAAAACAAAGTCTAATTTTTTAACAACGTATCTCTAAGAATTAGTTCGAAACATTTGGTAAAATGCTTGTTGCCAATGATAGAAATCGTATTGAATCAAATTTACGTGTGCCACTTAATTGCTTTAGGTAACAGAGGTGTTAATACATGCTCTTGAAAAATAAATACAGTTGAAAAGAAGTGATACTGTTTGGAGACCAACTTAGTCTTTCGGACCATCATCCTTGGTCCACTGCGTAAACACGAACGAGGCAAAGAAAGTTTTGTCCAGTCAGAAGAAAGCTTTGTCCTGTCAAAAGAATGTTTTTTCCAATCCAAAGAAAGCTTTGTGTGGCCCTCATGAGCCATTGTAATATGGTAATAGAAACGGAAAGTGAAGTAAACAGAAGTAGATTTACAGCAAATTGATCTCAAAATCCCAGCTAGCATGAGGGTTTGAAAGTGCTGAGAGGGACAGTTCATCTTCCTTGTATTTGCTATTTCGCGTTTTGTTTTCTTGGTATCAAGATTAGGGCCTAATACAATTCCAGGAGAGGAGTATGATAGTTCCTAGCATGACCTTGTACTCTTGTCATTTGCAAGTGATGCATGGAAAAGTTTTTGTAAGAAGTACCGTTGCAAGTCTTACTTGCATTAAAGTGATTTTGCAAGGACAGTAAGGTGATTTTGCATTAAGGTGACTTGCATCAAGGTGATTTTTATCTTCTAGAAGGGTTTTCTTCCTCCAAATGTGGTTGTTGAATGTTTCTTATAACGAGACCCAAACCTGCAGATTGCAAACATTGTTTAATTGAAACTCGTGAAGGCTTATGTCAAGTTTTGAAATAGAATTCCTGCATTGGTATAAAGCTGAAAGCTTGGCTATGATCTTTAAAAGTAAGTCTAATCTTCGATATTTTGCTGCATCGTAGCATTCACATAATGGCTACGATGCAGCGAATGGAGCTAAATAAGTTACGGGGAAAGTAGACAATATGATAGAGGTGTCTTTGCATTATCTTGCAACCAAGCAACTACATTTCATTTCATTTCATTTCATTTCATTTCATTTCATTTCATTTCATTTTCATTATTATTTATTTATACAGGGTAATACATTCAGTGATTAAGAATAAAAAACTGCTTTACAATGTGCCCTGTCAAAAAACCTACGCTAATGTACATACTAATCAGTAACAAAAAATAAACAAAATTCAATATACAATATAATCTGGTTAAAAAAGAAAAGTTTGATGCTGTACAAGAACTTTCAAACCCTTTGATTTTTCAAAGAATGTTTCAGCAAATTTTTGAATGTAGCCAGTGAAGGGGTATTTTTTATTTCAGTGCATAGTTTATTCCACACAGTCACACCTCGATATGAGAAACTACGTTGCCCATAAGAGGTTGCAAAGCGAGGTATTTTTAGATCCGTATCGGTGTTACGGAGAGACCGTGAATTGTTTTCCGACAATTTTGTAAACATTAACTGCATATATTCAGGAGCTAATCCATGGAGAGACTTGTAAACTGTAGTTGCAGTTTCAAATTCGATCATTTCTTTTATAGTTAACTGCCCTAAGCTTCCAATCAAAGGAAGAGATGATGCATCATAAGAGCTGTTGGTAACGATTCGTGCGGCACGGTTTTGCAGCTTTTGCAGCTTATCAAGCAGGGTTTCTCCACAACAACCCCACACCGAGCAGCAGTTTCTGAAATGCGGCTCAACTATACTTGTATACATGTTTTTTACTATTTCTAGGGGGAGATATTTTTTAGCATACTTAAGCATGCCCATTGCTCTGGAAATCTTACGAAATGCTTGTGTCATCAGCGTACATGGTCACTTTTGTGCTTTGCAACGCACAGGGCAAATCACTTATGTATATCAAAAATAGTAGTGGACCAAGGCACGATCCTTGCGGTACGCCGCAGTTCACTTTTGCTATTTTTGATGTATGTCCATTTACTTTACAGCATTGCTTACGATCCTATAAGTATGATTTAAACCAATCCAGCTCCTTTCCCCGCACTCCATAATGACAAAGCTTTTGAATGAGAATTGCTAGATCTACAATATCAAAGGCCTTTTTCAAGTCAATAAATACTACAGATGAAAGGAATCCTTTGTCAAAATCATGGTACCAGTCATCACTACTTTTTAATAAGCACGTCAAAACTGAGTGCAGGGCCCTGAAGCCGGACTGATGTGAATGGAACAACTTATTACCATCGAAGTAGGCGTAAAGTTGGTAAATTGTCTTCTCAAAAAGACGTGAAACAACCGGGAGCACGGATATAGGCCGGTAGTTTGACCTGTTTTCAGTAAGCCCCTCTTTATAGATAGGAGCTACTCTAGCAACTTTCCAGTTGTTTGGAAATAAGCCCTCCGAAATCGATTTATTAAGTATGGTACTCAGCGCTGGTGCGTGAACAGGCATCCCTATTTTAAGAAAATAGCTGGAGATGCCATCTATCCCAAAGCTCTCTGATACCTTAAACTTTTGCATTGCCTTCATAAGGTCTGTCGGGGTTATCGTTCTAAACTGAAACCTAGTTGAATTTTTTCAAGGAAAAATCTCCTCGCATAAGTGGGCTTTCTGCATAAGGGATCTTTTCACTTAACTTTTGTCCAATACTGCAGAAATACTGATACATTGATTCGGCTATTTCATCACTACTCGTTAAGATTTTGTTGTCTTCTTGTAGCGAAGAAATATCTGTGGTTTTAGACCGCTTATTAACCAGCTGATTAATAGTCTTCCAAGTCTTAAACTACATAGCCTACAGACATATGCCGAGCGCGTGGTAAATGATATGAGATATTTTAGACGCCATTTCTTCATAAGTGAATGTTAACTAGAAATTTTGATGACATACAAGACAAAAAAATTCTAAAATAGTTAACAGAAAAACCTGGGTGTGGAATAAAAACGCTGCATAGTTTGCACGGGCAATTTTCCTTTTCCAATTTTCTATGTTTGTTTTAAACTGATAAAGAGAATGTGAGTTAAGTATACTTTGTGATAGCATTCACCAAAGCTGTGGACCATTAAAACTGATGCTATCTGTGGCCCAGTTAACCAACTTTACTCTAGGTTGAAGGAATTCACGATTGTTTCGTAAATTGTACTGACCTTCTTTACTACAGAAAATCTCTGCACGAAAGAAGAGCTCATATAATCTTTAATTTTTTACATCTCAGTCACAAGGGATTGCACATTCTTAGTGTAAATAGTGATGGCACATTCGTTCTCTAATAGTTCATTATAATTAGATTCTACGCATTTATAAGTAATTCCGAAAACCCTTCCCTATATTTTATAATTGTGTTATTTAGCTGCCTGCTGTGAAACATCTAGAGTAAGGACAGTCTTGAAATCGACTTGTTATGCCCTCCTATAGGTTCTCAATTTTCTGTTATCCATATATGGAGATCCAGTGAAGCAGGCTTGAAGATGTAAGAGATTTACAGAAAAGTACAATTCTTTGTTATATCATATCATTGCCGTTTGCTTAGCTGTTTGTCAACCTTTAGCTGCATTTTATTGTACGCTAGCAACTAATCTTTAGCAAAAGTAAATTACATAATTGATTACGTACCAGTAAGTAAATCATAACTCATTTGTTGCTAGCAGCGAGGATGCCCACCTGACTGGTTTTAAGAACGCTTTTCAGTTACAACAGTTTAAACTTTGAGAGGTTTCTTAGCTGGAAACTCCGTCACTTTGTGGGGTGTTAGGGGCAAAAATATTTTGAGCAAAAACTCTTCCTGTGACCGCTTAGCGATCGAGTTCCGACCAAGCTAAACCTGAGTGCAAATTCCAGCAGCAGATGCATTTAGCGGCGACGTTTCAAAGTAGAGCTTTGCTGCAAGTAATTCTGGCGCGACTTTCATCAAAGTCATTATTTTTATTATTATTACTATCTATTTACTTAAAAATGTTGGCTAAAAAATACATACAGTAGGTATAATAAAAGCTAATTTAGGCCAACTAAAAATGTATAATATGCAAAAATATAAAGTATAAGTAAAATACAGAAAATAAGTTATGAATACAAAATCTAAAAGCTAGAATGAAATCACACTATGCCTACGTTTGGGATGAAAGTTTGACACAGTCGGCAGTATCAGGTTTTTCCAGAACAAGATTTAATTTTGTTTTCAAGCTCAGTAAGAGATGTTGAATCTTTGATAGAGTGTGGATTAGTAGTCCAGATTTGAGTGCCTTTATAGCGAATGTTTTCTGAGCCATATATATGACAGTTTTAATGCTAGGAAGGGAAAAGTCGCCAACGCTCCTCACATGGCATCGATTAGTATGTTCACAAAATATCTCTTTCTTAAACGCTGGATTTAAGCCATTTTTGGTTTAATGCATTTGGTACATTTCATTCATAAAAATCTGCACGTTTCCTTGGTGCACTGTTAACGATCTATCCTTTTCCATTAAAACATCATAACTGGATTCATAGTCCTGATAATTATAAGTAATTCTTAGTGCCCTCTCTTGTACTTTATGAATTTCTTGATTAAGCTTTCGGCTTTGGAATATCCACGCCAAGGGACAATATTGAATCTGAGTGTTTATAAAAGTTTTCATTAAATGACTTAATTTCCCATGATTCATATAACGGGGAATACGTGAGAGAGCATGCAACTTATTAAAATTCTTTACCCAGGAATACAATTCAGTTTGAATAACTGTTTTACAATATATCCTGCAACTAAATATAAAAATAACCTATCACAATAATCGTCTAAACCTACAAGTATACAAAGTACCTATTAATAAAAACTTGAATAGAAAAATGAAAAATTAAAGCCAGCTCTCCCTGAATATTTTCAATCTTGAGCTTTGAGTTTGGCTTTAAATGACTGGATGGAAGGAGCTAACTTAATATCAGAATGGAGTTTGTTCCATGTATCAACTCCGCGCAAAGCAAACGAGCTTTAACCATATGCTGTTCTCATTCGAGGTTTAACTAGATCGCATTTCGTATTTCGTAAGAGCCGATTGTGAACACCAGATAATTGAGAGAAGATCTGACAAAGGTTGTTGGGAGACAAAGAATTTTAAAATGAAAATGAAATGAAATGAAAGCCCTTTGGCAGAGCTTGGCAACATGATTCTTAAATGTTATTTTATTGTTTATAGTAATGCCTAGCAACTTTCCCTAGTTGTTATTTTTCTACAGATGCATTACCGATCTTGATGGTAACAGGTTCGTCACAAGAGGCACCCAATGCTAAAAAATGGCATTTATCCTCATTTAGCTTGAGGAACTTGTCAGAGAACTATGGTATTACGTTCAAAGAGATGTTTTCAAAGAGACATTCTCTACTACAATTTGTAAATCTTGGTCACACATGTACAGTGTGGTAATCACAACCAAGCTGGATTTTTGAAACTTGAAAGTGGCCCTTTATGAGGCAAACCTAAAAGCTGGAGTGACAAGCTCGTCGTTTTTAAAAGCCAACCTACTTGGCAAAACCTTCCTTATAAAACAACTATTGTCCTCATGATTTTCAAATTTGCCAGATTTACTGTATAGAACAGGGCATTTTCTTACAGCCTTCGAAGGCCTCTCTTGTTACTTTGAATTTTTTTCCCCATGACTAGGTTTTCTATTCATTTCAAAAAGCGTCTTGAGCATGCTGCTTGCAATTTTATGAGCAAGAGTAAAGTAAGGGTGAAGCAGACGCAGTGATGAACCAAGATTATCAAATTTTTTGGTATTCTTGCTTCAACGCATGCTTTTCACTAAGTGTGTCTGTTACAGCATAGCCGCCAAATGTTTGATTGGTTGAGGGCACTGGCAAATTCTATTTTCTCCCAACCCATTTGACCAATCAGTAAGCAGGATTGTGACTACACGTGAGCTCCACAGCTAGGTTTAGGCCTGTCTGTTACTGCTTTACAGACCTGTGGCACAGAGCCTGTGGTTTGCTTCACAAGTTAACTACCTTGACACCTTGTGACCATGACACGGTGACTGCAAACATCGAGGCTGTGGTTTGTTACGAGGCTGGAAGCTTTGGAGCATTAGTTCAGCATGAAATTTGATTTTAATGCTCTGAAACTCGTAAAATATGATGGGTACACCGAAAATAGTCATCATTGCTATAATTATGAGTGTAGTGGAATTTCTTCCAGTCAATACAGGTGTAGTTACTCTTCGGATCGATGAACATGAAAAAGCCTGTTTTGGATATAATTTTGAAAAGGATGCTGGTGAAGTATCTGCTGATATTCAGGTATTTTAAGGTTAAGTTTGAAATGTAGCCCATTTGCTTTGAACTCGGGACCCCGTAACCATTTAAGGAATGAAGGGAGCAAACATACAGCTTATTTATTGAAGAGAAACGGACGGACGTATGAAGTGCAGTAGATCTAGCTAAGCCACGATTGCATTACAGTTAGAGAGGCCTTCCATTACGTATTGACTCCTTTTCGTTGCATGTTGTGAAAGGGTAGCCTCTCTCCTCGATTAGCATAGTTACTGAGAGAGCTCCTCCTTAAGAATTCCTCTTCGTACTAATTTTCTATGTTAGTCATGTATATTTGTTGTTAAATTATAGTTTTATAATTATTGTAGTTTAGTATTGTAGTTAGTTGCTGTTTTAGAAAATTTTTATTACGTGGAATTTGTAGAAAATTAAATGAAAACGACAGGGTACTTTAACATTTCTCTATTAAAGGAAGGCTTATGATTTGCACTGCATAGGGTTTGAGCTGAGTTACTCCAGTTTTATGCTATATGCCGTAAGCATGAAGATTTTCGTTATTGCAACTGAAGGTAATTTGCAATTTATTCTTGTAGCAATCTGTTAATGTAGGGTTCCTTTTGGTGGCAGCAGGCTTTGACAGCAATATATTCATGCTTAAGTCTAGTCCATAGCTCTAGGCCTGAAGTAGATACTACACAAAGGAATTCTCAGCCAATCTGCTCTCTGACTTGGTATTACCATATTTTCTCTAATATTCCCACTGCGGGACTAGTGTGTCAACCTTAGAAAAAAAGGCGGGATTATTAGAGAGGTGGGTATATTGGAGAGGAAGGATTATTTTTTCAATGCCTTGAAGTCTAATTTGAGGATACGGTTTCAACCAAAAACGGCTCTCAAAAATGATCTTGGCAAACCAGAATAAAAAGCAGAATTTGAAGAAGGTTCAGAACAACAAAATTTTTCAGTAAAATCACAAAACCAATGCATTACATCAAGAGTGTTCAATTTAGTAACCATGATCATGCCCGATGTCATGATGCTAAGTTTTCATTTCAAGTTGGTACATGGCATTCGAAACATAACATTGGACATTCTAAGCAAAAATTTAAACATCTATGATCAGTGAATAAATGTATTTAAAATAATTTATACAGCAATCCCGCGTGTGGGATTACTGGGCAGGCAGGATCATTCTTTCAAACTATGACATTAAGGCAGGATTACTAGAGAGGCGGGAATATTAGAGCAAATACCGTATATGAATTTGAATAATTAACTAAAGCAGACACCATAAAACTGAAAGCTAATCAGCATGCAATACCATAAATCACAAAAGACTAACACATTGGCCAGAAAAGGTGTCACTGACACAATAGGGGACTTGACAAACACACATGTTTGTTTGTAAACAAGTGATTTAAACCCACAACATGAATAGCAAATGATTACAATGAATGAATAAAAAATGATGAAAATACACCTGATATGCTACATTCTGTCAACTTTTAAAGTTCTAGGTTTTTCTAGTAAGACTTGTCTGACATACTTGCATTTCAGCTGTGCCAACTAACTAAAATGAAAAAACATGGTATGAATTATGTTTCTGGAGTTGGGATGAGATGAGACCAGGCTTTGCCCTGAGGAAAACAAAGGTGCTCTAATAAATGAGCTCCTTGTATGAGTTAGGTACTCGATTTGCACCCCTTCTAAGAATGCATACCTTTGATTTCAAGAATTTGGGTGGTTCATGTATTGTGTTCTATGCATAATTTTAGGCATGCTCTGGGCACTTGCACTTGATTTAGCACCTTTCCAGGCAAGATCTGGATGAAACTGAGAAAATTGAAATGTTTTATATGCCAGAGAATCATTTTTTCAATAAATGAGAGAAGTGACAGAGTTAGTTACCTCACCATAAGTTATAAGTGATTTCATAATAAATGAATCTGTTGTTGTGCCTATTGTTATACAGCCACTTATTTGAATGTTGTATGATATTGTTTATGGTATGTCTCTTTGTAAAGATTACTTTTAGGAAGTTCTTTAATGTCAATAGGATCTCAGCTAATTTCTAGAATTTCTTGTCTTGTAAACAGGTCAGCAGAGGTGGAGATGCACAGATAAATTGGAAGATTTTAGATCCCAAAGGGCGAGAACTTATATCTCAAGAGCGTATCAGTGCTGCTGATCATGAATTTGATGTTAAAGATGGTGGTGATTACAAGATATGTCTGGACAACTCATTTAGCAGTGAATATAAAGTAGTAACACTAGTAGTGGATCACCAAACACCTGATGAGATGACAGTACTTTTTGACAAACTTGCAAGAACTCAAGATAATTCAGAAGGCTCTAATAATTTGGTTGTATGTATACACTTGTTTCAGAAGCTATCAGTATTATTGTTTGTGGACAACTCCCTTGTTGCAGGACAGAATCAGTTTACCATATTTCCTTGAAAATGAGCCACTGCTTGCTTTTTTGTTTGAAATGAAATTTTTGGCCTACTTTTGAATCTGCCTATTTTCAAGGTATGTTCTAAAATGAAGAAAATATAATTTAAGCAGCAATTTTCAAAAATCTTCTAAATTATCAGTTTTGTAGCACAATGCTAATTTCCTCTTATGAAATGTCTAGCAAACTGTCAATGACAATTCCATTTTGATCTTTGTTCCATGCATCAGCTTCATTTTCTAAGCAAATACTGCTTTTGAACACCTCGTTTCTCTTTAATTGCTCATAGTCTGTTAAATCAGGACTTTGTTTCATCAATTCATGAAGTTATGATTTACTGTCATGCAAAGATCTTCGGTCTTTTGAACAAGTAGTTTTGTCACTATCATCTTTTACATCTTTTCATTCTCTAGGCATATTTTTGAGATGGGCTTACTTTTCTTGCATCTACTAAAATATCTCAGCTTGTTTTTGAATTGGCTTATTTTCTAGGGCTGGCTTACTTTTGAGGAAATATGGTATTTAAGATTCCACTATCAATAGATGAGGCATGTTCAGTTGATACACATGTGTGGCTTCATTCCTATATTGTTCTATTTGAAGATTTGAATGTAGATTTATGCAGTGGAATAGCAAGCAGTGTCTTGTCACAATCATAATGCATGTCTGTGAGTTCAGATCCTCCTGGGGCACAAAAATTATTCCAAATGTGGTAGTACACTCAAAACTTTAGCATTTACAAAGTTTCAACTATAGCAGAATGTATGTGACAGTACACATGGCTCTAAAGAAGGTGCTATGGCAAATGATGTATATTGCTCAAGTTGCAGTGAAGACTCATTAGAGGCCAGTTTCCATGTACATTAAGAGCAAACGTTTTCTTTGATAAAATTTTGGCCTAAAGCTTATGGGCATATTTTCAAAAGTTGGGATGATGCCCTGTCGGACATTTGAAAATGCATTGTATCCAAAATGTAGCTTTTAAAAAATATTTATATGTACTAAAATATGCAAATAATTTTAAAACAGACTGAGTTGGAAAAAGACGTTGTTTTCAAAAGGACCATTTGTACTCATTTTTTCCTCATAATACTTAGCAGTAAAGTCTAAACTGTCAATGCCCAGAGACGATACTCTTTTGTTCCTAATACAAGGGGGATACTTAATGGTCATGCCAATGAATAGCTGGGTCTTTGACTGTTCACAGTAACACTGTGACTGGTTTTGTGGTTACTGGGTACAGCTGAGTTGAACTGGTGAGCAATTCTTGCAGTTCACTGCCATACAAACAATTACAAAGTGAATCTCACTTTAGTTGCATGAGCAGGTCATCAATGGTAGCCAATTGCTTTTGTGAAATTGCTTTTCATAGATTTAAAGTTATTTCTCACTTGCCTGTTAGTATTCCTAAATCACAGAAAATACCTAGGGAGCTTAGCCCTTGGAACTTAACATTCTTTAGCATTAATGTTCTACTATTTGTCAAATTCCAGGGAGTTTCTGTCATGAAGTTTTCTATTTTTTTTCAGAAAAAATCCGAACTCTTGTTGAAGAATGCAGAAAAGCTTGTACGTTATCACGAGATTTATGCTGCTAAGCAAAAGCGCCATTACTTCCTTGTGGGGAGCAATTTGTCAAGGGTGAATGGTTTTTCATTGATGTCTTGTGGTATCATGATTGCTGTTGGAATTCTTCAAGTTTTCATTGTAAAGGGACTTTTTGAGGATGGAAGCAAAGGAAAATTTAAGATATGGAGTTAAGACTTGAGTAGGGTTTTCTGTAAATATACTGTCATATATTACCAACTGTTGAACATACTCTGAGAATGAGAAGGAACTCATTTGAAACTATGAATTGTATTCGGAAAAAGTTATAGTTTTGTCACTTGAAAAATAATGCAAGATATTAAAGTGGGTTTTATTCCTCATAGTTTTTGTCTTTCAAATGTCTCATCTCATTACTTGCTAGGAAGGTCTTTCAGGGTGTTAGCACAGGATTCCAATTTTCTGCAATAGTTTGGTAATGGACAAAAAAGCCTTTCTTCAATGTGAGCAGAACAGATACATCAAACAATATCGGTGAACAGTCTGTTGGTACTACAAAACAGGGTATATTCTCAGGCACAAGGGAGCCTCCTGGACTCTTCAACTGAACAATTGTGAATGGGTGCCCATTGGTCAACTATACGTCTAGTCGCAGACAGTATTTGCCTTTGTCACGCAAAATTTTTTGCTAAATAGATCACGTAAATAGATTTCGTTTTACCTTTTGGTCGTTACCCGACGACGTTTCATACTCTTTACGAGTCAGACGAAAAAAGCTTTTCAGTATTCTTAAAGAATGCTCCAACATTTTCAAGCAATAGTGAAAGAGTATATTTTTGAAAAATGAACTGAAACATATATCTGCTTGAGCAACTATTAGTGGACATAAATGCTTCTAGTTTTCGAGCCATTGCATCATAGCATGTTATAACCTCGTTTTACTTTGGTGTTTCGTCAGTTCTTTAGCTGTGTGCAGACTACAGTAGTGGTTTTGTTTTCACATATGATACAACCTGCTCGCATCTTCCTTCTAGAGGCAATCATCTTATCATATTGGGAATTGTTCTAACACTACTTTATTTCAATATGCAAATCGTGTATTGGTGCACTCATAAATTTGCCGTAGACACGCTCTTATACAAAATGAAATATAAGATCACCAACTTAAATAATGTTCTAGTTGTGGGATTCTATCAGGCAGATAGTTTCTATGCATATCAGTTAACAACCTGGACACCAGAAGTGAACCTTGGAAGTACCCGCGCCTAGAATGTGCTCTTAATTGCAATTGTTTCAAAATAGGATGACTACGCTCATGATTGCAGAAACTGAAAGATGCCACCACTACAACCATACCAGCGAGAACAAATAATTTGTACACGGATTCGTAACTACTGTGATGCCAAAGTAATCATACAGTCCTACTTTCATCATTAGCTTCGTCATATGATTCAGTTCAGTGATTCTCACATTGTTTGTCCTAAAATGTATCAAGGTGTAATGTTAAAATTGCCTGAATAATGATAAAAAGGGGAAAAGATTAAATTCATATAAAATTCGCCTTAGCTAGATTATCCATATATACTTTAAAGTCTGGCAAACGAGCAATATCATAATATCAGATTTATTCTCATTGCACTCACTTGATGAGTGTCCCATTCTCTATTAATCTAAATCCCTTATAGATATTGTAATGTTCACACTCAGATTTGATAAACGTGATTTGGGGAGAGCCAAAATGTGTACAATGCACTAAATTCTCTGTTTGACGATTTGCCAAAGAGCTTTGCATGCGGCTTTGTATTGCAAATGCTTCGAGTACATTTGTCTACCATGGATGAATTTGTTGCACAGGATAGAACGTCTTCAATCTTTGCACATGACATGACGAAGTGTCTCCAATCTTTCCTGTCGTATCACGAAACAAAAATCAATAAACGATGCAACTTTCGAAATGTCTACCAGTGTTTATTTGTATTTCACAGGAGTTAAATAGAAAATGACAGAAGATTAAACAAATGTGTGCAAGAATTTGTAATTTAATGGTGATTGTTTGATTCTGCAATTCTACAATTACTTAAAAATTTCTTTAAATGTTTCTACATGAAATATACAAATTAGGTGTGTTTGGGAAATGACCTTGAAATCTTGATGCATGCAAATATGATACGGAAAATTCAATATTGCGTACCAAAATATGTCCCGTCATACTATAAGCATTAGATAAAAAGTGCAGTGAGACAGCTTAAACAACTATTATTGTCGTTATGCCTAGAACTACCGTTTTCCGTGTCAACTATCAATATTGTCTGTGTGACTTGGTAATGTTCTCAAGAAAAATCTTGCTTGTCCTTGTCCACTTGTCCCATCTGGCTAGGACCACACATGACATTCCAAGGCAGTGCCTCATCTTAAAACAAGGAAATAACAATATATGTTTATAGAACTTTCATATAATAAAGATATAAAAACAATAAACCGAAAACTGGGCTTCTGTTACAAAGTTTGCCACTGTAGAATGTGAAAACAAAAGCAGAAGTAGTAATAAGGCCATGGTAATAGTCTGTTGGTACTACAGAACTTCAATATAGCTCGAAAAGAGAAAACATTCTTTAAGTACACGGGGAAGTTTTCTCCGTCCAACACCCGTCAGAGTACGAAACGTCGGATAACGGCCGAAAGGTGAAACTAAGTATAAACAAAAGATTTCACTTTCCCCCATGGACTCTTCAAGTAAACAATGGTGAATAGGGGCTAATTGGCCAATGATTGCATCATATAGACACATTTCTCGTCATATCACGTGTATCCGCATCTGGCTATATATTTCAGTTCACCTTTCGGTCGTTGTCCAACGTTTTATAATCTGACGAGTGTCGGACGAAAAAGGCTTTTCAGTGTGCTTAAAAACTGTTCCTGCTTGGTGTAATAGTGAAGTTCTGTAGTTCTAACAGACTCTCAATTACTGCTATCTTCACAATACTCTACAATGCTATCTAGGGTCAACTAGATGCTTTATATATTTCGGTTCACCTTTCGGTCGTTATCCGACGTTTCACAGTCTGATGAGTTTAAAAAAGATTTTCAATATGCCTAAAGAATGTTCCCGCTTTACTTGAATGAGAGTGTGCATGGGATGAGTCTAGTGGCAGAATTTGCAACCAGAAAGACTAGAATTCACATGAAGACAGTTCCCTCGCGAGGCAGTTGCCCTTTTGCTGAATTGAAAAGATCTGTTGAAAATTCAAAATAATAAAAGTCTAGCATTCAGATCTGTCCACAGACAATCTAATAGGAGAGGCCTTCACCTTTGCATTCATCAAAAGCATCGGCTCTGGAATGGATTATATATAGTGCTAGAAAGTACGCCTTTCCCACTATGAAAATCAGTAGATAGTTACTTAAAGGTAGACAGAATTTACATGCTACGTAAGTTTGATTCAAGGGCAACTAACTAACGTTGAATTATAGCAAAGACAATAAACTGAGTCGATTATAGCCAACCTATCTTCTTTGGTCTTGCCAAACCAAGATTTTCCATTATTTTCACAAACTCCTCTTTTGATTTTGTAAGTCGTGGATTGTATGCCTTCTCCTCTTCAACACTTGTTACACTGCACCCTATAATCAATGTGGATGATGACAAAATAAAAACAATGTCGATAAAACTATCGAAAGGCAAGAATTCATACATTTGAATATATAAACTAGCCCTAATCTATCTCAGTTCCGATACTGTGTCATACTGTAAAGTGAATGTCATTATGGTCAAGTAGCTAAGAAGAATGAATGATAACTTATTATCCCCAATACAAGAAAACCATCCACTGATACGTCCTTCCCGTTTCTAACTATATACCTTGGTATATAACTAGTGCATTTTCCATAACATTGCGTATCTTTCAATGTGCTCTTGAGCTACTGTTCATTCCCATTCTTACATGCCTATTTTCGAGATTCTAGCAAAGTTGCCATTCGTGATCAAGACCATCATTCATGCTCAGCTTCAGTTAGGGATCCCTTCAATCAAAAGTTTTCTATGACACAGTCAAAATGCCAATGTCCCCCTTCATCTCAGTCTCCTTGATCTCCTTCTTCCCTAAATTTTCAATGCCGTTGCTGTTCAGTAGTCTTTCTCCCATGATTATATATACGTCTGGGTTAAAGCGTGGGCAATCGAGTTTTGTAGACCCCTCAATCTCAAGGGTTGGTATTCTTCATCAGCTCTATCTTTCTTAGCTGGCTATATATTCATTACGACATAACACCCAGCATCATTACCCATATCTTCCATCCTCTTTGAGTTTATTTCTCAGTCTTTCCATCAATTTCCTCGTCTTACTTCTTCGTTGATCTACAGCAACTGTATTTTCCTATTGTGGAAAATGTGCTCCCACAACTTAAGATTATTAGTAGCTTCCTATCTGAAGCACAAACACTGTGTGATTTCCGTTGTGTTTCTATATCACTGTACCCTATCTCTGGAAAGCAGAGAACAATTATCAGCGCACATCAACCTTTACTTGCCCGTCAATAAAATCCATGCAGCAGAAGTCAAACAGGTGATAAAAAGTGGAAAACATTATTCTGTTGCTATCAATAAAATGAGCTGCAAAGAAATGAAATGCCAAGCAATCAAAAAGAGCAGTCGTTTAATTGAACTTCTAGGTAGATCCAAATTGCATGGGATTTTTCCAGGCTGAAGATGCAGAAAAAGCTCACAAAAATTTTACCTTTGTAATCATGAGCTGGATAAAGAAGAAACTCAGATGGCAAGGTGAGAATTCTCTCATGCACGGAATCATACAACTGCCTCGGGTCACCTGCACAAAAAATGCTAAAATGTACTTCGGAATAAGGAATTAAAAAAACAGTTTAGTTTTCTTGCTAGAAAAGATAAATTTAACTTCTTAGTACTGTTTGCGAATCCTTGTGACGGCGGATGAGATTCGCTGCATTAGTGGGAATAAAGGTGGCGTCGAAGAACAAATCCAATTGTTTGGGACATACTTCACTTATGAAAGAGAGCTGGTAGCAAAAAAGCCAAAGACAGACATAGAATAGGGGAAGTGTGAAAGATAAGTGGAGGGTATATAGATCCAAAGCAGGAAAGATGTTGACATGCATAAAAAATGAAAAAGTCGAGGGTGAAAGAGGTCAAGCAAAGAAAAGGCGATGACAGGTAGAAAGAAGTAAAAAGTTGGATGCGACATAGATTCCGTATAAGAACGGAGATTATAAGCAGGAAGTGAGAAGTTGAGTGTGAAATAGATCAAGAATAGGAAATATGATGACGGATAGAAAAGGGGAAGAAATTTAATGTGAAGTAGCTCCATTAAAGGAATGGCAATGATAAGAAGAAAGAAGGAAGGAGTTGAGAGAAAACTAGGTTTTTTGACTAATTAATCTTTTGAGTAACAGAGAGAATCAAATGAAGTTCATCAAAAAATCGTGGCTTCATATAAAAGGACTAAAATTGTTAAAAAAGTGTTTTCGCCTGTCAAATATGACGTCAATGTCATTTTGGTTACAAAGAGCACTCAGTCAAAATATCGGAGGATCTTTCAAACAAAGCAAGAAACTTGCTGCTATACACACAGGAATAGTTCACTTTCATTCTAGGACTCCTTTTTTTGCGACAATAACTGACTAATATTCACTCTTATCTCAATGACTAGTGTAAATTATTGTGCTTGTGTATTTATATGTATAGGCCTACTACTCTCGATCATAATGTTGATGTCCTGTGCTGTGAATTTGTAAATTAACTTTTATTATTATGATAATGAGCTACTGTATACCTTTCCAAGTGCTAATCATAAAAGGTCTGGACATTTTTTGTAGTTTTGTACAGAAACACTTTTGTACTATGGTGATATTAATAACAACAGCTCAGGATAAAATATAAGAGAAAAATGAGAAGGAACGGCTAGACAGCTAAACATTTATGGGAACGACGATAAAGATATGAAACTAAGTGAAAATATCATAAACAGAAAATAAATTGTAATGTCTCCGCTAATAATTCCAAAAAACACATTTCAAAAATCATTACATACCAAGTCAGGGGTGGCCACACAGAGGCTTGTGAATTACATGCGGCTCTTTGACATTTAACAACTTAGTCAACAGCCTATTTGACAAAACGATGAGTCCAAAAAGATTTTGTAGAAGTTTTTGTAGTTCATTACTGCCATGTTCAAAGATGTAAGCAAAATGCTCATGTAAATTCTCATTACTAGCTTGGTACTCTCAGTCCTATTGCAGTCCAGTTTCTTTGTAACAGATTTAATGTTTTCCCTGGTTGCTTTATGTTGAGGGTGGCGGGGGGGGGGTTGGTAAAACAGTTTAGACGTCGTAAAGGAGGGGGTGCATTACTAGCTTGGTACTCTCAGTCCTATTGCAGTCCAGTTTCTTTGTAACAGATTTAATGTTTTCTCTGGTTGCTTTATGTTGAGTGTGGCGGGGGGGGGGGTTGGTAAAACAGTTTAGACGTCGTAAAGGAGGGGGTGCATAGAATTTAGACTATGCCCAACAAGGGAGGAAGGGGATCAAACATTACTAAAATAGCTTTAGATCTCATAAATGTATGATCCCTAATAATGCAACTTTCAAATAGCTAATGACCTCCATACTGTACTGAGCAGAGTAATCACTTTCGAGGACATTGTATATGTACCTTGCTGAAAATCTGTTCTCCCACATGCCCGAATGAGCAAGGCATCACCAGTGAACGCACGTTTGTTGAAGACATCGATAAAAGTCATGCAGCCTAAAAAACATACACCAAGTGTACTTTTCATTTAATGAAAGATATTATTAGAATTTGAATTCGTGCGGTGCTATATTGCGCGCGGGCCTGAATTAGTGTGGTTTAAATTCGCGGACCGAAAATCGATATATTTCCGGGGATTTAAATTGGCGCACCTTAAATGCAGGCAAGCACACTAAAATTAAATAAAAATCAAAGGCTACAACCTGTTTTCTGTCAAAAAATTACAATGACAATCCATCGTTCCATTCAAATATCACCCTTTTTATTCTATTTGAATTTCAATTTCCATAAATCGATCTTCACACTTAAAAAGCTGCATCTCTCCCAGTTATTTTTCACGATAAATTTGTTGCTCTGTATGTAATCGAAGAAAGAGGTAATCCACTTCGCATGCAGAGGTCTGATGGTGCTGAGTTTAGTGTCTTTTCGCGCACGAATTTTCGAATTTTTGTGTACGAATTTTCGCGCAGTACTCAACTTCACGCACAAAAGAGTGCGTGCAATATAATACTGCGCGAGTTTAAATACACGTAAAGTAGATAAAAAGCACAAACTCTAAAATTCTGGTTCAAAGATACTTGCAAAAGTTCCATCTTACCATCAGTATGTCCAGGAGTAGATCTTGCTTCAAGAACCTAAAACCACAGAAGAACAATCCAGGAAGAGTTTAAAAGAACGAAACAAAGTGATGAAAAATATGATGATATGTAATAAAGGTTTAGATAGTAGAAATGCTGCTGCTCTGAGAAGCAAATGGCATAATGAAACAAGAAGGTACATTCAGATGTTCTGAAAATGTGACACACTAGAATGATCACTTTCAAGGGCATTCCAATATCCTGCATGCCTACACCAACACCTATTCAAAACCCACCTGCTCTCCAAATTTGATCATATCTCCATCATTGAGAAGAATGTCTGCCTTAGCACCAGCTTTTGCTGATATAATACTTTGACATGAGACAAGTGTCTTCAAAATTCCACTCCCAGTTATATGATCAGCATGACAATGTGTATTAACTGACAAAGCAAGAAAAGAAATTTTCAACATTTGACTATGAAAAAGACAAGAAATACAACCAACTGATTGACAACACAGACAATGATTTGTGCCCCAAAAAGAAGTCAGTGTACAACTAAATTTTTTATACAGCGGTGCACTAAAGGAGAGATTGTTTGTGACATCTTAACAAATACCTATGTTTGATTGTGGTGCTGTTTGTGAGGGCTGGTGCTTGTGTTCAGCAGTCTTGCATTCTGTAAGGCCACATTGCTTTGTACTGAGTGCAAGGTGCAGTCCAAAGCTACAATTGTTCTTCTCTCAAGGGCATATTTTTCTTGTGTGGATCTCACAATGAATAAACAGAAGATGAGAGCTTGTTGTGGATGTGTGAGCTTGTTGGGGACAAGCTGTAGTAGTGTAATACATAGAAACCAGCTTTCATAGCTTTAATCCACCACCATATTATTAAAGACAACATTTACAGCATTTCAGTGCAAAATACACTAAAATAAGTAAAAAGAAATATCACGGATTTCATGATATTGCAGAAATCAAGTAGCAATGTCAGAAGCTTTATAAGAGATTTTGTGGTAGAGGGGAAGGGGGTGAGGGAGCAGAAAACTATGGGAAAAAAGCATTTATGTGCATAATTCACAAACCTACATATCAACTGGTTCAATAGAAGAAAAAATAGCTAATTATAAGTACATACTATATCATAGAAATTGATGTCCAGATAACTTGTGGGGCTGAAAGTCTCAACATGAAGCAAAAGGGGCGCAGCCAGCCTCCCTGCTTTCTCTCAGTCTTTTGCCTTGCTTCTATAACACTGGCCTTCAGGTAACATAATGTATGAAAAACGAATTAAACTTACTGGCATATTTAAGAGTTAAGCCAAGTTCCTGAACATATTTCAAATCCCGTTCAACCTAGAAACCAATGGAATTCACACTATAGTAATATTAGCCAAATACAGAAAAGACAAGTTAATAGCTCCCTTTGAATAAATAAACCAATAAAAAATTCATCTTGCACAAACAGCATGGGTTCATTCAAGCCTATTGGGGCCCTAGGCCCAAAACTGACAGTGCCCCATGAAACATACCTAAAAAATTTTCAAAACTCTTTTGCTAGACATAAAATGGGGCTTGTGCACTTTTTCAGGTACTATCAAAGAATGGTACCATTTCATCATCAATATGTAATTTAAACAAAGACTGGGCTCAAAAGTACTTCATAGGACTTGACAAGGTTTTGCATGGGGCCCCCTAGCATTAAGAATATTAGGGACCTGGCCTGTGCTCATTGGTCTATTGGTAAATGTGGCCCTGGCAGTAATATTGTTGTTCTTGGAATGGACATACCTGCTTATCAACTGGGTCAATGAGAACAGCCTCTCCTGTTTTTTGACATCCAAGGAGATATGTATATGTCCAGGACTCAATGTCAAACAGCTGTTGTGTTAAAAGAAATATTGTCATACAAGATGTATATTCTCAACTTGATAAGGGAGCAGTCATTATTTATGACCGGGGTAGGGACTGAAGATAAAATGGTGGGGTAACTGAAAAAATAAGCTGTGCTATGTGGGGTAGAAGAATAATTTTTGACCACAGGGGTAGCATAAAAACATATACCATATTTAAGCATAACTGCACCCTAATTTTACCATTATCCTTCGGTGGGGTAAGGAAAATTTGACTTTAACAAATGGTGGGGTAAAATTTTTTTGAGGTCACATGCCACTTTCTCTTCAGTCCCCACCCCGGCCATAAATAATGACTGCTCCCTAATCACATAAGAAATCCAATAAGGGATGAAATGCAAGGCGTCCGGCAAACGTTGCTTCTATAAACAATGAGACATAGCCTATAGCACTGGGCCCTACTATTGTTTATTCAATCAGATAGGGCAGTTTGCAAACTTACTACAAACAAAAGCGTTCATTGTTAAATAAATTTATTGATATCGTCCATGCACATTGATTACAAGCAAATAGAAGCACTTGATCACGTGTCATCTGTCCATTAAATACTTTGGACAAATGCAAGGCGTTTTCGAACTCAGGTAGTTGAATAGTAGCAATAGACTGAAAAGGTGATTCCAAGCTTAAACACTTTAAAAATGTGTAGCAAGTTACCACGGCTGCAATACGTGCAGTTTGGACTACAGCGTGAAAAAGGGAGCTACCCTGCACCAGGTAGGAGACGAGCGTGCGAAAATGTAAACAAAACGTTTCTCGTTTAGAGGTGCCAAATCATTGGGCTGGATTGTGTCTCAATAGAGTTCAAGCAGCCATCGTTCCAGGATGGTTAAATATCCAACGCCAGAATTTCTATTGCATACATTCATTTTATCGAGTTTCTTCTACTAGCTGTGGACATGAATTCCTATAAGCCCATGAGAGGTCTATTACTTACTCAAGCTAGCTGGCCTGGCTCATACAGGCTCGCAGATATGGGATGCCTGCGGCCCTGCCCCTGCAAACTCAAATATTCGTTTATGTTGTGTTGAAAGTAAGTAACAGTAGCAATAGACCGATCTATAGTGTAAGTAAATATAAAATACAAACCTGTCTGAACACACTGCGTCTTGCTACACTGGCCATTTCTCATCCGTATACACTGGAGTATAGTAAAGTCGCCGATGATTTGTTATGGTTGTTCCTTGCGCATGCGTGTCCACTACCACCCTACGCCCATTTTCGTATTTCAAGGACTTCCTTCACTTCCTTTTTACACGAAAGTGGCCGTTTGATGACCTTGGACATCCTGGTTTGTCCTTTGGCCTGCCATTTCGTACGAAACATCTGTAGCTCATGCGCAGTAAAGCAAGCTAGGACTCCACCTTCTTATATTCTTCGAATGTCAATGAGAAAAGAAAGGCGAGGACGCTGTTTACCAACAATAGCGTTTGAATGTCAGCGGCGTAGCAAGAGGGGGCGAGGGGGGCATTCGCTCCCTATTGATAAAAGGTATGCTGTCTGAATAAGCACGAGTATGGAAAGAATATGAGGAAAAACAAAAAATGAATAAAAACACCATCATGCTTTGAAAAGTGTCTCACTACAGATTGACCTGCTCTAAAATTTCAACATAGAAATGAAACATTGAAGTACTAGCGAAAGGGGGCAGCGCCCTATGCCCTTGGATAATGGGGGCAGGGGAGACAAAAAGTGCCCTTCACATGCTGTCTATTTATAGGCTTTTCCTCTATTGTCTGGTTACATATACTCTTCTCTCAAGCTCTTGAATAAGAGTAATGTTTATGAAAAGCAAAACTTAAATTAAAATTCTGACGACATTATGACGTCATTATTAGTACAAGTGTCCTTCTCCAACCTTTAGCCCCCCTGCACTATTGTGCTTCCAGCGTCCCTGGGGAGGAGGCGCAACCAATCACATGCTGGAGGATTTTGACTGACCACAGCCATTAGGACCACGTGCTTTGGTATAGAATAATGTTCGTTCGTCTATGAGGCACTTGGAATTGGCGTGCATGGGCGGATTAGCTAACTGGGCCACTGGATGACCAGTAGTTTAAGCATTCCAATTGCTACCCAATAAAGGCACAAATGTAAAGCAGCTAACGTTTTACACGGGAATCTAAGACAACGTTGACTCAAAAACGGTAACACGAACACGATTTCGATAGAGACTGTATGTAACGACAACTTCATGTCAGCTATTATTCATGGCAACTCGAACACGCCCTACCGAACGGTAACTGAAACAGGACTGCCGTTACAAACAATTACATTACAGATATCACATGGACAACTTATGCACATTGTATTAACAACTTAAAACACTTAGAACAAAAGGATGGGAGCAGTAAATGTGGAGATAAATGAAGTAGTAACACAAAATATAGAAGGCGAGACAATTGGAGACGGAACGAACATGAACACAAACCGAACGTTACGAAATATGACGTAGCAAAAGATAACAATAAAACTAGTACTCTAACAAAATATTAAAGCACTAAAGGTAATTATATTTCTTTCAGTACTGTTGAGAAGGTGTGGCAGCTCAAAGGCACTGCACCTACCTCGTAGAATAGAAACGTGACTCCTAGAAAGAGGAAGTACAATTGACTTCGTTGAAAAGCAAGGATGTATTTATTTCTACCTTATTCTAGCCTTGTAATTAGGCGATTTAATTTCATTGTACTTAAATGCTAATTACGTGTTTATTGAAAATTGTAATGTTTTGTCTAGACCCCCCTGAAAGCAGCCTTAGCTGACCAAGTTACCGTGTATACAGAATGTAAAATGAAATGAAATGAAACTGACAAATTTGCGAAAAGGCTGACTTTACGTTTGAATACATAGGGACCATACATTTATGACGTCTAGGAAAAACTCGCAATTTTTAACACCCCCTCCCCCTTGTCTGGCATAGTCCTAAATCCATACACCTCCTCTTCACGATTACTAAACTGCTGCCCCCCTCCTGATACCCAAACAAAATGAAAATGACCAATAAAGAGATTAAATTTGTCACTAAGAAGATAGTATAGTTGACAGGTAGTATCAATTGTAGGGCATGTTTTAACTAAATGAAATATGATAGTTTCTAGTAGTTGAGATAACTAAACTCCACTAAAGAGGAAGAGCTAGACTAGGTATGGCTAAGTGATGAGGGACCGGTGGCATAAAGCTAGGCAGGCCTAAATCAAGGGCCAGGTGTTATGCGCATAGGAATATTCTTGTAATACTTGTTTAGTTTTGCTTGGAGGAAAGTATGGCAATGATTTACTTTTGGAAAAAAGTTTTGAATGTAAAATAAAAAGAGAGAAAAGGGACGTCTAAATTCTCAAAGACCCCCTCCCCTCCTTCTCTGCAACATCTAAAAAAGCCTTAAACTCATCGTACCCCTCCCCCTTTTTTCCGACGTCATATATGTATGGTCCCATAGATAGACTGCGCAGCACGCATCACGATACTTGTCTGCACTCTATAATTGGTTCGACTATTTCCAGTTAAAAGGTTAGGCCAAATAGTGTTTACTGCACACGTGGCTGTTTCGCCTATGACAGAAGTTCTAGATGGCATGCCAAAAATCTCCATGGCATGGCTGTGCATTAATATAATATTTGTTTTAACACAAAGTGTACCTTCAGCTAACTAAATTATTATTACATATCATAGCGAAATAGAACCTTTACCCTATGAACGAGCGCTGATCTTCCAGGTATTCGTGTTTTAACTTCTGAGTCTAGGCCTTCAAATATGTTTTCAGTTGTTTTTTGAAACTATTTAGGGTAGGTAACTCATGTAGTTCAGCAGGTGTATCATTCCAAGCCTTCAGGGCTGAGTAATGAAATCCTTTTTTCGCAAATTCAGTCCGATATCTCGGTATCTGCAGATCTCGACAGTGCCGTGTATTATATTTCGAAACCGAACATCTTAAGAGGAATTTGTTGAAAAAGTTTTCTGGGCAAAGCTTGTTCATAATTTTATAGGTCATAATGTTCCCATCGTAATGGAAAACATTGTCTACATTTAACCAGGAACGAGACCAATTATCTTTAATCCGTGCGTTTTCAAGTATGTTGCAAGCTCGATTTTGAAGACATTAGAGAGCTATTTTCTTTGTTTTGTTCGAGCTACCCCAAACAACATCACCATATCGCAAATGGCTTTCAACAAGACCATAATAAACAGAGCAGAGTTGACTCTGCGGCAGAATGTTTTTAAGTCGCTTTAAGCCTGGTACTCACTGCGAGTTTAAGTGCGCGCGCCAGCGAGAGTTCACGTTAAACTCCAGTGAGTACATGCAGTGCGTTTGAATTCCTGAGGGCGAGCGCTCAAAAAAAGTTAAACTCGCAGAACAAAATTTTTTGATCTTGGCGTTTAAAGTTCTAAAGTGCCGCGGAATGTCACACATCATCAGGAGGAAGTTGACTGATGAACATGTGGCTTCGAACTCGTTTCTAGGGAAACAAGCTGGAAACAGTCATTGTAGCGTTCACATGTCTCAGATACAATGTTTATCAGTTGCACTGCCAATGCAAAATGAATATAATAACGACTGTGGCCTTTCAACTGACGCTAGGGATGGGCATTCTAAACCTTGAGTCATGTTTTTCACTTCTAGGACGCACCAAACTCGAAAGATGTCCAAAGCGGATTGGGGTCATTCGAAAATAATGAAAAATGTACTCTCGATCCTTCTCTTTCTATGATTCAACCTCTTCCCTCTTCTTCTAGGCATCAGGTATCCAAAATCGTTTTCTTTGTTTCTCGTTGTAGTCCCTTTTCCTTTAAACTGTCTCATGACTCATCACTGTTCTCAGTTAAACTTGCGCGTGTAAAAATTGTCCTAGTGAGTATGCCTGCGGGTTTAAATTCCATAGTTAAACTCTCGAAGGGCGCGCGCACTTAAACGCACTTTAACTCTCAGTGAGTACCAAGCTTTAGGCTCATTAGGCCAGTTTTTACTTTGCTTCTAATTCACTTAAACTGCTCATCCCAATCCAAGTTTTCATCAATGATAATTCCTAGATATTTGGTTTTTTCCACCCTTTTTATCTCTGAGCTATTAAGCTCAAGTGCCTCTGGAAGTTCCGGTTTTCTTGTGCTGAGTGAGTGCCCCATGATCATAAATTCGGTCTTTTGGGGATTAGGACTGAGTTTATTAACGCTCATCCATTCTGCGATATTTGCTAGCTCATTACGTGCATCCTCAGTCATCTTCCCAATATTATTTGAGGTGATTGTGATAGCTGTGTCGTCAGCATTGCACACCATACCTTTATTACTGCATAATGCAGACGTGCTAGATGTCTAGAGCGTTATAACTTCGCAATAGTACCAATTTAGTTTGATTTCTGCAGTGAAATGTTGAAATGTCGTAATCGTAATACGTATGCAATCTAATCCTGCCAATAGGTATATACCCCTCAAATACCCAGCTAGGGAGAGTTAGAATCATAGTATAAAATTGATTAGCAGATGTGTATACTGTAGGCACTTGAAGAAGGCCTCAATAGAGATTTGATACACGAAAAAAGCGCAATCGAGTTGCGCATTTGCATACATCCTGCCGGTGTGGGTACAGATCGCAAATGGTGACAGGAGTGGGATAGACCTTCTTGTAAAACATCACTTATCTACAAGCTCAACATTTCCCTCCATCAAGTCATTGGATTGGAATTTTCTTGGACTAAAAATGACGAAAAAGCAGGGCATGAGTTGAACCGGATGCACACCCTTGAAAGGAAAAGAACATTCCAATCGTTGGAGTACAAGAACGACTACCAAAAGAGCCCGAATACTTGTCAAAATAATTTTCAGCAATATTGACAACTAATTCTGTGTGATAAGAAAGACTATTCCATGCCGATTACTAAGTATGATTATTCAGTGACGGTTGATACAGACTAATATAGTGCGATTGATGCATAGTTCGATTCATGCTTCAGCCATTTTCAGTATGAGGACATATAAGAAAAGGACGTATGCATTGTAAAGAATGGATAAGAAAACCCGAGATGAAACACAATTCCATTCGTTGATTAGCAGGAAAGAAAGATAATTTTCTCGACAGACATAAGGCGACTAACAGTGGCAGTGATGTTACAGAGTTTGAAAACCTTTAAAAGCGTGAATTGACAACACTGTTATTGCTGTTGCATCAATTTTAGTGTCTCATTATATTCAGAAATAAGAGTGGAATCGTGACGCTTATTACGTCAGTTGTTTCGTCGAGACTCCACAGGCCAGTATTATTACCAGCTTTAAGGTTACATTAAAGGCAAAAAATTTCGGACGTTAATATTTTCGGACATTTGAGGCGTCCGAAAATTTTAACGTCCGAAATTTTTTGTCATCCGACATTTTTACTGTTCGAATTTTTTTGCAACGCGGGAAAATATAGCAAGACATTTTCTTTGTTTAAATTGTGTATTTTTTGTGCTTAAAATGTGTATTTTCTTGTTTACACGTTTTTTATATATAAGAATCTGCTTCATAACAAACCTACTAGTAGAAGTTGGGGTAAATTACAATAGATTCTTTAGTTCTTTTGTTTTCATTAACAATAGAAAATTTAAGAAACTTCTACTAGTAGGGCCTGAGCTAGGTTTCTTATAAAATAAAAATCGTGTACAAAACCGCACAAAGAGAAAGAAACGTGGGAGAGCTACTGAGTGATACGAAATTGTATTTTTGTAACTACATTTGTAACTAAAATCAGCCTCGTCATTCTTTAAAATAATAATATCGTCCTCGTCAACTTGATCATCGTCAAATAGGCCTAAAACATCTTCGTCTTCTCGTCAATTTTCTTGATCCATAACCTCTTCGTTGACTTTGTAATTCCTTTGGATTAGTGTGGATAGATGGGCAAGATACCTTCGCTTTTCATTGTAGTACCTTTATGGCTCTCTAACGCAACACAAACTTTCCAAAACAACAATAAACATATAGAATCAGTCAGCAAAATCACGAATTCTATTTATTCACCAATAACGTCGATCCACACTCGCCTCATCCACGCAGTCCCGAAATCCACGCACAACAACATCCCTAATCCCCCAGGAACACAAACACACAACAATACTTAACATGTCAGCCAAAACTATAACAAGAACAATGAGCAACAATACAAACCAAAAAGAACCGTGCGGCCAATCACAACAACACCTTAATAATAACGACACAAAACAAACTCTATGCACACAGCATACATCAAATATTGCGAACTTTGCCACTAATATTGTTTCCAGTCCACCTGGTGGTATTGGGGACCGCCTATGCGTTCTCAGTGAACTTTTGCGTCGATTTTTCCACCATAATGCAGAAAATACCAGACAAAACGGAAAATTTCACGGGGAATATGCCTACCACTTCTGGAATTAACTTATCCGACGACAAATGATCGTTAAGGCATTTCAAATGACAGGCATCATTCCCATTGCCACAATTGAAGTTCCTGACGAGGACCCATTTAAACACTTATAAGCAGTAATGAACCGTTTAAATGAACTTGAAAGAGTTAACTTTAAGATATCTTTTTTAAAGCATTAAAAATAACTAAATACATGCTGTTTTGTATTCGTCCGAAAATTCTCTGGAGACGTCCGAAATAACTGTGAAAAACGTCCGAAAATATTTTGTCCGAAATTTTTATGTCTGAAATTTTTTGCCTTTAATGTATGTTAGTTTGTAGAGAATAGGTTAGGAGCACATAGTAACAAACAGTATTTCATAGCACTAAGTTTAGGATTACGTATAGTTGCCATTGTACCATGTATTATGTACAAGCTAGTGTTTAGGGACGTTCCATATATGCAGTCCTCGTGCACTGGTATAAGGAAGGAACATACGAGAATTGACATCTTTGTTGACATGAGTTAGAGGTAATGGTGGGGACACATGTCACCCAGCCAAGCTATGTACATATACACTATTTAAAAGATAGTTCTAATACAGGTTTAGTAAATATGGTAAACCAAAGTATGAGTATTCTCCGGAAATGATTCTACTACAAGATGGAAAGACCGTTCCCAGCCAACAAAAAGAAAGTTCAGCATCGCCATAGTTCAACATCAACGCTATAGTGTTCGATCGCAATCATTATAGTCATCATTGCAACGGACAGATGAATATCCGATACTTCTCTTCATCGTATTTTACATCCTCTTCTTCATTTTTCATGATTTACAACTTTGCTGGGGGGGGGGAGGTGGGCTACGAGCCCCAAATGCCCTGTCTTTTTTCCGGTAGATCACTGTTCTGTGCAGAAAACACATATGTTGGTTCTGTAATGCAGCTTCAAAACTTAGGTAGGACTGGACACTCCGAAGATTTTCATCTAGTACTTCCAGCGTACACTAATAAAAGTGCATAGAGAAGACCTGTAACAGGGCCACGAGGTGTTTGGGGAAGCATAAATATCTTCTCCCACTTTTTTGAAACTGTGGTAAGTGAGGGTAATCCAAAACTTGGTATTAAAGCTATTAAATTTTTATAATGATCATATCTATAACTATTAATGATTTTATCAATTGTTCCATCAGACGTTTTCGTCACAGAATGGGCATATCTCTATATTCAGAGTTGGCATTTCGCATGATGATATAAACTTTCCCTCATGATGGGATAATTTTTCCAGAGGCTTCGCCCCCCCCCTAGAGCCCCATTCCTTCTTTCGTCCGTCACTTGTGTTTTCACTGGACGACATTCATGCTGTATAGTCATTAATGTTGATAGGGCCTAAATTTTTCTTTCTTATATTTGAAAGGGCGTCGTCAAAATGCATTTCCTTCTACACCCCAAGAAAGTTCGTGCTAGATCCTTTCCCAACTAAACATTATTTGAGGGCAGGAGGGGATGAAAGTTCATTGCAGAATGAAAAAAGTGCAGTGCCCCAGGACTTTTTTGGTGACTATTCAGCTATCATTATGTCACGTGATCATGGTGGACCTCATTACCATGGAAACGAAGTAACAGCTTAGACGCCATTTTGAATAATGGTGTCAGCTGTAAAGTGCTTTTACACATATTGATTGTTTGTGACGACGTAGCCAATGGCACACACAGTGATATCGGCGAATTTTCCACCAAATATTGATATCACTAAAGCCCCGCTTGCTTATGGTGACAGGGCTCTCCCAAAACTGGTAAGTTCCCAATGTGGAATCGAAAACTTTCCAAGATCTGCGTCGATTGTTGAAAAAAGTCTATTTCCGTATTTAATATCATTATTTCTCTCGAGTCATTCCGGCGTACAGTAAACTTAGGGCTTCTGTACGCCACACATCTGTGGTGCAAGCCCATCGATTCCATATTTTGTAAGTGTATTACATCGAATTTTTGGCTATCAACATCGACTATTGATTGTTGTACTAATTTTATTAGTAGGATACTTTCTTGGAACATAAAATGAAGTGCTTATCTCTCTTTATAGAATCGAGAGCTGAATGATGGAGAACTTATAGTAAGGCAGAGGGCACTGGTTGCTCTATGTGATGTTTTGCATAACCCTGAACATATTAGTGAATCAATTCGAGTCGGTAGGTTGGATATAAATGTTAAGACATCTTATGGCTTTTTCATGGATTCATGAAATAGTAAAATCACACTTCTATTGTAGTAAGGGCATAACTCATTAATTCATAATATAGTATTTATAATAATTCATTAGTAGTTCTATAAGAAATTAGATATCTACTGTATTGAAGAGGATCAATTTTCACAGGGATTGTGGTTAGTTTACGAAAATTGTTGGAGGACAAAGATGCAACTGTCAGAATAAAAACAACAGAAGCATTGCAAGTCATGGCAGGTATGGTTCCTTAAAATTTAACCATTCATGCTTTCAGCAAATTCATTTCATTATTTTCATAGGAATAGCCTTGCCTTTGCAAATATTCATTTGTTTTCAATTAATATTCATTGTCTCTAAGGGCATGCAATTGGAAGAGATGCTATTATTGAATACAATGTGATCAAGCCATTATCAAAACTTGTAAGTAGTGTTGACATTGTAGTTTACTTCAGTGAAGCCAATTCCTTCTATTGTAGATAAATGATTTTTACTAGAATTTACTTCTTAATCTATATTACAAAAGGGTGTGACTTCAGTGGCTCCAAGAGCAGTGCTGTGTATTTTAGAATTAAATTTTTGTTGGGTTTCTGCTGCTGACATATTTCTTTTAATTTTTAAAAATACAATGTAGAAGTAGCCATGAAAATTTGAAACTTTGATATTCTGTTAAAACTCTCTCAATTATTTCTGTGTTTTATGGCTTCTTATGTTCCAAAGTGATACCCTTGAGTGACAACATTGCACAACAGATGATGGATACTATATCAATTTTTAGTTTGATGATAAGGAATACAATGCAAGAATGCTCTCCCACAAAGCAATCCTCATGGCATCACAGTCACCTCCTGGTAATGTACACAAAGCTATTTGTCAATTTTGAATCAACTGATCATTTAAAAATTAAGTTTAGAAATATACATATGTTATCTGAAGTAATGATATATTAATTTCAAGGACCAGAAGGAGTTGTCAATGCTCAGTTGATTCCAATATTAGTGAAAAAACTGTCAAATGAAGAAGATGAAATCAAGGTAATTTGAGATTCATGATATTCTCAGTTAATTCACCAAAATTGATTCCAGATACTTTGTGTCTATTCAATACACAGTTCCAGAACCACTTTCTCAATGGCACAAAGTAATAATGCATCTAATATTCATTTTCATTCTTAATGATGATATCAATGTTGGCATTAGACAAACATTCTATTGCCTAATAAATTTGCTTCCTATCTATATTGCTATTTCCACATGAAATAATTTTGGACACACTTCATTATTGCATGAAAATAAACACAACAGAAGCTTTAAAATGCAAAGCAATGGATATATTTACCTACCTACTTAATCATGAGAATACCTGCATTCGTTCTAAAGCTGCAAGGGATATCATGGACCTGAGGTATATTGATTGATTATTTACTACTGTGAATGGCATGTTAACAATCTATTCTATTTGACATATGACAACAGAAACCTGATGATGACTGATGCTTGGTAAAACAAAAGACAAATAAAGAACAATTGATGTATGAGCTGGAAATCACAGCTTTGATATAAACTTGATAATCAGGACGATGACAAAAAGAGAAATCATTTTAATTTTAGACAAATCATGATTATTCCAGTGGTTACAATCCCTTCTCCCTCTTCTCTTTACTGAGGATGACTCAAGTCTGAGTCGAAACGTCGGATTTGTCATACTGGATTAGTCATACCGAAAATGTAACCACGGGAATAATCATGATTTGTCTAAAATTAAAATGATTTCTCCTTTTGTCATCGTCCTGATTGTCAAATAAAGAACAGATTTGAGTGGATATATAAGTAAAAACAATGGTATATTATACAATGGAAAACTAGATATGATAAGGTCACCTCAGGCAAATGAAAAATGATAGCAGGAAAAGAAATGCAGAGTTGACACCTAGACTAAGGGTAGGACTATGTCAGTAGGGAGGTATAACATGATGGAAAAGCAATGAATGGCATAAAATTGGCACTGGAAAGGCCATTGGATAGCAGTGGCCTGAATGGCTGATAATGTTGGTGTTAATGATGATAATGATGGTAATTATTAAAGCAGGGAATTAGATGCAAATAAAATTGCCAAACTATGCTGCATTATGCAAATAGAATTGATTAATTATGCAAATAGAAATATCACAGAAAATTGAATAATATATCAGCCAGAAATGCACAGCTTTATTATGAATTTATGGATGAACGTAACCACGAGTAGCATTACAGGATAAATTAGAAAGAATAGCCGGGGTCATAAGTGGTTAATTGTCATCGACACATCCATTATTGCTAAACAATTAGTGATGAAGACGTTGTTAAACCATTATTAACGATAGAAGATTTCTGGACAAGCATTCCCATCCTCACCTAAGTTGAAAGGGAAAACATGGAGATACTTATTAGCACACTTTTGATGCCCTTTTTCCTTCCTTTGTAGCTTTAAATTAGTTTATATCCATATTGTTTTTCCGTGCTTAGGCTATAAAACCCCATGTTTCCCTTTTCAAATTGACTCAGGATGGGACAAACTCGTCCTGAAACGTTCTATTAGGTTATGTCGTAACGGGTTCTTCAGTAACGATTTAACAATAATGGGTGTGTCGTAGACTATTTTTTTCTAATTTATCCTGCAATCCTACTCATTGTTGCTTTCATCCTTGAACAATATATGCTCAAAACATGTCTTTATTCCATATTATGCACTAGTGAACCCAGACTAATTCCCCAGCCATATGCTTTCTAGTAGGAGAGAAATTCTTCGAAGCAACTGAGAAATCATTCAAAATATACTGAAGTAGGAGGAGCATTTTTGAATTTCTATATCTGGGGTTACAGACATGGGGTTACAGACATGGGGCATAGATATAAAAGAAGTTCCCTTTGGAAACTTACTAAATTGAGCACTTCCTATGGACAAAAATACGGTGGCCCACAAGTATCACGGCAAAAGTTTGTGGAAACATCACGGCAAAAGTTTGTGGAAACATCACGGCAAAAGTTTGTTGAAACATCACGGCAAAAGTTTGTGGAAACATCACGGCAAAAGTTTTTTGAAACATCATGGCAAAAGTTTTTAAGTAGTTAAAATAATGGAATAACAAGAAATAAGGATTAACAAACTTTTCTACATTTCGAATGAGCCAATCAAAAATGGAAGCGTGCTAAAAGTAGTAACTTGGAAAGACCTAGGTTGTATCTATAAAAGGGAAATTGCAACTGAGATGCACTAGGTAACTTTTAATACCATGAGCAGGATTTCTCATCATTATAGTGTGGGACACAGTTTTAAATAAAGAGAGTGAGAATGAATGTAGGAAAGCAGTTACTGCAATTCAGAGTCCCCATCATATGGAATGCATCAAGTAAGGACCGAAAGTAGCAAATTAACAGAGAAACTTTCAAATACCAGTTAAAATCGAGCATGAGGATATTAAACACAGTTCCTTCAGAGAGGAAGCCTCAATTTCAGTACAGATGACGGCTGTGTTAATTGTTGGAAACTATTTTATACCATATAGGAAAATATTCGCTGTTTACTTGCGGACAAAATTAGATTTTAGTTTACTTATAGCTATTCATAAAATCCCGCTACGCGTGCAGATCTGCAAATTAGCCTTGGAGAAACAAGAAGTGTCCCCAACTTGCCTGAATGGATTAATGACATCACATTTTTCTGCAAAAGAGCCACATGACCCCCAGAGGGGCGTGGTTGGATTCCTAAGCAAATTTGTTGACAAAATTTGCCATTATAATTGCAATATTGGTAGCTAGGACTATTTGAAAATTGCATATCGCTAAACTTTCATTACTGTAAAGTGCCTAGTTGCCGTGAGGGTAGGAATAAGGGGGTTGATACACAAGAAAAAATAAATAGGGAGGGGGATCCGGAAGAGCAGAGGAGGATGGAAAAAATGCTTTGCACTAAGATAATACTGCTATAAAGCCCTATATGTTCTTAAATCAAGCTTCTATAGCCGTGAGAATGTATGCAGCAAACAAGTAGTACTAGCAGACAAGAAGTTCTCTTCAACATATCTATTTGGGAGAAATGTTAAAAAAAATTTCGCGCAAAGACTTATAAGCGGGGGTGGATACTAACGTTAGAAGAACCTCCTACCCCCTAGGCGTAACACAGTCATAGAGCAGCCCCCTACTTTCGAGTTTCCGAATATTTCTCCCCCATTTTTAATCTCATTGAAGAGCTTTTAGTTATTTTTCCCAAACCAACAATCCTTATTTTAACTCCCTTCCCAATTGTAAGTTCAACAATTTTCGAATCTCTCCCAAATTACTTCAATCCCAAATTATTCACAACTCTAGATTAAAAAAGGAAAGGTAGTCCCGTATACTTTCCTACGTAAGGGAGTGCCTGTTAGAGAGGACACTTATCCTGAGCCATTGGCATGTGAGGTAGGGTGGCCAGTTCATTTCCTCGCCGCCTTTATCCCCCCAGTGTTAGTGTTCAACGAAGTCAATTCTCGTCTTACTTCTAACAATTTTTTCCAACACTATCCTAAATCTAAACCAACGCTATTGTAAAGAAACATTTCATTAAAACACAGTTAATTAAGACATGTGTCATTTCCTAACCAACGATATTCAAGAGTTAGAAAGACGTCAAATGAGTACACGTTTTTTTTTTATAAGAAAAAAGTTTATAAGAAAATGAGGCTCAAATGGCCAAAATCTTAAGAAATTCCTAAGAAAATTACAAGGCTCAAGTTCAAGAAAATGCTAAGAAAATTACAGTTCCTCTTCTTTACATGCCAGAAATTAATATTGGCTCATTTTTGCAAACTCTCGTACGAAGATCGAGACTGGCCCAACAAATACAGAGTAGCCTGTTTCAGTCAGTTTTTTCCTTCAGAAGTTAAGAAAATCTTAAGAAAATCTCACCCTCAAATTCGTGAAAAGTTAAGAAAATTGAGCCTCAGGAAAAAAGTGTTTTTCTTATAAAAAAAAGCGTCTAATTATACTCATACATGGACTAATAAAACAGGAAGCATGGTCACTTTTCACAAGCAACAAGCACAGGCGCCGCCATTACGCATACCCTACTCAGGAATTTATAGCAATCCTAAAGCTTAGAAAATGCTCAAATATGCTGAAAGGAAATACACAGGATGAGTAACAGAAAGCGCGAGACATAGCGCGGGATAGTGGAAACCCCGAAAGATACCTCGCGGTGTAAATCTTGGAGGAAAGGAGACTGTATATGCTGACCGAGATAACGTGGGCTCAAGGATCTGTTAAACTTCCGCTGCAAAATTAACTTTTGCTGTCATGTTTCAAAAAACTTTTGCCGTGATGTTTCAACAAACTTTTGTCGTGATGTTTCAACAAACTTTTGCCGTGATGTTTCAACAAACTTTTGCCGTGATGTTTCAACAAACTTTTGCCGTGATGTTTCCACTAACTTTTGCCGTGATACTTGTGGGCCACCGTACAAAAATGATGTAGTGTACAACTTGCAGAAGAAAGCTTGTGTTCTATTGTATTATCATATGCTGTTCCTATCCAAATTCCCGGACTAGTCTCTGAAAATCGATCACCTAGGGCATATTGTTGTAATACTCTTCAAATTGTCTCTTGGATAACTTATTAACATTTACACTGATTCAAACTCACTAATTACGTACTACTTGTCAGTAATATCCCACTTGCAGTTTGGTACAACTTTCCATCCTACCGTCCAGTACGCTACACATTTCTCCTTCCTTCCACTTTGCCACAACTTTTCCTGAACCCTTCCAGTTTCCTAAGATCTGTCATCCTTCCTGCAAGTTTCTATCGGTGTTCTATTTACCGTTCAGTTAGCTAGAAATCCTCCTTCTCCCGCCTTGTTTGCTACATCTCTTCCTCCTTCCTTGCTTCCTTGCTTGCTTCCAGTTCGGTACAACTATTACATCTCTCTTCCAGTTTGCTACATTTCTTCTCCTCCCTTTCCGGTTGCTACGTCTCTTCTTCCTCCCAGTTTGCTACTTTTCCCCCCCTTCCAGTTTGTTACAACTGTTCCTCCTCCCTCCCTGTTTGCGAGAAATCTGCCTCCCTTCCAATTCGCTACAACTCTTTCTCCTCCCTCCTAATTTACTAGAAATCTTCCTCTCTTCCAATTCGCTACAGCTTTTCCACCTCCATTCAAGTTCGCAACGACTCTCGTGGTTGCTGGCAGAAGCTCGAAACTCAAAACTAAAAAGTTGGCTTGTTTTTCACAGCACGAGTACTTCACTTGAATCGTTGCAAATTCATTCATTTTTGCAGCTTCCCATTAGAAGGCAAGGACGCAGCGTGTGAGGCAAACGCAGTGGCGATTTTGAGTCAGCTTCTTGGAGATAAACAAGCGTCTGTTAAAGCGAATGCAGCTGGAGCTCTAATGGCGTATGTAGAATCTCTTCTTGACTTTTCACGTAAAAATTCAGCAATGTCACTGCATTCCAGAATTATATGCCTATGTTGATAAACAACAAACAATTTTCGTTGTACATTGGGCATAAAACATTGACAGTCATATCAATAGATGCTATTTGCATAAACTATCGTGCGATAGGCTACTTTTTACATTCGATGTGAAAAAGATCTTGTTGCACATTTTTTGAAATCTATTGGACAATATCTTGTAGGATAAGCATAACAACCAGAGGGAAAGAGGCTTCTTTGCAGGCAGGAAGCATTCCGCGGTTGATACCTCTTTTGAGTGATCAATCAAGCGAAGTGCGGCTCAATGCACTAAAGGTATGTTTTTCTAAATTCATAGCATTTACAAGTTGAATCAATCAATCTACCGTTAACTAAATAGCAACTTATGTAAAACAACAATATAGTATAGAAAGTGGACTCCTTGCACTTGTAAGTCCCTATCATAGTCCTTGTCATTGCACATTTAGGGCTCTTCCTTATCTCACCAAACTAGCTACAGTCACTGTCATAAGTCTTGGAACATTTACATTACGTTTTGACCCAAACAGCAAACTCCCCCACTCCCCCTTCAGAACAATGTTGAATTTACAGAGATTACTCTCAGCAGACACCCTGATTTGATCTCAAATAGCACTCTAGCAACTAAGCTTCTACATCAACATTGTTTCTAGGGAGGGATAGTGGATGGGTTGGGGACTACTATTTGTCAAACTTGATCGGAAATTTACTATTGTCAAATAAAGTGCAATATTCAATGGGTGTTCCAAGGACTTTAGCAGTGAATGTAGGTTAGGCATGCCCAAAGTCAAGCCCGCAGACCATGTGAAGCCTACCTTGAAATTTCCATGGTCTCGCAAAAATCCAATACATATTCCACTTGCATTTACAAAGGTACGTTCAAAGAATGCGAATTAGATTGTCAGCCCAAGCGCATTTCTAATTGAGCGTTTCGTAAGAGGTTTGGGTGTCACTGACTTAAACAATAAGAGTCCTACTATCTGCTGGGGAGTGCAAACAATTTAATTGCAAGGGTGAAATAAATTCAAGTATGAAATATCTGCAAAATATGGCAAAAATATTTCTTAATCTATAAGCAAGTGCATGTTATTGTATCTTATAGACGATAACTGAGCTCTCAGAGGCCCCTCTTGGAAGAAGCCAGCTGCTCAAATCGTTAGAACAGGTACGCAACTTGACAGTCGTCGATAGAAACGTTTGACTTGAAATAGTAAATGACTTCTTACATGGGCGGCTCCAATCAAGCCAGTCTAAAGCACCCTGTGAATCCAGAAAAAACCATAAAAGATTTCTTTGCTATGCCATGGCCATTTATAGATGATATCATCAGTGTTAGCGATATATGCACATGAATTGCAATACAGTCTATACTAATACGATAATATTTTGATTATAAATCATGTCATAATTAGTGGACTGTCTGCTTTAATGTGTCTAGAATTAGTAGTTCGTGCACAAGTCATATTACCAATTACTTTTCTGGTGTCAGGTTGAAGCACTCATCAAAGACAACGAAAGTGCGGCGATAAGAAAAGCAGCTAGAATTGCAGTAAAAACCATAACATGGAAGCCATAAAGTCCACGACACGGACAAAAACTATTGCTGACTCATTCTCTGGGTCAAGCTTAAGTGTAAATATCTATTTGAATTAATTCTGAAGAATAATAACTCCGAAGATATTTCTTGGCATTTCGTCATATACTCTAATATTTTCCGTTACAAAATGGTTGGCGTTGTCATCTTTAAGTCCTCAAATGAGACAATAATTGGGATTCTATCTATCTTGCATTAAACTTGGATTGCGGTAAAAGCAGAGTCACGTAGTCCACGCAGATGAATTAAGACACCAGACGAGCTGAGTATTGATCAATCCATGAAATGTTCCACCAATCATAACTAATTAAGTGCTCACCAGAGAGAGGCATAATTGGTAAAACCTCAGTTTCAAGTCACATCAGTATTTATATCCAGGCATTATGAGGAGCTTCAGTATTTTGAGGAGATTCAGCATAATGAGATCACGGTGATTTCAACAGTATCTCGCAATACATGTCGCTTAGATTCACTGAGTCAAATTTGCCAGCATCAGCTAGCTTCCAAATTGTATTCCAAAATAATTGTAATGGAAAGTATGCCTCAGAATCTAAAGCACGCTGGTGTACGCTAGCTGATGAAGGATCGCCCTTTGTTTCGTTTGCCAGGTTTTTCCTTTAGGCATTCTGCGTAAATCATCTTAATAACGACAATGTGAAACAGAACTATTGCAGAGGTCACTGCGAGCCAAAACTTAACAGAGAGTTTAAAATGGTGAGCGGCGAAACTTGGCTCATCATCCACTTGAATTTCTGAAATGAAAATATCATATTTCTTTAGTATATGGCTGAAGATGGCATATACAAAACAAACATTTCCAAAATTATTCTTGAATGTGATTCTCGTACGATCAATGGCAGAAAGACTAACTTTGAAAGTAATAATGATAAAACCAGGAACCATGAATGGAGTGTTTCAGTAAAACTCTGCAATAACAGTATATACTTAAACCGTAAGCTTACGCAGAAAACTGAGCATTGATCACACACGAAAAGAAATCAGACTTATGCCAGTTTTAGAGAAAAGTAAAAGGTATGCTGTGGTCAGGTACGTATAACGTTCAAATGGTGGTGTGTAAAGAGGAAGAGGCACCAGCCATGAGGGAGCAGAAAATCATGCATGATGACAAAACTAAGTCCATCATACTCACAAACTAACTAACCTTTTACAGCTTGTAGCATAAAGGTACTTTTCTTTATATTTTGAAGTTCAGTCTTGTTTCTCGAGACATATAAAATTGGTGTGACTGGATTAGTTATTTTTGCAAGAAATATCGAAGGTGACGAACTGGAAAAAAATAAATGAGAATCCTAATGAATCACAACTACTAAAATTCACTATACTCTTAACAATGATTGAAAAGAGTAACACCCAAAAAAGAAAGTAATTAACAATATGTTAGCAGCTATGAAAGCTTTATAGATGAAAAAACAAATTGAGTAAGAAATATATCTAACATTGTGGGGGGGGGGAGAGAGGTAGGTTTAAAAAGGAAACAGGAACACAGCAAAAGAAGAAATGATCGGCTTCGCTGGTTCACTATGTGGTGCAAAAGAACAAAACAACATGTGGATGGGTTATTTATACCTCCCATACATCCATATGGCTTCGCTACAAGTCTCATCTGTGATTTGTAGGTAATCCTAGATTAAAAAACTTCTTTGCTGCGTTCAGTCAGTGATTTACGAACTAAAGGCAGAATATTGGGGAGTGTCATACTCCCACACTCCCCGGTAAATCAATTCTTGCTAACAGCATGAAGAGAAGTAGGTCGGTCACGTTAATTTAGTTGGCCATTAAATGTACAAATTGCCAAAAAGTGCAACCATAAACATTTGACGCTCGGAGGCTTCCTATGCACAGGAAAGATCTAGCACGAAATCCTTAGAGGTGTGAAGTAAATTTGTTTGATCACACCATTTTCCTAGTGCCTAGACCACGCCCTATAAAAAGGAAATCTCCTATTCACGGTAATATAACGACATTTTTCAATACGACTAAAGCATGAGTCTCATCCAATGGCACCACAGGTGATTATGAAATGGAGGAAAAGGAAGAATGGGGCTCCGGGAGCTTCATCTTTCATTATAATAATAAAAATAATAATAGTAATACAATACTAATACACTTGAAAAGTGAAAGTGCGAGAAAATAATCGACCCGAGCGGGATTCGAACTCGCGACCCCTGACTTTGTACGTCGGTGCTCTACCAACTGAGCTATCGGGCCACGTTGCTTCTACTTAACTAATACACTTATTTATAATTGGCAAAAAGAACCAGTTAAAACTAATACAGGCCAACTGGCCTTCCTATATGCAATGGTCTTTGTTGCTTCTTTACAAATTAGACGACTACATGTGGATATCGTTCAAATTTTCATTGTTTCCAAACTGTCTGTAGTCTTTGGAAAATTTTATCTTATCAGGTGAGTGCATTCCACAGCATGATTCCTCTAAATCAATGTTCTCGTATATGGTAAATGGATGAGATCCTTCTCAGATTGTAAGAAGGAGGGAGTACTCGAGGTTAAACACTTGTACACATCTAGAAGCATTTTTGTATGCTTTTGTATGGACTGCATGCTCACCTCTCTTCTGCAGAAGCTCCTTAAAGGTAGACCCATAGTCATCTAGTAGCACTCTCAGGGTACGTTTATGAGTTCTATGTGAATTCTATTGATTTCGTCATTCGGTGATTTTCCATTAAACATCCAAATCAGTGGACAATAATTAAAATTTGACAGTGAAAACAAATTATGCAACAAGGCATTTTTCATAATCATGGTTTGGAGCAATCCTAGGAAAAGCTCTCACGTTGCTTGAATACTTTATGCAGATTGACTTTACATGCTGACTGAAGTTTAGTATTGAGTCACTTGTGACATGCAACAGTTTTACACTATCAGTCATCTAAACCACAATCCCGTATATGACAATACATAGCCTATGCCAATACATAGCCCAGCATCATCTTTTTGACCTATAAACATTCGACGGAATTCATCAGGCTTTGAAGCCATCTCGTTGATTTTGTACGAGGCGATTGCAACATTCATGTTGTAACTCTTGATGCTTGAAAAAACGGAGTCTAGGTTTTGCCCACATGGATCGATTGTATTATCACTATCACAAAACTGCGCACCTAAGAGTGCTGTATGTCATAGAAGAAATCATTAATGAATAGATCAAATAGGAAGGGGACCAGGACAGATGCCTGTGCAACACCTGATTTAATTTCCTGCCAACTACTAAAAGCAGTGTCTACTTTTACTCCTTGCTTTCTTCGAACAAAGCAACTGTGCACAAGTTTAGATTGTTGATACTGAATCCATAGGCCTCTGTCTTAGCTAAAAGCAAGTCATGGGGCAGACAGTCATAAACCTTTGATAAATCCATAAGCACCATACCACAGACACCAAATTGGTCGATATATCCACGGATTGTTTTAAAGACTCGAAGTATAGCATGTTCCTTATGGAGCGGCTACTATTTATGATTGGGGAGGGGATTGAAGAAAAAATGGTGGGGTGGCTGAAAAAAATAAGCTGTGTTAGGTGGGGTAGCAGAATAATTTTTAAACACAGGGGTAGTGTAAAAACGTATACTATATTTAAGCATAAATGCAGGCTTGTTTTACTGCTTTAATTCGGTAGGATAAAAAACATTTGGCTTAAGCACATAGTGGGGTATAATTTTGTTGAGGGCACATACTACTTTCTCTTCAGCCCCCACCCGAGCCATAAATAATGACCACTTCCTTTATTCGAATGAAGCTCGGGTACTTACCAAATCTCATCATATCGAAATGAACTGGATGCGCTATTGGGCCATAAATTGTCATACAAGGGGCCCTTTTGATCTTCAGTGTACCTGCTTTGATCTTAGAATTAGAATTTTTACACATACGAGGTGGCTGTTCTCTTGTTGTAGTGTTTTTCGTCCTGATGCTCGTGGGTACATGTTGTTTTACTCTGCGTGGAAGTATTATAAACCGCACGGGACAATCTAGTATTATAACCCGCACGGGGCTTCACAACATAGAAAAAAGATGTAATTAGATGGAGTGGCAATGGGTAGTCCTTTGGGGCCAGCTTTAGCAAAAATTTTCGTGGGCTTTCATGAAAGTAGACTTTCAATAACACCGTAAAATCAGGTGTCTACTTTCGTTATGTTGACGATACTTTTGTCATTTCCGGTTTGGAGCTGGAATGTGATCGTTTTCATGTAAACCTCAACCAACTACATCCAGCCCTATACTTTACAGTAGAGAAGGAGCAAAACAACTCCTTGAATTTTCTAGATGTTTCGGTGGAGAAAGGGGGCACTGGATTTCTCACCAGCATTTACAGGAAGTCAACGTTCGTTTACTGGTCAATACATAGGTTGGAATTCCTTCAGCCCAAAAGCTAGGAAAATCATCCTAATCAAAACTTTAGTTCACAGGGCACTTATGATCTGCTCTAAAGCTAAGTTAGATTCTGAGCTGGACACAATAAAATAACTTTTAATTGACAATGGATATCCAGAAGATGCCCTTGTTTCTTGCATTAAGGAACAACTAGCCAACATTTCATCCGAAAAACGGTTTGGTCCTGAAAAGTGCCCGGTTTACCTAAAACTGCCCTGGATTGGAAATGTTTCATCAAAATTTGAAAACCATATTAATAAAGCCATTACATCTTGTTTCTAAGCTGTGAAGCCCCGTGCGGTTTATAATACTAAGGTCATGCTACCATCTGCTAAAAAAGATAGCGTTCCTACCACTCAAAAAAGTTGTGTAGTTTATGAATTTTCGTGCCGATGCTCCAGCTCGGTACGTAGGGCGCACTACGCAGAGGGTAGCAGATAGAATAAAACAACATGTACCCACGAGCATCAGGACGAAAAACACTACAACAAGAGAACAGCCACCTCCTATGTGTAAAAACTCTAATTCTAAAATGAAAAGTGATTCGGCCATAGGACAACATCTCATTGAAAACCCAGAATGCGCCAAAACATATATAGAGGATAATTTTCGGATCATTGGGCAAGCAAGATCGTCCTTTCATTTAGGTGTTTTGGAATCAGTTTACATTAAGACTCAAAACCCAGTCTTGTGTAAACAAAAAGAGTTCGTTTTTTCACTTGGACTCTTCAAGTAAACAATGGTGAATAGGTGCTAATTGGCCAATCATAGGGCCAAATAGACGCATTATTCATCATATCACGTGCACCCGCATCTGGCTATATATTTCGGTTCACCATTCGGTCGTTATCCGACAATTCATACTCTGACGAGTGTCGGACGAAAAAAGCTTTCAGTATGCTAAGAGAATGTTTCCGCTTTTTCGTGCTGGAGTGAAATTATGCAGTACGAACAGACTTTTCAAATAAATATACGTATTATATATTTTGGCTGTGCCCCCCTTGTGAATTCAAGCTGGCTACGGGCATGAAAACCCAGTCTTGTGTAAATGAAAAGAGTTCATTTCTCACTTGGACTCTTCAAGTAAACAATGGTGAAAAGATATCAAGTGGGCAATAATACGGCCAACTGGAAACATTATTCATCATATCACGTGTATCCACATCTGGGTATATATTTCGGTTCACCTTTCGGTCGATATCTGACGTTTCATACTCTGACGAGTGTCGGACGAAAAAAGCTTTTCAGTATGCCTAAAGCATGGTGCCGCTTTGTTGTGCTGTAGAGAAATCGCGTCATTCTGTGATAGTGCTAAATAGAGTAACGACATTAAGTAATCTCTTGGAGTTTCGACTATGGTTACAGTGAGGAGGCGATATAGTACAGTGACCCACAAGTATCACGGCAAAACATTCTTTCTCACGGCAAAACTCTCTTTTCTCACGGCAAAACATTCTTTCTCACGGCTAAACTCTCTTTTCTCACGGCAAAACATTCTTTCTCAAGGCAAAATTTTCTTTCTCACGGCAAAACTCTCTTTCTCAAGGCAAAAACTTTCTTTCTCACGGCAAAACTCTCTTTCTCACAGCAAAAACTGTCTTTCTCACGGCAAAACTCTCTTTATCACGGTAAAAACTCTCTTTCTCACGGCAAAAACTTTCTTTCTCACGGCATCACGGCAAAATCTCATGATCTACAGTATCAAATGCTTTTTTATCGATCTTAAAAAAGCATTTGATACTGTAGATCATGAGATTCTTTGCAAAAAATTAGAGCACTACGGTATTCAACAGCGAGAAATCACATGGTTTAGATCATACCTGTTCAACCGAAAACAGTTCTGTGGGGTAAATGGGATCAGTTCCAAGCTTCAGAAGATAGATATTGGTGTGCCCCAAGGGTCATGTCTGGGCCCCTTCTTTTTCTTATTTATATAAATGATTTACCGCATGCTGTTCAAAAGTCTGTTGTCTCCATGTATGCTGATGACACGAGTCTATGCTATCAAGCTTCGGATATAGAAACCTTAAACGAAGCTATCAATAACGATCTCATTCAACTGGAAACGTGGCTTAAAGGCAATAAACTCTCCTTAAATGTTGCAAAAACAAATTCTATGCTTATTTCTACCAAGCAAAAGCATAAAATCCTCAAAAATTGTGATGAAGATTTGAAGTTGAAAATTCGCAACAAGGAGCTTGAAGTGATACAAAAAACAAAATACCTTGGTGTGACGATCGACAATTCTCTAAACTGGAAGGAACACATAAAGACAGTTTCTACCAAAGTTTCCAAGGCTATTGGCTTTCTAAGGCATTCAAAAACGTTTCTACCACAGGAAACACTTAAGACCCTATACAAAGGTATTGCTGAGCCACACTTTCGGTATTGTTGCTCTGTCTGGGGTTGCGCTAGTTCGAATGAGCGTAATCAGTTGCAAAAACTTCAAAACCGAGCTGCAAGGATCCTAACAAACAGTAGCGTTGACACCCCTGGCAGACTACTTATCGACAGGTTGGGCTGGAAGACCATTGATCAGCTTATAGCTGAAGAATCGAAAACAATGGTCTATAAGTCCATGAAATGAAATGGCTCCATCATACCTCTGTGATCTCTTTACAAAAAACTCAACGAGCCCTTCGTGTGTCCTACGAAATACAGCGACAGATATGAAATTGCCCAAGAAAATGTCATGTAATGGGCAGAGATGTTTTTCTTATAGAGGAGCTAAAATGTGGAATGACCTTCCTGCCAAAACTAAGCAGGCATCTTTTCTGGCTGTTTTCAATGAGTTTATTTAAATTTTTCATGTTTTTCTTTTTTCCTTTCCTATATTAGGTTTTATCTATGTAATTAGGTTTCTAGCTTTTTCTTTAACTATGTTTTAGATTTTAGATTTAAGATATTCATTGTATCAGAGTTTTTAAGTGGAGGGCCCCTTGCAAATCAGCTCTGGCTGAAGGGAAACCCTCCTTAAAGTAATTAAAATGAAATGAAAATGAAATGAAAACTCTCTTTCTCATGGCAAAACTTTCTTTCTAAAGGCAAAACTCTCTTTCTCACGGCAAAACTCTCTTTTTCACGGTAAAACTTTCTTTTCACGGCAAAACTGCTAAACAAGATGTCAATTCTTTCATTACACAGGAAGGAACGCAGCAATGTCTCCCTGCACTGGGTCGTTTCTGGAAGTTGTTGGTATGCCTGCCATGATCCCATTGTCGGCTCCAACACCTTTCACTCAAGGTTGCCAGAAGGAACAGGGACGCCGGAGCATATTTTTGAGTGGGGGGCTGGGGATGAGTTTCAAGTCCACATGAAAGTATGTAATAATGGGGTCAGGGGCGGAGCCCCTGAAAAATTTTGCAATCCACGCCCAATAATTCAATGGGAAACGCCCTGTTCGAATATAGATATGCATCCTGTCTTGGTAGAAAACGGCAGATAAAATCATTGAAGTTTTAGTGAGAAAACTGAATAGACCTTAATGCTACTCTATAAAGATTGTAGCCAGATCAGGTAAAATGATAGAGACATTCGTTTTCAGAGCAATGAGATCATATTGAGCGCTAGATGACCAAGAACACAGAACCCTTCTCTGACTTTACATGCTTATGAGATTTTTGGACCAGTCTATGGCACCACGTTTTGAAAAAACTTGGGCCGAATAATAGGCAAGAGGGGCCATCCAGAAAGTACGTACAATAGTGGACAAAAGTCCTTGGGACACTTAGAAGAAACAGATAAAAAACCATTTTCCTCTATATATTGTTATAGTTGCTACAAACATGCACCCCCCCTTCCCCCTAGAACAATGTTGATTCGTTTGTGGTACATTTGAAGTTGGCTCGCAGGCGAAATTTTCCCATTATCGCAGGTACTTCTCCAGAAAACCAACATTGTTTCAGGGGGAGAGGGGAATGAAAGTTTGTTGCAGACTGCAAAAAGTGCAAAGTGTCCCAGGACTTTTGTCGGGTATTGTACACTCTAAAGGTTGGTGGATGGGTATGGTCAAAAGCGTACACACGTGTACAGGGTGGGTGGGTTGGTAAAGGTCAAAGCGTAGGCACGATGGCATGCTCTACTAGAAAGCCTACCCATAGTGCAAGCTGAGGGGAAATGCGGACGAAATGGCACAAAATTAGAACATTACTTTGTAAACGTGAGACGATCGATCTTAGGTGGAATTGTGACGATCTGATATCAAGGAAAATTCGTATGCTCGTAAAGGGAAAGGTGGGTGTTTTGAACCAAAAGCATACTCGCGAGTACAGGGTCGGTGGATTGGTCAAAAATGTGACGATCTTAGGCGTATGTACTTTCTGGATGATCCCAAGGGGGAGGAGTGTTTTGCAAAAGGGGCTCTTTGTATTTCCCTCATCAACCATATGTATCATTCTTTCTCTTCGCTTTCTGAACAAGTTTTTCTTCACCTACTTCAGAGCGAATGTTGTACTCTACAAAAGAGCGTTTTACCATGAGAAAGAGTTTTGCCGTGAGAAAGAAAGTTCTGCCGTGAGGAAGAGAGTTCTGCCGTGAGAAAGGATTTTTTGCAGTGAGAAAAGAGAGTTTTGCCGTGAGAAAAGAGAGTTTTGCCATGAGAAAGAAAGTTTTGCCGTGAGAAAGAGAGTTTTGCAGTGAGAAAGAAGGTTTTGCCTTGAGAAAGAATGTTTTGCCGTGATACTTGTGGGCCACCGTAATATAGCCTTGCCTAATGCCCGGCGCACACTTGAGCTATCAGCTCAGCTGAGCGGCATTCGTGACTGTTTGCGTAAGCTGTTTCCTCAAGTGTGCGGTGACCGATTGTGTGATTTTCTTCATTCGAGCCGTTAGCGCAGGATATTCAACATGTTGGATAATTTCCTCCACGAGTGAACATGTCCTCACAGTGTGCGCGCGCCCTGAGCTATTAGCTTCGTAATCTAAGCAAATGTACATGAGTTTTAATCAAGATGGCGAATATTCTTGAAGATCAATATTCAAGCTCTTCAGAAGATGAGGAGATTTTACTATCGATTCTTTTGCTGAGACGACGACGAAGACGATTGAGGGCAGCCAATAGAAAAAAATGGGTTAGATCGTGGATTTCTCGTCGCCAAACACACGGGGCATTCGCAAATATCGTTCAGGAATTAAATTCTGAAGATACAGAAAAATTTCGGCAATTTCATCGCCTGGATAGAAACTCTTTTGAAGAGATTTTAGCGATGGTTTGCCCATTGATTGAAAAGAAGGACACACTACTTCGTTCCTCCGTGAAGCCTACTGAACGACTGTCTGTGACGTTACGCTTTTTGGCATCAGGTTTGTGTTTTACCAATTTCTATCCCATATAAGATTTGAATTCAACGCTAATAGTAAGCTTCACTTAAAGACTTTTCCTCAACTAGATGAAATAAAATAGATGAAAATAAATCGACTACTGCAAAGTGTGAAGCTGTTAGGAATCTCTGTAAGAGAACAAGCAGGCTGTATCATCTACCCTGACTTATCACACATCAAAGCAGGCTATGATAACCATTCTGCATCGACATCTGTCACATTTGGCAGTAGAGGATGAAAATTTTTGATACCTGTTTTGATCAGCTTGCATCTATTACAAAAATACGTACACCTATCAGAGCGCTAATGAGGAAGCCTTTGTTAATGATTACGACTTAAATACAGTGTCATTACTTTTTAGGAGAGACATTTCGAAGCCTTTCTTTCCAATACCGAATAGGGGAGAGAACAATATCTGGAATTGTTGAAGAAACATGCCAAGCTCTGTATGAAGTTATGAAAGAGAAATATTTAAAGGTACAAATTTAACTTGGCTATAGCTCTGTAAAAAAGCAAAAAGTTAATAAGCGAACAGTATTATTTCAAATACTCCAATCAAAAGTCGTCTCTGTAGGAAGCAGTACTCTGCCCATAGATGGCAGGTTGATGGCTGCTTGTTGACATACCAGGAGCAGGTTGCATGATAGATTGGAAGTAGTGTCTCTGGGGCTGGGATTGGACTCTTTGAGTTGGAATTTCCTGGCTTAGTAGCCCAGCTTGAGCCTGAAAAATAATGTTGCTGATTTTATTCTGAGCTAGGTGACTTGTTTGGCTGTCTAACTCAGATAGTGCCTTTGCTACATAGTTTCCAAAGGCTTCAAAAATAGTCTCAGTTCTCTTTTCTGTCTTCTTTCTTTTGTGTCTATTTTCCATAGACTGTGTTAATGACTTAATAAGTGTGTACTCTTCTTCTGCCTGTCTCCTTCGGGATGCTTTTGCTCTTCTTATCGGCTCCTGTCTATGTACTCCAGGCCCTTTATCACAGCTTTGCCTTGCTTCATTGACTAGGCTTCTTTGGGATGGTGGTAAAGGGGCATCATCATCACTTTCAGAATAGTTAGCATCATCATCATCATCATCATCATCGTCAACGTCATTTTCAATGCTCATCTCAGTTGATGGGGTACTACCACCAGCACAGGATTGCTAAAAATCAAACAAATGTTTCATTTTCAGACCCCAAGTAATAAAGAAGACTGGCAACAAATCGCAGCAGAATTTAATAGCAAATGGAATTATCCATGCTGTTTAGGGGCTATAGATGGCAAACACGTAGCTATTCAACAACCATCAGATACAGGCTCTGAGTTCTTTAACTATAAGCACTTTTTCAGTGTAATCTTGTTGGCAATGGTTGATGCAAACTACAGATTCACTTATGTTGATGTAGGGGCAGCTGGCAGAGCAGGAGATGCTAGTGTATTTGCTGATTCACTGCTAAAAAAAGCACTAGAAAAAAATTATTTAGATCTTCCTGATGCAATTGCATTGCAAGGGATGTCTACCAAGATATCACACCATGTTGTTGGGGATGATGCATTTCCTTTGAATGCCCAACTTATGAAGCCATACCCTCATCGTAATTTAACAAAAGAACAACGCATATTCAATTACAGATTGTCACGGGCACGTAGAGTCGTTGAAAATGCCTTTGGGATTTTAGCTCATAGGTGGAGGGTATTTCTGACAACAATTAAGCTTTCACCTGAGAGAGTCACAGACATAATATTTGCAGCTTGTTGTTTACACAATTTAATGATAAAGAAGAACAGAGTAAGTTACCTATCACCTGTGGATCAGGAGAATGCTGATCATACGATAGTGCGAGGAGACTGGAGAAACAACCAAGTTTTGAACAGTATGCAACCAACTATCATCCGCAATGCACCAAGAGATGCAAAACTCCAAAGAGAACTTTTGACAACTTATTTTAATACTGATGGATGTGTACCATGGCAACATGATATAGTTAATTAGTCACAATTTCTATATGGGGATACATATTGTCATTAGTTAAATAAAATTTTCATTAATATGGTCATCAATTAACTTCATGCTTTACCTGAACACATACTTACCAAATCGATATTTGAAATTGATTTTCGTATTGCCACGTGAGGGGCTAAAAACTGTAGTTTTTCCAGCAGCCACTGAGTGCGTTTTGTGGGGTTTCGTCTTGCACTTCCACTGGGAGGGGGCTTCATGGCTTTACAAAAGCTGTTTCTTAGAGCCCTGATTTTTGCTTTGACCCACTCATCTATAATAAATTTGATCTGCATGTCAAGTACAAGTATTTAATTCTTCGAAGAAGACTGGTTGATTCCAGATTTTCAGCAAAATGAGGAGGGGTAGCATTTGACTCCAAGAAACATGAGGAAAAAACTTAAGACATGGGGCTAAGATATGTTTGGGATATTGAGAATATGGTAGTTGTAACAAAAAGTTTTAGGCCTACCAGCCATAAGGTCAAAAATTAACTTACATGTTGTTCCAAGTTTTTCGGCCAGCTCTTGTAGGGCTTTATCCCGCAACTCTCGGTTCTTGAAATCGGAACATCTGACGTCATAGAGACAGGGAAAATCTGGCCAAAAATCTGCTAATTTGTCTTCTAGCAGCGCCTCAGTAACGATTGAGCAATTACTCGCCATCTTGAGTGCAACAATTTGCCTAGTTAACTGAGGTAATAGCTCAGGGCGCGCGCACACTGTGAGGAAATGTTCACTCGTGGAGGAAATTATCCAACATGTTGAATATCCTGCCACAGAATAGACACTCTCGACTTTTTAGAGGGCACGGATTTTCTCACGCATGCGTCAACTTTTCCACATGGAAACGAGTTTAGAGGTGTAACATTCGAAGGAAAGCTATAGCGTTTGTATAGGGGTTTCAACTAAAAAGGCAGTTTTTGCAAAAATTTCGAGGTCTCCGGTGCAGATGGACAACGAATGGAATCGTAATCGGATTGGGGCTTATTGCGCTGCAGTTAATTGTAGCAACAACTGGAAATCATGGCCTGGCAATCAGTTTACTGAGTCTCATTTGGAGCTATATGGTGAGTAGGCCAAAAGTAGTTCACGTATTTATTCTCCATGCAATCCTCTTATCGTTAAACTCTGGTACATTTGATTATAGTTATTTGGATGTATGCCATATTAGAGGGTTCTCTTTATGTTGTTAGGGGCAGAGAATGGGCATATACTGAGGGAGGCAAGATCAGAAGATCAGAATACGCTATAATGCAGTTTGCGATCTTCCCACGCCTCAAATATTGAAAAGCTAGAGATGATTCAGAAACAAGACGCAAGACTTGTTTGCAGCAATTATGACAAATCTACCACTTCTATTGCCATAACTAGAAAGCTTGAGTGAGGTCTGTTTGCTGACAGGAAAGCCAGGACAAAAGTAACAAGTAGGCTTGATAACAACACGATTCATAACCACCTCACTGATATTCCGCATAAAGGCTCACTATGTCAAATATACCCTGCACAAGAAGCCAAAGAATTATCTGAATATCATGTTCTGGCACAAGATCTACTCATACTTCCCAAGTGCTACAGTGTTATGGAACACTGCATGCCTCTACATTAGAAACAGAAAGACTCGAGTAGCTTTCAAGAGCTCCTTAGATCAGTGACAACTTATTTTGATGCAGAATAGCTTATTTATGGCAAAGTTTTCTTTTTATTTTCTTTTCATACTTAACATGGAAAACCTGTCAGCATTGTTAAAAGCTTTATTTATTTTTTAAACTAAAATATAATTTAGCCTTACTAATCAAGCATGTATGTAACAACCAAAGTTGGTTCTTGTTCACTGTTGCATAGATAGATAGACAAATCTGTATAACAAGTCACCAATTTATTGAACACACCTGCTTACTGATGCTCAGTATAGTTTGAGATGTAGTACTTTTTAATACTTAATTTCCTTTAATGCATAATCATCAAACTATTCAAAGAATAGAAACAAATTAATAGTCTTATGATACAGGAAGGAATTTTTGCTAGGCCAATTCTTCATTTCCATGGTTGCTTGTTTACAATAATGTTGAATATCTAATTCAGTACAAATTACCTATGTCTACTAAATAATTTCAAAAGGGATATTATCACTCACTTTCCACTCACTGAAACAATGCTTTGTATTTCTGTAAGTGGAAAATTGACTGTCTTTTAATGAAGCTGCAATGTACATGAAAATCTTATGTTTTTCCAGCCACTAATGGGTGACATTTGCCAAATAATACATTGATAGTACAACAGACTTCAAGTTTCTTGACATGAATGTACCCCACAAAAAGAATGCTTAGACTTTTTAAAACAAAACAAAAAGTGTATCTTAACTCTCATCAAAAATTGTCAATATTGTGTGCCACATCAGTAAGAATTCATAGAGACTTCTGGAAACATTATTCAGTTTCTCAAAATAGCAAATATTAATCCATATGGTGTTGAAGTTTGCTTCAGTTACAAGTTTATTGTACTGAAGGAGAGGTACAGTCTCTTCTTCCTAGAATTTTTTTCCAGTGATGGATTAAATGCCTCTTACATAATCATCTACTCTATGGCATGTCTTCTGATAAGCATCTAGGAATGGAGTATTTTACTGATACCAAGATTATTGTTTGTCCTTTAAGCTTTGCATCAATGCACTGCTGAATAGCTGCAAGTAAAGTGCTGCCTAATATATTGGTAATAAATCAAATGAAGCTACCGAGCTGAAGCAAAACAAAGTAGGTTATTGAGTTCCTCAAATCATATTGAACCGGGGTTTTGGATTCTGCTGTGATTCCTTGAATCTTGTCCCAGAGTGCATGCTATACAGTATGTATTCGGGCCAAGAGTCCTTGACGCCTGTTAAATCTTCATTTAGTGCTGATTTGATCCCCAAAAAACTTTCGGAGTGTAATTTGTTGTTGTACGGCGGCATACTTTAACAAGAAAACCGACTGGATGGATGAGCGATGCACTCTTCTGAATGAGCGATGCCACAATAAATCTGGAAGCACATGAAAGCGACCAGTGTACAGTTTGCACTTCTACACTAAATTTCCAATGTGCTGTTATCCATTTCTTAATGTTAAATCAGAATGAATGCCATGATTTTGTACTTTTAGTCGAAACCAATTTCATCGCAGCAAGCTGTCTAGGCCTTCGTACGGCTAGTTATGCTAAAAGCCTCGAACTGACAACGAGTTTAGAGGTGTACAAGTTTTACAATCCGCGCCTCGAAAACAACAAAGGCGCCGACGCGAGTGTCCCTTCTGCCTATTATCTATTCTGTGATCCTGCGCTAACGGCTCGAGTGAAGAAAATCACATAATCGGTCACCGCACACTTGAGGAAACAGCTTACGCAAACAGTCACGAATGCCGCTCAGCTGAGCTGATAGCTCAAGTGTGCGCCGGGCATAAAGTGCAAACTTTCCATCTACACGGATGTAAAAAATACACGATGCCTCAGCTCATTCCTCTTCCCACAGACGTGAGATATCCTCGCAACCAAATACGAAGATCTAAGGAATTTCATCACAAGCAACAATACGCTATACCGACCACATATATATACCGTAAGTTGCAGGTGGGTGGATTAATTATGGGTTTACAAAAAGCGCATGCGCAGTAACATCCAGGTGCAGAAAGAATCAGTTCTGATTTCCTCCTTGCTGAATGGTCCTAGGGGTCATTCACAAAGGACATCCGTTAAAAAGTTGAATTTTTAGACCCCCTCCCCCCTTTGTCCGATATTGTCCGTTTCCAATGACCCCCTCCCCCCTTGGACGTCCATCTATTTCACTCTGTTGAGATGTGACTCTATTTACTTATCTATAATCAATATGAAACATTATCCTTTTAGTGGTGCCTAGTCCTCTGACCGTGCACCACGTTTTTTTAGTTCAGTTAGGAAGATGGCAGATATAGAATATTGTTATGTTGAATGTGTTATGTTATCTATAGTTCTATAAGTTTTCTCTGAGTTTGTCTTACTGGAATTTACCTCCGTCATGAATAGAGATTTAACAACTCGTCGTCTAGGACGTCAGTCTCTGTGAATGGCTGCTTCATACAATATTGGCCATCGCTTGGCATGAATTTTGGCTATCCTGGACGCAATAAATCGCCAATGCAATAACATATACCTGCATGATAGGATCAATCCAAAATAGGACCGTAGTAAAAATGTCTTGTTGCAACATTCTGAACTCCTGGACGTCCGCAATGCGCAAACACCCCCACCCCTATGTCCGAGTTTGTCCTATTTCACCAGACCACCTCCCCCCTTGTGCTCGGACGTCCTTTGTGCATGGCCCCCTACCCTTAGAGTCATACCTAAGGCTGTCCAAATGTGGCAATATTTAAACCTGTAATTATATAATCAATCTAAGCCTAAAATATACATTCAATACAATCCTGAAATATTTGTTCAATCCAATCCCAAAATATATATATTCAGTTCTATCAAAAAACTTATGTATTCAATTCAATCCTGAAATACTGTAAATTCTCTATTTAGCCCTCCCCCAGGGCTTACTGTTTTCAAGCACTTTACAAATGGGCTTATTGGAAAGGGGGCTTTATTGAGAGGGGAGTTTAATAACTTTTGAAATATGAACATATTATCCATGGTAATATAATATGTATATTTTAGGTATCCTCATGAATAACATTGCTGGTTATGAACAAAATGTATGTTTGAAATTATTCACATTGTTGAGGGAGGCTTAATACACCTTCCCTTCTGCAAAGGGGGCTTAATTGAGAGGGGGCTTAAGAGAGAAATCATGGTATACCTTCACTTCAACCTTATCAGTCAAAAGGTACATTTGCAGACCAATACTAGTGTGCCTAAGGTTTTCAGAAAATGATGTTAGTAAATTTGACTTCCCTTCCTTGTGTGTATTTTACGGAGTAGGTTTCTTCATTGCTTACTAAGTAATAAGTCAACTTTCTCCACAAATTCTTTCGTGTCATTTAAAATGATCTTTGCTCTTGGATTTTGGTGTATACAATTTCCAGCAACTTCTTGGAGAACTACAAGTGATGAATGGGCTAACGCCTTCTCTTTGCACGCTATGGAGTCTGTTATCCTCTTGTCATACACTTTTCATAGGAGACAACCTCTTTATTTTAAACCACAAAGTTTACACTTTTGACTATGAAATTTTTGGCAAATTTTTTGATGGGGTCTGAAATCTTCAATGGATATAGGATTGGTTACGCTTGTTTCTAAGAAAATATTACTACTTCTTCCGCCCCAGTCCCGGGCATCAATAACGACCTGTCATTTTCAGTTCATCTTCATTTTAAAATTCTTTAAGGAGGGAGCCCTTCGGCAAAAACGCTGATTTTCAAGGGTCCTAACTTGTTTCCCCGTAACGCCCCACTTGAATCTCGAAGCTATATGATCACTTAACAATTCCTCGTCATCTACATTATAAAGCAGTTCCACCTAGAGTGCTACATGTTTTCAAATTGTAAACTCCTCTTAGTACTCTACCTAGGCGGCAAATGTGTGCACAAATCAAGTAGAACGGTTGCAAACCACAACTGTTGAAACACGGACCAAGGAGTCTAATATGTGCGCGAGTCTTCGAAACCCACGGGCACAATGGAAGTGAAAACTGCTGCACTGTCGGCTCGCCCGCCCTCAAAAGCGGCGTGGGTTGGCTGCACAGCTGAGGTGAGTTCGCCTCGCGTCGTTCGCGCGACGTGTGGTGCGCATCATCGACCGACCTGTTCTACTCCTAGAAAGGTTTGAGTAACAAGGTAGTTGATCAAAATTGCCCAGTTTTCCAATAACAAGCGCTCAACCTTTTCAATACACATTTCATATGATTTGCAATCAAGAAACCAAGGCAATATAATAACAACGTCTGGAGGGCCCACCATGGTTGGGTCCGCGCGAGTAGAAAGTATTTAAAGTTTACTCTCTATAAATGCTAAAAGTGCATCTCCCAGTCTCGCTATGGAAATAGAGGGCAAAACCAGTTACTGAAAGGCACTTAGAGAAAACATATTCAAAAGGGTAAACAATATGTTTATCACATATCAGAGTTTCTTCCACCAGAGCCTACAGTGGATGTGGTACACAATCATAAAATGTTGTTTGCCGTAAGATTGACAGTTCAGTATCATTCAACCTAATATCACAGATATCGAACACAAACAACGAAATAAACACATGCATTATGAAGAAAGTAAAGCATAGCGTAGGTATGGATTTTTATCATACTTTGAATGTCACCGTTATATTCCATTATGAGGTCTGTCAAAGAACGGGGTGTGAAGGAAATGATGGCATAATTCAGGAGGGGGCAAAATTGATTACAGTTGATTATATGGGGGAGAGGTGTTGCAAATGGTGGAGAAATGATCATATAAAATACGAACGGCCCCCAAGACATGTTGGAAAAACACAAATGCATTCAACACTGAAAAACGGGCATCAAGTTGCTAAACGTTAAATCTTGTAGGTGTCGCCACAATTTCCTTGTAATTATCACAGGTGAATAGTCTCTTGGGACTGTACAATTTCACTATAGCTCGCAAAAGCGGTAACATTATTCAGCACACAGGAAAACTTCTCTGCCGACACTCGTCAGACTATGATATTTTTCTGATGTTTCATACTCTAACGAGTTTAAGACGGAAAAAGCTTTCAGTATATCAAAAGAATGTTCCCGCTTTTTGAGAAATAGTAATGTGACATAACACTCTACATAGTATTCCTTAGACATCTAAGGATATATACAATTTCGAAGTGAAAAAAAAATTACGAGTGGCAGTACCTTACTTCAATGATATGCTCACACGCTGAGCCACAAGCATAGAGTTTGGGGCCTTTTGAAGCTACAGAGAAGATTTCAACCGTCTTGACTCCATCAGGTGGATTGATGCTGATTGTTACGAAGATAAAGTTCTCACTGAATAGAAAATGCCGTAAAGATACATTTGATGACAACGATATTGGATTCACAGCCAGCTCTAAATGGTGCCTTGTATGTTGAAGACCTGGGAAGCTCAACACAACAGCTCTCTGAATCCCATATGCACCTGAGGAGGAGGTGAATTAGAATGGATGAGTTGAACAGGTAAATATTTTATCAATTTTCAGCATTCTTGGACTCCACATAGAAACAAACCTTTGTAAATTCAAAGCAGGAAAGACGACACTACTCCAAGGTTAAACGCTTTGCATCAGCGGGATTTCTTCCAAATACTTCATAATCATCGTCGAATGAATCAGTAGTGACGAAGACTAGATAGCTTATGCCATTACAAAATATTTTGGAAACACTATATAACCTATAATACTTCAAGACCTGTTGGAAACAAAGCATACCAAATCCAACAATGATCGATGTCAAACTATTCTGGAGCAAGTGAAGTTATGAATATCCTGTAATGGCTTACTTTAGTATGAAACATTTCATATAATCTAGGTAATAAAACTGCCTATTGTCTGTGAAATTTTCCATATAACTTTTCTTACGCATTCCAGGAAAGAATACCATAGAATACTAGCCTACTTTCAAAACCAAAATGTAGATCGCAGTATAAGAGAATGTTGTAGAACTACACGTTAATTCTGCAGAAAATCACATTTAAACAATAGAAAAAGCAATGCAGTCTAAGCTTTAACAGTCATCCAAGAAGCTTTCATTTGCCAAGCTTCGACAATAAATGGCCAACTAGTCCGTAGCAAGGACTACCAATTGTGACCAAATATTGCTATTCTGCACTTTCGCATTTGGGTCAAAGGGCAAAGTTGACAAGGCAGATGTAGCTAGAAACAGACATAGCAATAAAATTTCCTCATTAATAAACTAAAGACATAATGGAAATCTAAATTTGCCAATACCGTATTTCCTCGAAAGAGCGGGTGCTTATTTAAGTCAGCCTTAGAGAGGGGGCGCTCATTCGAGGGAGGCTTTCATTCGAGGGGTCTCTCATCAAAACAACAGCATATAAAGTAACTGCATAGCGACAGCATTTAACGACTTCATTCAGCACGACTGTAAATTAAGCTATTTTACATTGAATGACTATGACCATAACAACTTGCAATAGCGACTTTTTGATGGCTATAGTAATATATGCAGCAAATATTATACAAAACGAACAGAATGATAACAAGATGCAATGGAACCAAAGGGTAAGGGCATGAAAGAAAATGCTCCAAGAATAGAAAAATACGTCATAAAGGAGCAACAGGATGAATTATTGTGTAGCAATAAAGATGGCGCAATCTCAATGCAAATAGAGGGGAGCGCTCGTTCTAAGGGGACGCCCATTTAAAAAAAAAACATTTCTCAGGGGAGGTGTTCATTCGAGGGAGGGGGTGCTCATCGAGGAAACACGGCAATTAGCAAAGCAGCTAAGAGCAATAATACATATGACCAGGCCATGCGAGGAAAAAGTACTGAGTAACCATTAAATTGCATGTCATGTTTGGTCTAAGTATGATATGGTTTTCTATAGTGTGGTATAAAGTGGAATTCCCTACATAACGAACCCTGTATATAACGAACTTCCCGTATAACGAACTAAATGCGTAGTCCGTTGACTTCCGCCCAACAAACTCTCTCTGTATAATGAAAAATGCCAACTTAGGCAAGTAAATTTGTGGCATACAAGATAACCAGAAGCCTAATTTTCGAAGAAAAAAGTAAAGAGGTCACATTTTCTTCACAACTGCATATTCGACTACACTAAGAAGTGGCCATCGTCAGAGCAAGCAAGCTATTTACAAGTAGAAAAAGGGTACAATGCTTCAAAACAATATGTGGCCAAGATAACTAAAATATTATAGCTAGTAGGAGTGTCAATTAAAAAGTAAAAAATGTTATTTCAATTTCCCAATTTCTCTTGGTAACTAAGTGATGGCTTCATACTTTTTAGTTGTTGTTGTTGTTGTTGTTGTTAGTTACTTTATTTTGAGTAGGCTGTTATATCTAGCGTTTTCAGCTAGTAATAAGGACTCGGCAGTAGTTCGTGTGTAATAGCTACTGAATATGGCTCTCGTTTGAAGGTTGAAAAGTTGTTCTCTGTTAGCCCTTTTCGGCTCGTCTCTAAAGCGTCAATAGCATATGAGGTTTCCTGTTTCTTTCACAATGGTCTTTTATCCGCTCTAAAGATCTTCTAGCTGTTTCCCCAATGTATATTGCATTACAATCGTTTACTTTGCATTGGAATTTGTAAACAATGATAAGTTTCTAATTTTACAGATCTTTATCTTTCAAATTAGGACAAGTGCTGAGTCTTGTAACAGAACAGGATACTTTTGTGACGGTTTTAACAAATGGTTTGACGAGTTTCTCCTTCGTAAGGTACCACTAGGGTGCTTCAATTTTCCGTTGGGTGCTTCAATTTTCCGTTGGGTGCTTCAATTTTCCGTAGGGTGCTTCAATTTTCCGTTGGGTGCTTCAATTTTCCGTTGGGTGCTTCAATTTTCCGTAGGGTGCTTCAATTTTCCGTTGGGTGCTTCAATTTTCCGTTGGGTGCTTCAATTTTCCGTTGGGTGCTTCAATTTTCCCAACACTTTGGCAGTACCCTTCTTTTATTTACAATCTTGTTTCTTTCTAGCTTGAATAACTAATTAGGGTATTGAATTCACTGTCCAGATGCTTTGCTTTGGAGCAAATGGTACATGCACAAAGGAAGAGTGTCCGAATGGCTCTACGAATGTATGTGCTTTGTCAGGTTTTCCGGGCCAAAAGTTCCTTGACCTCTTTGTATTTTACCAGTAGTTTCCGATGGACCAGTGAAATAGCCTGGTAAATGTACTGACAATGTAGAAGGAAAAACAATGAAACTGCGAAAAAGTTCCATGCAGGAAAAAATTCACGGACTTTTCCAGATTTTCCAGGCTTTCCCTGATCCCAACTTCAATTCCATGACTATTTTCCCTGACCCAAAATTCAATCCCATGATGATTTTCGGGTAATCCGCGTTTTGCAGATTCCTGAGCGCCCTGGCAGTTCTTATGCTGACAATGCAGATAAGATGCATACAAAAATCCACGCTTTATGAAATTTCAGTAAACAAAGCCAAAACACAAAAGACTAAAACACAATACTTTGCTCCCAATTGTAAGAGGAGCAAAAAGTATTGTGAAGAAGTTTTGCATTTTTTCATTAAAAAATTTTAAAAATTCAACTTGTTAGCTTGGATTAAAATGTGCACAGTAGTTGGCTATAGTCTACGCAAGCCTAAGAAAGGGTTTTCCCCTGTTTTAACAAACTCCTGATATAACCAACTATCCTCCGGTTCCTTTCAAGTTCGTTATATTGGGACTCTACGACTCATATTGGGACTCGCTGATGGAAATATGTATTATAACATGAAATTCCTGCTTTATTTTATATTCACAAAAGGATCTAAAGGACCTTATGGGATCTTCTAGACTATCAAATATCATACACAGTAGTATATGATGCAGTAGTATATGATACAGTAGTATATGATACAGTAGTATATGATATTTGATAGTCTAGAAGATCCCATAAGGTCCTTTAGATCCTTTTGTGAATATAAAATAAAGCAGGAATTTCATGTTATAATACATGTTTCCATCAACGGTTTTTATTGAGATTAAAGTATAAGGAACAGTCATATAAACAAAAATTAGTTTGTTAAGCGCAAAAGTTACTACTCTACTTATGACACAAAATATTCCCTATAATCAACTTATTTCTACATTTAACATTGCATCTTCTGAAATGTAAACCTGCGTTTCCTATGCTTTGACTAAATCTCAGACCTTCTAAGTCTCACGAATTTCGCGCGAGACACATAGAATTTGAAACGTTCTCATGCTTACCCGCATGAAAACGAAATTCTCATGCACTTTAATAAACAATGTCAAATTTATTACATTACGTTTAGATCAGTGATGAATTAAAACCTTGAATTGCATTGTGTATCCACAGATCTCAACAACTTCAATCATACAACTAAAGCAAAAGATTCTCAATGAGGGTGCTGGATGCATTGCACTCTTTGCAAGATCTTGGTGTGTGCCAAAGTGTGTATGTATGATTGCATACTTTTCCTCACATGGCCTGATACAAATGAAATAAATATTACCATGCCACATAACTTACCTGATTCAACAAGTTTTTGACACCCAAATGCAACTAAAGTATCGTTCCAAACTTTTCTCAAAGACAGCAAACTTACTATATTTTTTGGCAAAATCCAGTAGTGTGCAGTATGCCTGTAAAGAATTAATGAAATATAAAATCATCATAATCAATGAGTTGAGGATAAGCAACATTCTCTGTGAAGCATATGACATCGCACACAAACGCGACTACACACGCCATTTGATAGAGATCATCGTGCGAAAGGATTATAGCATTCGCACACCATACTTTAAACATCGCATGCAGAAAAATACTTGTCTCCATCTCGAAATCAAAACTATATGTTCCTCTCCTGCATAATTTTTCTTCATAATTCATTCAAATACTTGTCGATGGAAGGTAATTTGAAAGTAAAGTAAATAGGACACACGGAACTAACTTTTCAAGAAGCTTCCACAGTTTTATGATTGAAGGTTCTTAAAATGGGGTAGTTCTCCTGAATGTCGAAATCTGTTCAAACTTCAAAAGTCAAAAACAGGATACACTGAATTATACGAAAAATAACTTTCAAACTCTCGCTTTCGGTTTGAAACTACAGTTGAGTATTCAACAATATTCATCATTTAACATATACAGTGTAATGAGCGGCGACTCGCAAAAAGAAAATGCAAAAAGTTCACAATGGAAATCCAGTAGTCTCAACGTTTTCCGAAAATCAAAGTCTTTACATCACACGTCATTCTGCGCTCAACAGCTCTTAGGTCACATGGTGCATGGCGCATGAAACCATTTTCCTCATGGAGGTAAGTTTGTAGAATGCCAAACACATTTGGCTAAACAATACCACATTGAAACAAAACTAACATACTGTGGGATAATTGTTGATTAAAAAATCTACCCTGCATTGATACTAAAAGCAATACTCAAGTGGAAATGCAATTTGCTATAAAAATCTTGCACAACTATACTGGCAAATATCACTTACATTGTAGGTGCTCCATAAAAACATTTGTCTGTTCTTGATTCTAGCATCTTGGGTGATGTGAAATTTTTCAATATGGAAGTTGAGTACAAGTAGTATTCTGTTATATTAACATTCAATGGAGATGGTGTGTCAGGATCATCTTTAGAATCAACATGGATGCTCAAGTCCCAAAGCTGAAGCAAAAATGCAGAGATTACATACATATATCACTAGGCATCACCAATGAAACAGCACCAAGAGTGCTCTTCATCTCTTTTATCATTAGATAAGGGCTTTCATTTGATTGAACAATCACAAACGGGGATATCCTTTCATACTTTTAAACTGACAAAATACAAACAACACAATGAAAAAATCTCATAAGCCATCAACAGTTAATCACAGACGATCATATCCTCTATGTATGTGCTTGTTTGCTTCATACTTTGTCGAATGAGACCCATCTTCGTAGGGTATTCAAAAGAGCTCATTTGTATCTTGAATTAACTAACGATGTACAAATACCTGGCGGCATAAAAAGATGGAGGTATTTACTTAAAGTAATATGGCAAGTAATACTTTTAAACCAGGGATAGTGAAGGCTGAGTAGTGCCAAGGATAAATGAAAGCAGAAAAATTCAAAAGAAGCAATTCCATTTTCTTTGTAAAAGGTGTACTATATTGGAAAACAGGGTACAAGATAGATAAATTCATAATGTAGGAAGATTAAATTGAGCTAATTGATTCGATCATGAACATATAATAAAAACAAAGGAAACTAAAAAACTCACCAACTTCCAGGCCAACATATGGCTCTTTTGCAAGGACTTCACAAGTAATGATGACCATTCCTGGAGAAACAAATGACTTCCATGTCAATACAGAAGTATGAACACATGAATACTGCAAATGCTATTACACAATAATTGATTAAACACTAATTCATAATGGCATTATAATAACAAAGGTGCATAACTATATGCAAAAATGTGTGGAAAATATGGCAATAAATAAAAAGCTATCATGAACTTACATTCTGAAGCATCTCCTTCATCTTGACTACCTTTCCATGAGTAACTGCTTTTACTTCTGAATCTGAGAGGGCTTTTCCATCCTTTTCTGATGCTATATCTTGTGTATGAATCAGTGTACAGATTTTCAGTGTAACTGAGCTTTAAATGAGAATAAAAAACTTTGCCAATAAATTATGTTCCACGAGAATGGACACAAAATTCTCTCAAAAAAGGAGAAGATACACTAGAACTGAAATCTCTAGGCATACTACCAGGGGTTCATGCAGAGATTACATACATCCAAACTCATCACATTTATGACCAAAACACAAACCGTGTAAATGTGTGAATGCTCATTTCTGGCCACAGTCTTTCGCACAATGAGCAAAGATGCACTAAGTTCTCACTTTATCTCAAGTAAGAGCTGCAATGCTTCGATTCTATGCGATTTTATGCGATTTTATCCACATTTTCCCCAAGCTTGCACAATGGAAAGGACTACTAGTAGCGAACGCCATCTAATATTCGCTTTGATATTTACCAACCTACCCACCCCGTACACGTGAGTACGGTCTTGACTTTACCCACCCACTGAGCCATAAAGGGTATGTATTTTCGGGATGACCCCAGCTGAGGAACACTAAAATTTACAACAGACTAACAAGATTATGCACTATTGTCAGTTCCAGCATACCACTGCTATAGATATCGACCACGTGTATTTTGGATTACGCTAAGTACACCAAAAAAGATTGCGGTCTTTATGTGAAGAGCACACAGTACTCTTAACTATTATATTAGTGCCTCTGATATAGATAAAATAACTGAAATAAAAGTTGGAAAGTTTGTAAATCATTCAAGAACTAGTACACAAGGGAAGATAACTACCGTATTTCTTCGATAATAAGCTGTAGCTTACATTTTTTATTGAGAAAGTTTGTTGCGGCTTATAATCGAAGAAATATGATACCTGATATCCAGAGTAAGCTTATCAATACGGAAATTCATTAATCACATCAAAAGTCAACACATATTCATACGTAAAAAGCAAGGAAGGAAGAGAAAAAACCTCAAAGGCAGTACGCTCAAATGAGATAGGATAAATACAACCTTCTCCGTGAAGCGCATGCAATCGCATTTCTCTTATGTCGAAATCTCTATAAACTCACTCAAAATAGGATACACAGAACTATACGAAAAAAGTAAGTTTCAAACAATTGCCTAGGGAAGCGATTCGACAAAAATTAAGCGTATGGTTTGGTTCAAGCACTAAATTTCAGAGTTCGACAGTGTTTATTTATCAGAAAATGTGTGCTGGGTCGTGACCTCATGAAAAGAAATTTAAGAAATCGACATTGGGACAAAGGGCGGTCTTTACTTTTTCAGAAGATCAAAGATTATGCATCGCACATGAACCATTTCCTTCACGAAGTAGATTGATAAATTCCAAAGTTCATTGAATATGATCAGACAACAAGTAAATTGATAAAAGGGGAATACATTAGCTGAGCAACGCAGACTATTCAGGAATAGCCAATCAGAAAGGATATACATTAGCTCAGCAATGCATACTGTTCAGGAATAGCCAATCAGAAGGGGCATACATAAGCTGAGCAATGAGTACTGCTCAGGAATAGCCAATCAGAAAGGGAATACATTAGCTGAGCAATGAATACTATTCAAGAATAGCCAATCAGAAGGGGAGCATATGTGCTGAGCAATGCACACTATTCAGGAATAGCCAATCAGAAGGGGAATACATTAGCTGAGCAATGAATACTGCTCAGGAATAGCCAATCAGAAAGGGAATACATTAGCTCAGCAATGCATACTGTTCAGGAATAGCCAATCAGAAGGGGAATACATAAGCTAAGCAATGAATACTGTTCAGGAATAGCCAATCAGAAAGGGAATACATTTGCTCAGCAATGCATACTGCTCAGGAATAGCCAATCAGGAGGGGAATACATTAGCTGAGCAATGCATACTGTTCAGGAATAGCCAATCAGAAGGGGAATACATTAGCTGAGCAATGCATACTATTCAAGAATAGCCAATCAGAAGGGGAGCATATGTGCTGAGCAATGCACACTATTCAGAAATAGACAATCAGAAGTGGAATACATTAGCTGAGCAATGCATACTGTTCAGGAATAGCCAATTAATGCCACAGATAAACTAGCAAAGTAGAAGAGGTAAAGTGTAAAAAACAGAGTTATATTCTACTCTCAGATTCTTGCAAGTGGCCAGCCTATTTGCATTGCCAATCAAATGTTCCAACAAATAGCAATCATGCTTGATTCATTACGATTGGCACAATTAATCATCATAATTGATCATGCATAATTGATCATAATTGATCATAATTGATCATGCTTGATTACATTCAAAATTATTCAGCATACATCTTTGGCGGGTCCATTTCAATCATTATGCTTAGGTTTCCACTTTGAAGAGCTTCATCTAAAGACACTTCCAGGGGAATTTTTTCATAAACATCTTTGTGTGCATCTGTATCATAACGGAAAAGGTGACTAAGTTTGGAATTGGACCAATACATAAGGCCATGTAATGAACAGGCAGTTTTCTTAACAGCACTCGCATGTAATGAACAGGCAGTTTTCTTAACAGCACTCGCATGTAATGAACAGGCAGTTTTCTTAATAGCACTCGCATGTAATGAACAGGCAGTTTTCTTAACAGCACTCGCATGTAATGAACAGGCAGTTTTCTTAACAGCACTCGCATGTAATGAACAGGCAGTTTTCTTAACAGCACTCGCATGTAATGAACAGGCAGTTTTCTTAACAGCACTCGCATGTAATGAACAGGCAGTTTTCTTAATAGCACTCGCATGTAATGAACAGGCAGTTTTCTTAATAGCACTCGCATGTAATGAACAGGCAGTTTTCTTAACAGCACTCGCATGTAATGAACAGGCAGTTTTCTTAACAGCACTCGCATGTAATGAACAGGCAGTTTTCTTAATAGCACTCGCATGTAATGAACAGGCAGTTTTCTTAACAGCACTCGCATGTAATGAACAGGCAGTTTTCTTAATAGCACTTGCATGTAATGAACAGGCAGTTTTCTTAATAGCACTCGCATGTAATGAACAGGCAGTTTTCTTAACAGCACTCGCATGTAATGAACAGGCAGTTTTCTTAATAGCACTTGCATGTAAATGCAAATGTACCAAATATACCTTTGGCTTTCAATTTTTTCTTCCTTTGAGAAAAGAGATGAGGCCATCACAACAAGTTTCTGTTTTCCAAATTTACCACTTGCTATTCCATGAGTCAGTGCAAATGAATGTGACTTCTGACTGAAAGAGCAAATATTACTATAAATTCTCAGACAGGTTGCAAACTTAATCAAACTAAAAACAGCTAAATAAATGAAAGATATGATGAAGTATAAGAAAATGCAACAAAAGAGAGACGAGAGACTATCCAAATCTACAAAAGGTAAATATACGGCATGCAAAAAATCTTACTGATTTGGAGTAATCACTTCTCTCTTCCATTTGTCATCTATTTTCAAATTGAAAACTCCATGAATTGGTGATGGCTGAAAGAATCATGGAGGTTATTTACATAATGATAATAATCTTACTTTTTGAAGTGATGGAGCATTCCATGACATACTAATGCACCACATGGATCATAACAAGTTACATTGACAACAGATTTTGTCTAGAGTACCATTATCACTGTTGCAATGTCTCCAAAATTCATTAGATAAATTCATTAAAAATAGGTGTAAAACTCTTGCATGTAAAGTTCGATGGACCACTGAGCTCTCATTTTCATTGATAGTGCTCTGTCTTTCTAACACAAAGAGCAATTCTTCTATTCGTCAGTTTCTATACTGCCATTTGAATTGCAATTCGATATCAACCACAGGTTAAATAGAGATAATACAAGGCACTAACTGACTGAAACTTACTCTGAAATTATTTATTTTCACCTCTTGATATAAGAGGCCGGGAATCTGACGGTGAGCAAAGATTATTTGCTCAACAGTAACACAGTAGCGGGGATCATCCTATGAGAAACAATCATAAATTACAAAGCACATTGAAATGAGGCAAAATGCAAGTTATAAGTCAAAGATCATAGTATCATAGCTAAGTGACTAACACTCTCAACTACAATTTGATACAACTTTGTGACTTTGGTTCTCGGCATTGATTCGGGCAATTTACAATAAGTCAACAGCCAATTTAGCTGAATAGCCTATATCATTAGGTCAGAGGATGATAAGCCAGACAAAGTTGGACTGATGAACACAAATCAGGTCTTGCCCGGAAAGGCATTCGATCAAGCGTCAGTGCCTAAAATGCATCTAAAGTTATGCATGGGGTGCGATTTATAGAGCTCCGAACTCCTTGAAGTTGTATCTTAACGAAAATCTGTTTAAGTCATCACAAGGAGTTTCCATAAAATAATGTCTCTATAATGACCAAACAAGCTTCAATTCAAATCATCATAAAGCTAATCCTTTAACATGTCTTTTCCATGATAATCGGAAATCGTCCGATTTCACATAGCTGTGTGGACAGGCATACTCTACAATCAAATCACACCTTTTGATATCATAACCTTTCTATATACTTTTATCAAATATTCCCAGATAGGAGTCCCGGTTTAATATTGCTTTTACTGAATCTTTCCTGTGTATTTTAAACGCATTCTTAAAATGGGTGCGAAACAGAGCCCCTAAATTGCTCAAGGAGCACCTTTAAATTGTCTCAGGGCAAGGCCTGCACAAATAGTGAATTCTTTACTCTCCTGCTGTTCATCCCTCAAAACTAATATGGGGATTTTACTTTCAATTGTGAGTATGATACATAGGGGGAACTTGCTGACTATCAAGTCCTTTCCCACGATGGATGGCATGTAGTTACTTCACCTTGTTTTGTAAATAGTTTGCTTTCGTCAACAGGGAAAAATTACACTGATGTCAGCTGAGATTCGATAGAAATCTAGCTAGATATTACATATAAATTCGGCATAATTGGAGATAAACTTCTTTGTCCTATACAAAACTTAAGAATGTTGATAAAATGATATTTAGCAAGAAAGACAACTTACATTATATTGTAACAATTGTAGCAGAAAATATGCCGCCTTTAATTTCTTGACAAATTCAAAATACACGTTTTTTTATAAGAAAAACACTTTTTTCCTGAGGCTCAATTTTTTAACTTTTCACGAATTTGCGGCTGAGATTTTCTTAAGATTTTCTTAACTATTGCAGGAACAAAATGGCTGAAACAGGCTACTCTGTATTTGTTGGGCCACCATAAGTCTCGATCTTTGTACGAGAGTTTGCAAAAACGAGCCAATATCAATTTCTGGCATGTAAAGAAGATGAACTGTAATTTTCTTAGCATTTTCTTGAACTTGAGCCTTGTGATTTTCTTAGGATTTTCTTAAGATTTTGGCCATTTGAGCCTCATTTTCTTATAAACCTTTTTCTTATAAAAAAACGTGTAGCACTGGTGAATAGATTGGCAAGCATACTACTTTCTGGCTTCAAATTTTACTTACACCATTAAACGTAGTAAATCTGTGGATTTTGGCATTTTTCATGTCCAGAACAATTGTTTCTGAAAAAACAATAGTAAAAATGGATGAAATATGATGACATGCACATAATGCTTTCATTTTTTGTTACACATACCAAAAATTAAAGTGGTATACCAAACCTGTCCCGATAATGCCAATGTCATGGTGCTCCTGGATACAGTGTTCGATATGACAATGCTGAAGAGCGATTTGTATCTAATATGCATATGCCCCACTCTATTGGTAGTATTATAGCTTCGATGTACTTAACATTCATGTAGGAATACATACATGGACATTTTGCATTTCATGTGTGGCATCTAATACTTCACTTTGGATTGCTAACCGGGAGTGAGTGCTGGTTGACAATGGAAAAACTTCGTATATTCTTCAAAAATAGCGAATTTTGTTATAGCATTTTAAGTTTTTCAGTTTTTCAATGTTTTTTCTGATTGCGACCGAAAAAGACGAAGTTATTAGCTAATAATAGAGCTCTATATTTCCCAAGAATGCATTGTGGGTGAGCCATCATTCTATAACAGATATAGCTAGTTAATGTGAAAATGAATATCTGAAAATGTTTATTTTAGATATAAAAAGGTCTTGATTTCTTCATTTTCTTTCAGTTGGTGCAGTTCAGTACAATTTTCCTATGTTTTATTATCAATTTGTCCCTGCTTTCCTTTTTCTCTGTAATTTCTGAAATTTTCTCTAATCTATTTTCTAATAGTTTCCTTCTTTTCCTGATCTTTTTTTAAATAGCAATCTGTCTTTTTTCTTGTTCTTTATCTTGAATATCACACTCCTTTAACTGGTTACTACTTCTCGACTGTCCCTTCAAAGTGTTTTACTTTTCTTGATGACGTATTTAGACTTGTCCGATCTTTTTTCTCGATACTGTAAACAATATTAATTATCTCTGGCTCTCTTTTCTTCTAACCTTCTTCTCTGTGCTACACTTTTACGTGAAAATGGTTGGGGATTATCTGCTTTTGTTTTGTCTATAGAAGTTTATTAGCTTCACAACATTTGAGTGAGTTTATAGATGCACACGTGAAAGACTACATTCTGATCATTTTCAGTATGTTGCTATAGCCCAGAATTTTACATGGAGACTCCTCATGATTATACTAGGTTTCACATAGACCACATTTGATTAGACATGGAAGAATTTCTACATATACATTAATTTCATGTTAACGAAAATGTAACACGCTAAATTGTTATTTTCACGAGTTGATTGAAATTACTTTTTGATATCAGAAAACCATTGCAAATTAAACAGTTTTTCTTTAGAGGATACTATAACAGCACTAATTTTCTACGATATAAGAGAGTTTCACAACACTTTATGCATTTCTGATTCAAATACTAGAAAGAGTTTTCGATGGAAGGTTATAGTTGCGCAAATATGAAGGTATGAGAGTGCAACTCATCTATTTGACCAATTGACTTTTTCTACTAAAATAAGGAAAAAATTCATAGAGAATAGCATAAATTACCATAATTTCACTTTAAGCCCCTTCTCCTACTCTATAAACTCCCTTTTTATATTAACTCCCTTTTTAGAAGCAAAGGTCACTAAGCACGTCTCTCCATTAAGCATCTGCCATAGAATATGGATTGAGCATTAGACACATGCACAGGCCAAGTAAGATCCTTTGCCCAAGCTACTGACTGTTCATATCCAGACAAAAAAGTCAGTCATTTCAAATGGTACACAGGAGAGAACATGATGGAGGAGGATAATTCAAACTGAATAATTGATGGAGTTGATAACACTGTTAATATAAAAGTTGATACAGAAGTATATTTTAAAAGCAGAGATAACCTAAGATTCATTAAATCTATTATTTACTTGGTGGGGGTTTGTAGTGATGTGCTAGGCTACACTGCATATATGTGTGTACGTTTTTGAGAGTTATGTGACCGAATCTTTACTTACTTTCAAAACAGTAGGAGCATTGGCAACTTTAAATACTAACTGAATAACCCTGTTTACAGCAATGAACATAATCCACCATTTGTATGTTTATAACTTGAATATGATTTGTGTACAAATCATCTATGTCAAGAAGTGTAACATCTACCTAAATCAAACACGCCTAAGTACACTAAAAGAAACCGAGAGCACTATATGTACTGGTACCTTACCATCTTTATCTGGTGATTCACCCATTGGATGAAACTGCAGTAGATTTGAAAATGGAATCTCCACCACATTGATATTTGTATTATTTAAAATAAACAATTTGGTATTATCACCATCAACTGTCAGACCAATGAATCCATTACCTTCAAAGGAAAAGAAGGAAATAGCATAATTTGCATCCATGCATTAGTGTCCAAAGCTTTCTGCTGTCTCTCTGACAAAATTTGAAAATTTGAAATGTGCAAAATAACTGCAAACATTTTGAAATGTACAAAATAACTGCAAAAATGTTTGTAATCTGCTTATATGCAAAAATATAAAGAATAACTGAAAAAGAATGAAAGTAATTTGCTCTTGTGCAAACTTGAAACAGTTTGTAGGTCATGAGGATAGAAGTGTATTAATCACACTGTGGAGGAGCTTTAATGCCATTTCTGTCTTAGCTATTTTACTCTGTTAAATTAAGAAACCACTAAAATCTTTTATTTCCACTACATTTCAACTTTTCTCATTCATTTTAGCATGATTAGCTCTGAACAAGGGGCTACATATCTATGCAGAAACATAGAGAATGTCCTACACATGTTGAATGACTCACAGTGGAATGACCTTATGACTCCACTGCTGGATGGTGAAATTGATTATCACAGGGGGCTTCTGATCTAAACATTGTGAGTTCAAATAAGCACTGGGGCCAGAAACAAACTTTCCAATTGTGCATTATTTACCTATGTCAACCTTAGCCAAAATTGAAGAAGAAATAAAGTATATATCTTAATCATAAAGTGGGGATTAAATAACTAACTTTCTAGAGAACATTGACTAGCATCATCAAACAGAAGCTATGGGGATGTTAGCATACATATATTGAATAAAAATAAATGTAATCAAACACTGGTAGTAAAGCAAATACATAATGCACTAACAAAACAATTTCACAACAGGTAGTTCCATAAGAGGCTTACCAACAAAGGGTAAAAATTCATGATCCACAGAGTCAGAAGGCATATGTTTGATAACAGCGTCTGCTTTCTCCATTGTCTTATACCACTTTTCAAGTCCATTCTCTAGACAAAATGGTGCTTTCCCTAATGTACAAAAATAGCTACAAGAGGAATTCTTGATTGTTAAATGAAACTAATAGTAACTGCCAATCTCTATCAAATGAATACCTGTGCTTGCTTAAGGTACAAAGTGTGGCATCATCACCCCCCAGATGTAAGCAAATGCAGCTGAAATAGGAACATGGGTTGCATTACAAGTGGTTCCTGAAGCATCAATTTTATTGCAACAAGGTTTACAATGATAATGACAATGATGATTACTAGGTCTAAACAGTTTAGTGAACTAGACTTGTGACTGAAAAGAAATGAGAAGAAATGGCAACATACTGTGTCCTCCGTGAACTGCATTTAAATGGCGATGTGGTAAAATGAAGTGTGAAGAGCCATAATACAAAATCAAAATGGCCACAAATATTCCCAACCAAATGAATCTCTTTGCTCTAAAAAATTAGTAAGCAATAAAATGAATGAAATATGAATAATGTGTTACGAAAATGCAAGAAAAATTCATTCTGTAGAAAAAGTACACACGCAACTCCATAAACATTTGACTTAAATGTGAGATGTGACTGATGCAGAACAAAGGAAATATGTTAAAAAGAAAGGAACAGAAAGAACTCTGTATGATAAACAGTTTATACACTCTACAGCACAAAAGTCAGGTATGAATCCCATGGTCATAGTTTGCAATATGTACCTTGTACTGAACATAAATCCAAAGAGATACCCCACAATACTTTGGATAAACCTGAGAACATGTGCTGTAAATCCAAACTGCATCTTCTGTCCTGATCTACTAAACATTGAAGCTGTGTAGCTTATCTTAACATTTGTCAAATTCAAGAAATCACATCTGGCAATAGATGTCAGCAAATGGTTCTTGTATAACTCAGTTTGAAGCTACAGAGCAATATCCAACAAAAAAGCAAGCTCATTTAATTCCAACATTATTGATGTGAATTCTCCTTGATCACAAATGAGGCCTAAAACAGAAATAATTATTTATCTACAAAAGTCTAGTGTATTGTTATTGAATAGGAGCATAATATTAGGAAAGATGACATAAGGGGATTGGAAAGTCTTTGGATATTACCTAAAGACTAATGTTTAATAAATAGAAACTATAGCACACAAGAACTTAGAAAAGTAAAGAATACACAATACACTGATAACGCTGATCACAACATTAATTGGGTACTAATGCCAAAGGATATCAATTATCTTGAAATGCTACAATTTTAATCTACAGTATAACTAGAGTTGCCAAACACTAGGTATGCCATATCAAAACGTCCTATTTACTTGGGAGGTTCTTCTATTTAGAGAACTTACACATATATCAATATTTCCTCTGCCTTGAAAACAATGTTGGTTTCTGTAAACAAGAAATTGCCCCATTTCATACAAATTAATTATAAAATGTCAATTGTGTCTATCTCACAACACAGTTTCTAAACCTCCAACAAGCATCTCTGCTACTGCTAGTTCAGCAATGAGGGTATCTTGCTCACATTAGCATTTTGTCATAACTCTGATCATTTCATTGCAGATGCAAAAGGTAAATTTTCACTGATAAACATATAGCTATTTGAAGAGTAAGGAGGCAGTCTGAAAAATGCTAAACATCTACAGAGCCATTCAACTGCATTGGCAAGGACCATGGTATTTTGCTATGCTAACATTTTTTTACAAGGTATCATTGGCTTTGCTGGAGTGTGTGCCATATACATGCCAATTTTGATTTTCCCATCTGTTTCTCTAAAGGGAAAAGAGCTAATCTATTGAAGAATTTTTCTATTTAGAGGGTCTGGTCTATTCATTTGAAAAACTAAACCTTGACTGGCAACTTAGTAAAAACTATAAATTCCTCCAACTTGATAGATAGCTATCTATGAAGAGCTTTATTCCTTTCCTTTCGCAGATTGCACCTGTCCACATTCACATTTTACATGCATCTGTCCATATTCTCTAATACTGAAACTTCTGTAATCAGTGAAAACAGGGCAGACCACCAAACAATAAATGACATCTCCATGTCATTTGAGAAATCAGTTGCATTCAGTGAACAGGAAAATAAGTCCCTCACTTTTCAAACAACTAGCTTAGGGGCTTGTTCATTTGTCACTGAGAGAGCCTGCTCATAAACTTAGTTCACTCAATAAGACCTTGCCTAATCATCATTTCCTATGCAAAATGTGTTTCTGTTCATATGAGAAAGGGGGCTGGCCAATCAAATGATATGCACAACAGTACTAAAAGCAGCAAAGCTAAAATCTGTGTTGTCGAATGAGCAGGAAAATCATTACAAAGAATCCTGACACAATCAGGTCCATTCTGAAAGATTACTTGAAATCAAAATAAATGCAAATGCAAGGTGTGCAAATTAAGTTCAAATGCACTACAAAGCAATCAAGATGAGCATTATTTTGCACACCTGGGAAATTGCAGTGTGAGCCAGGGCATGTGCATGTGATCACACACTTTGCCCATGAAGGCCTGATATACATGGCAAGAGATGAAAACAACTATTTTCTTGAATAATAACATGGAATTAAGAGTGCATCTTATAACAACTTGTCTTATATTCACAAAATATAGTACTATATCTTTACTTAAAGACTTCAATTTGAGTAGCACACAGTAAAAGTGTGAAGGACATCTGAGCATCCAAAAAAGACCTTGCTGCCACAAGTCAATGGTAGATATCAGAGTTGTGCTAATTTGGTGCCACAAATCATGCTACACCTAAAGACATAATCTCAATAAATAATAACTAGTCACCATTTGCTGCTAAATATATTTGGGGTAAAAAGCTGACTAAAATATTAGTAATTGCACTATCAGCATGCACAGTGCAAGAATATAATGCAAATATACTTAATCAACCATGGAAATAGCACAGGATGTATAAAGTATGCAGCCCCAAACTTCAAGGCAAAACAGTTGCATGAAACAGCAAAACGGAATGATTAAATCATGCAAAATAGACGGCGTTAAGACTTCAAATTTATTTGAATTTTGCGTAATTCCTTGAGTTTTGAAGCAGACAAACTGTTGTCTGATCGAAATATGCCAATGTCGAGCATCAGGTAAAATTCTCTTTATGAATGCTGCTTTTGCAAGAGGTTGCCAAAACATATGGACACTAACACAAGGAGCAGACCTTCTCAAATCGAATGCTTCACGCTATAAAACCCTTAGAGGCATGTCATAACCTAATATTCAAATTGATGCCACAAAATGCTGCTGTGGAATATAGCAAGTCATACTTGGACTGGGATTGTCATATAGTCGTGCATCTGTATAAAGGACTTTCAAGTAAACACCATCGATTTCTCTACCATTATAAACCTTTTCTGTTTCGCCTGAGTTGCACAATGTTGAAATTGATCATGCACCATATGCCATTGGGGCGTGCTAACGCAAAAGCAACCTGAACAAAAGTGAATGAGTGTGGACCACGCACAAATGCTTACGTTCAGGCCTCCTCCTCCTTCAGTTTAAATGGAGAGCTGGCACACTATTGTTTATCATTCAATTCACTGCTGAAGAGGAGTAACATGTCAAAGTGAGGCCAGGTAGATGACGTAATACTGGAAAATCTATTTTGAGATAGGGAATTCCTGGAGACTAGGGGAATTCCCAGAAAAATCCTTACAAACCGAAACAGAAAGAAAAGTACATCAGAATCGTCGTACATTTGGTTAGGACGAACTACACACTGAAGTTCTCGTAAATTTGCAGTCAGTAATATGTCACAAGTCGATGATTTTCAGTCTTTTTACAGTGAACAGTGATATCATCTACGTTCATTTCAACAATAACACAGTATTTTAACAAAAAAAAATGAATTTTGGGAAGTTTTCAGATTCATCCCAAGATATCCAGAGTTACAAGTGTTCAAACGCCCTACAGGGCCGTGGCATGTACAAGGAATCATATCGTCGTTCAAGCTTTCATTATCGCTTGTTATCTGACTTGCTTACAAAATACAGACTTAGAAACGGTAGAGTTGAGAGATTCAACGGCAATGATGGAAACGACACTATATATGATTGCTCAAACCTATCAGGATACTCGTTCAAAATAAAATCTGAACAATTGGGAAATGGAGAATATGGAATTGACATATCTGCAAAGGAATATTTGAAAGAAACTTTGGACAGCATAAAACTCTTCAATAATGCAAAGGAGGATCCGATTGAACCACTGAATGTTGCAGGGGATGGGTATTGCCTGTTGCATGCAATTTCAAGAGGCCTCATTGGAAGAGAGTTATTCTGGCATCCATTGCTAAGCAATATGAACAATAACATGCGAGTAAATGCAGAGAGTTATCAAAATCTTTTGGACAGTTTTTTTTCACTTGAAGATATCAATCAGTACATCAGGGAGACTTGTCCAGATTACCAGCCTGAGGAAGGGAATAACCTTGGGTTTACATGCTTCCATATATTCGTTCTGTCTCAAGTCCTATGTAGGCCTATCATACTCTTGGATGCAGACATGAAAGCAAATTCAGAATACACAGGGTTATTTTTGCCAGTGCTACATGACCCGGGAACGTGCTGTGGTAGTACTGGTGAAAAAAATTCGCCACTTTTAATAGCATGGAGCAGTAGTGCAAGGAACCATTTTGTACCCTTGGTTGGAGTAGAAGGTGCCCCTTGTGCCATACCATATCATATTTTACCAAGGGCATGGGGGCTCAGTGCAATAAATAAAGAATGTGACTATATAGATTTTGATGAAAGCAGTTCATTTTTATTTGGTCTTGGTAAACAGATCAAAGAAACATATTTGGAGATGGTCATTGAAAGGATGGAGGGGAAATTTAAAGAAATAAATGGTTTGCCAGCAAAGCTTGTCACCAGTTATTACTATGAGATAAAGGTAGACAAGACGTGTACGAACGTAAAAAACAAAGAACTGATCGTAGAAGTACAGAAAATAGTAAATGAAAGGTGTTTACTAAAATGCATGGACTGTGGATGTCTTCATTCAGAGAGAGTACCAGATGAGTCAGCCAAGACAATGTTACTGCCTGGAGGACAATTTTTTCAGCTGTATAAAGGTATGGAGGATTTGTTATCAATGTTTGTTAAAGAAGAATACACATATGATGGAGTCGAAAACAGACGGTTTCCAGACACAAAGGTTAGTGTTTGTGATTGAACACGAGATCGTAATATTTCAAGCTAGTTTTGACAAGAATACAATGTAACAGGCTATTACAGTTGAAATAAGACTTCTTTATATATCGCAAGGCAGAATTATAATAGATAGAAAGCTTTGATGATTACACGTATGATTCAAATCATTACAAGCGAAGTAGAGTTTTATTTTCCATAGCAATGAATAGTTACTTCTGCTTCAAGTCCTACAGATGCAATTGTTGCGGAGGGAATCTAAGAGTTGTGAAAAGAGACGGGGATGTCATTCACATCAATGGCGATCGAATAAAAGTACCAAATGTAACAGATAATATTGAAATGATCTATTGGAATGGTCAACTTTATGACAATAAACCAGAAATGTAAGCTTACTATATGACATTTGTCACACCATGTTTACTGGTATAAATTATATTCCAAATCAGGCAACCAATTCACACTTTGGAATTGAAGGCAATTTTGAAGCTTCACTGAGGTTTAAATTTCTTTGAAAGCAAACTAAAATAGTTCGCTTGTAAAAAGATGCAGACAAAGTTGAATCTCTGTTGCTAATGGGAATCTGTTGAAAATTCTTAACTATTATCTCATTTTTGAGATTTCCTATTTAGTGAGTTAAACATCATGCAAATATCATGGTGCCCTTGGTAAATCACATATTTAGAACATGTAGGCCTAATGAGTAGTGCACACCAGAGTTCTGTTGAAAATAGTCTGACCTGATAAAGAAAACAAAAAACAGTACAAAAGTAGAAAAAAAGAACGTTTTACTTTCTGCAGGATTGACCTCAAACTTTCATTGGGCGAGGAAGCAATTATTGAGCAACTAGAATGGTTTTATAAAGAGAGCGACCCTGGTCGTAATTCAAATGCGTATACAAAAGCTCAAGAAATCATTCAGAAAAATAATTGGACTTCGTTTGGAAACAAAGTAATGTCTTGGATTGTTGACGAGATCATTGATCAAACATCACATCTGTCAGGTATCATTCTTTTATGTATAAATATTAACATTTTCTTCTAAGAAAATTGTTTTATTTCCAAGGAAGTAAAATCGTTGCGATCATCATAATCTCATTTACATTCACTCATAGTTTATTGGAATTTTGCTTGGCTTTCTTCACGGACAATGAAGTGAATGGATGTCAATGGCTTTATTTGATAGTAAAACTCCTTGCTTGAATTTCTTACTTGTTTGGGGTTTAACGCCACATTTTTAAGCTTCAGTAACCTTATTTTCCATTCATTTCTTTACTGAATGTATGTTGAATGCCTGTTCAATGAAAGTTGAATATAAGTTGTTTTACAATGCTTTGGAAACAAGAGTTAACTGAATACTTCTATTGCAATTATTATCTTCATCTCTTGGGTGCCTAAATCATTAATGCTTCCCAGCCGGTATTAACTGCCTTTTCAATGTTTATCCTCAGCTGAAAGGTGTCCCACATCTCATTTGATTAATTAAATTATTACCAAAGGAAGATAATTTTATTACCGTTTCATTCTTTCTTATTTCCTTAACGTTTCAATTAGATTGTGATGTCATTGGCATGGATGAGCATATACAACCAAATATGACTTTTTTGCCACTGAGCACCGAGGGGAACAAGCTGGGAAACGAATGGAAAGTTAAACCCAGCGCTGAAAATGAACATTTAAGACCGAAAAAACTTCAGAAGGTAAGAAGAAAGGTATTGTTTGTTTGGATTTCCCCAGATCTTAAGACATCTAGCTACCTTTAAAGCTTCTGCTAAAAGAGTTCTACAGCGTATTTCAAAGTCTCATAGTTGTCTACTATTAAAGTATGTTAAATGGTGTTTAGCTGAATTTGAATGAAATGAAATAAAAGAAAATCGTAGTCTACGTATTTGAAATTCAATGTCCAATGAATTGTTAACATATTTAATCTCAGGACAATGGGAAACTGTTAAAAAGGCGAGATGGTGCTACACAAGCTGTGTCTCAGCCAACATCTGTATCAGGCAGAGGCACTACTGAACGAGAGATGGCGACAGCACAAAATGACAACCCCTCGGAAAACATTTTCAAAATTCTTCTTAAATACAGCGACAAAAATGTCACAATCAATGCTAAAAGCAGCATGACATACGAGGAGTTGCAGTCTGAAATCGAGAGAAATTTAAGTATTAAAGCAGATGAACAAATAATTAAAGTTGGCTTTCCGAGAAAGACATTAGAGAAACCAGATAAGGAAGGGCAGCCAATTGGCTTAGCGAAGGGAGAGACAGTCATCATCGATAGAAAAAACTGCACGGCTGTCAGCGAGGAAATATTTACTCAACACAAGGTGGTAGAGGGAAAGCAAAGGGGAGAAAAATAAACTGCAAAAGTAACACAACACCTGGATAATCTCAGCATAACAGATTTACTACTTGAAAGAGAGGCCCATTGAGTGGTGGGACCAGCAAAAAACTGTAAACTAGAGAGGAGAAAGAGAAAATAATGCAACTCAATAGGAAACAAGTAATATTTTATATTATGGCCTGCTAAATTTTGACATATGATATTTGCAAACTTATAAGTTCCAAAAAATCACTAAATTTGCCGAGAAGTTAACCAATTAACTAATTATTCCAATCTATTTTATTCGCTATTTGCATCAATATTGACCTAAAAATAAAACGTATAATTATCAGATTGAGGAATGCACTAGGTGGTCAACAGAGCAAATAAAATAAAAATACGAGAATATAGAAATGAAAGTTAAGTAAGATATACTTGTGGTATTTCTGCGGCTAATAGACCAACTACGATCCCAAGTCAGAAAATTCAATTAGGCACTGATTGATTTTGCCAGTATTAAAGAGCCAGTATCATTCTTATTGTTAATAGAGAGATTCTTAAAGGTAGGATCTCTCTAATTCTTATTTCTATTGCATTCTTATGAGTAACTGTAGTAGAATAGTGGAAAAAGTAGCAGAATTCACCGATGTATAACAGTAAGTGTTGCATTGTCGATTCTATTTGAGCAATTATGAGAATATTGCTTCGTGTACTTACGACAAATCTCCTCCAACAAAATGACAAACTTATCTGCTCTGATTTGTTCATCCGTCTAGAAAGTTTGTTAAAATTATGCAGTTATGACCTTTCTTACCGTGATTGCGGTTTGATGCTTAAAAAGATACAAGGTAACTTAAAACTTGAATCATTTGATAATTCTATGTGCTGAATGTCGAAGAATGGACCATTAAAATCCAAACATTTTACCATAGAATCATGAAAATATTTATCAAAAACTGCCTAATGATAACTACTAACTTAGAAACGACGGATCATCATTAAACGAGTATAAGCAACACCTATATGATTGGCCTTCCTTTTAAAGCAAGACGACCTACCTGTAGTGACATTTCAACAAGACCCAATAATTTCTTAACACCAATGTTGATCCTGTAAATAAAATAATACATTTTCCTTCTATCAAAAAGTACCGAAGAAAAATTATTCATTAGAAAAACTACAAATTCAAACTGATGGGGCAGAGACATCATTGTAAAAAGGCTTCATTTAGTTTAAAAATTATATAATAGAATACGTAAAGTATGTAACTTTCATGTAAAAAAGCACAAGATTTTGTAGTAGAATCATGTAATTAAATTACACTTACGCAATGCTTTGGATTTCTTTTTCAATCATTTCAATTTCTTTTTCTTGAAAACAATTAAGTTCCTATGGCAGAAAAATTTCATGATAATAAAAGTGGAGCTAGATTTAATTGTTAGAAACTAGAAAATTTTGCGATTAATTACGTAAATAGAAATAATGTGTACAAGAGAACACATCAAACCTTCAGAATTCTCATGAGATCGTTAACTTTGGTAATTGATGGCACATGTATTACTGTGTTGAAAACTTGCAGCAGTTGCATATGTCCAAGAGTTTCTTTACAGCTTGTCGTTCCGATTATTAGAAGTTTCCTACCCTAGGGATGGAAAAACGTAACGTCTTCAATTCATTGTTACAAGGACTATGGGAATAGCAAAAACCTTGTCAAAAGAATAATTCAAGAAATGAGTAGAAAGGTCAAATAGGCCAATAATGGGCCTTCGCGCCAAAATTCACGCAGTTTTTTACGAATTTATGCCATATTGATGCCATAGCTTAAGCTATTTTATGATATAGTCCAATCAAGTTTATGCCACTTCATAAATCGTTTATTCACGCTTTTTCTTCCTAAATCTCATGTTATTCTATGCAACTCAATAGGTTTATTGTCAACAAAGCCGATTCAAATCATATGAAAGGTATGGAACGATATACCTGTTGAAATAAGTCAGTTGCCTACATAAAATAGCTTTAAAAATAACTCAAAACTTTTAAAGGGCTAAACTCAGAAGATGAAACACAAATGCCTAGCAGATCAGCGCTCTCTTATAGCAGGGTTATTTCTAATTAGTTATTTTAGTGTTGTAAAGTAGTTTATCTTAGCTGAAGGATGCATTTCGTGTATAAACAATATGCATATATATATATATATATATATATATATATATATATATATATATATATATATATATATATATATATATATATATATATATATATATATATATATATATATATATATATATATATATATATATATATATATATATATATAATATATAATATATAATAATATATATATATATATTATATGACACAAAATACAAAATGTATATATTTCCTTTGGTAAGAGGACTCAAAGTTAAAGAAAAGGAGAATCTGAATATACAAGAATGGCAAATATCGTAAATGCACGGTCTCTTTGTTGCCAGTCAGGCAATGTCTCTTCAAGGATTAAATATGGATAAAAATTGCTTTTTGATAAGAAAATTTATGAAATCCCATGCTAATTTACATTTAGTCACGACATTTTATACCGAATAAAAATTACGCTAAACCTAAAATTTTATGCATTACTTTATGCTGTCTAGCAGGCCTGGAAAAATATAATGAATTGATAAAGCCACCAGAATTTCAATACTACAAAATTAGCGGAAACATTCTACAGCATACTAAACTGATGTATTATTCAAAATTTGCAATAAGGGAAGTTTAAATACTTATTTTATAGAGAATAAGTAGAAGGAGAGTTGTAGTTATCGTGAAGAAGGGAAAAGGAAAAGGCTGGCTAAAATATTGCAAAGAGCCAACAGTCAAAACTTTAAATGAATGATAGCACTTGAATTAATGAAATCCACTGAAGCATAATAAGACTAAAAAACATATTTAAAATGTCCCAAGGCGAAGGAAATCAGAAAGTTGATAAAAAGAAGATGAAATACTTTAGGCAGCCTCCTTTTGAGTAAAACCATGAGTGCTTGTAATACGGTATTCGAAAATCGAGGACCGATTGGAACATATTCTGGAAAGACAAGAAAAATGGTTCTTCACAGAAAGAAATCGAAACACTTCTTCCGAACTGGATATGGATCTCAACTGGGAATAAAAATGAAAGCTTTATAGCAATGTGTAGACACAGAATAAGAAGCCGTCAAAAGAATTGTGAAACGAAAAATTCTCAAAAAACGCATTTAACTACCAAGGGTATCGTGAAGTGAAAATGTGAGAAATTGAGTGAACCGACATAAGAAATCGAGGCTAGCGAGTTTCCGTTCAGCTCGGGTCACTCATTTCCTCGCGTTGTCACTTTGAAATTTGTCCTAAATCTCTGTCTTTATCTACCAATGAAAATAAAAAGAATGCCAACTTGAACAATAGAGAGATAAAGGACAACAAATATCGTACCAATCAGGCGTTCAATGTCATCAACAACAATGCAGCTTAGCTCTGATTTGAAGGCATCATCAAATATCTATAAAGAAAAAGAATTAATTGCTAACACAAAAAGTTATGACATCAGCCTACTACATTTAGAGACTACTTTGGGGTGGTTTAAGTACTATGTATATAGCATACGAAAAGTCAGAGTAAACACTAGATATACTGGTATATGCTTCACTTTCATAATAAAGAGATCACGTAAAACGAGTAAGCACAAATTTTCACCTCTGCAGTGTTGTCATGCATTTCTCAAGAGTCAATCTATGTCAAAGCGATCTTGGCATGTGGGCAAGCGGCCAGGCGTTGACAACAAATAAAAACAAACATTCGACGCCAAGAAAATTTGTGCTTCAGAAGAACGACTAGCAATCGCATCTTGAGCGGTTCAACAAAACTCAACATTTAACAGGAAATTATGCGTTTAAAAGGTTTGATATTTAAGAGAAGCACACGAAATAGAGAATAACTTACTTTTTTGATTGTGTGACATTTTGCCGTTTCAGAAAAACCAATCATATTTTCTGGCGAGCATATTTTCACAAAAGGAAAATCAGAAGTCTGGGCCAAGTTTGCAGCTAAAGCAGTCTTACCGCTACCTTGAATACCTACAAATGACAAGAGAAAGCAACTATGGAATCCAAATGGCCTAAGCAAAAACATGATTGCCTAACTTGTAATTACTAAAATTGCTTCATCGATACATTCTCGACAGATGTCAAGTTTGACATCTTTCTACATAATATGTGTAGACTGGCTAACATAATATCTGAAAAGACCCAAATTAACTATGAAGAAACTCATGACTTTGGTAACATTTTAAAAATCTATGTGAATAAATACGTACACAATGTGTTTCAATACTTTCAAGTAGTAATTCCTGTGGAAACGATAGTTTTAAGTCCTTGACCTTATTGCGGTAGGGGATTCTGCTAGAAAGAACTTTCTCCTTATAACAAATTGATGGGGGAGTAGTTGAGTGCCAATGCATTTGTCTGCGGCGCGAAAGGTCATTTATTCCAGGGGGATCTCGGGTCATTGCTTGATCATATAAAGATAAAATATCAAGAGATTAGCAACTGGCATTAAAATGCCAAAATTGATGTCAAAGTATACAAAAAGCAAAAAACATCTCTGGATATAAATTATAGATATAAACTGCTAAGCTTACCTTCCAACAACACACTGACTGGTGAGATCAGGCTTCCATTTCGTGTCTGATTTACAAGTAACTTGCAGTCTCCCATGATTTCGTCGATTGACGTTCCCCAGTTTATGATTCCTTGAAATGGTTTTGAGAAAAGTAAACAAAAGGATTGTATTAAATTAAATCCGATAAAAATATGACAGTAAATCCATGAAAAATGAAACAAATCATCAAAAAGAGTTTGATACATTGGTGTGATGAGTGAATAGAATATGATAAATAAAAAGGGTGAGAAGTGCATCTCATTGGCTTGAATTTCGTTTCATAAAAATCGACAGCTCTCCAATACTAGATTACAAATAAGATATCATTATCTATATACAATAGCGCTTAGCATTAACTACTTAAAATTATTGTCCACTCCATCATTCATTAATTTTTGCTGCTTTGTAATAAACAGTAGCAATATAATTAGCTTATTCATACCGTTGCCAACATAACTCTCAAAATCTTCAATATTTGCACCAAAAGATGGTCGAATATCATTTTCCAAAGCAAAATCAAAGTCAGCCTTTCGTACTTGTAATCTTTCCAAGGCGTCAGGATCAATTGAAACTTTTCCGGCAGTCTTAGAAAAAAAAGCATAACATAAAAAGATAAGGTGATGGAAAATGAAATAAAGACGAGCCAACTGATCTGAGCAATGCTGTTCTGACTTAATGAAGCTTGGGAATTCCAAAGGTTTTGGATTAGAACAGACCATAGTTACTGTTACAGAAATATGAAAGAAAAATGATCAAAATAAAAATTTAACAAAAAGAACAATCAGCAATGTTGTATGACTATTCTGATGTTTAATCATTCCATCATTGATCGTTATAATCATTGATCATGTTAATCAACAATCACACCAAACACTAAGTTTTGTTATAAAAATGTCTTCTCTGAATTAAGAATTTTTGTTCTGTTTCAAGATTTAATTTGCTGTACCCAACCTCTTAGACTTAATGAGTGATAACTGTTAATGCTACCAATATATAGTTCTTACTTTGACAAGCTGATTCATTGATGACGTCGTTGCTGCTCGTACCAGTCCCTCAATTTCCGCACCACTGAAATTTTTAGTTTCAGTGGCTAAGTATTTCAAATCGACATCTATGGCCAATTTTTTCGCATCTTGAAGCTTTGCTGTGTGTATCTGCAGTATCTGCAAACGGCCACTTTCATCTGGCAGACCTTGAATCAAACCAATACCCATGTCAATATGGATTCTTGGTCTTTACTTCAAAAAACAAAACCTGTTGTTTGATAACCAATGGCAAAAATGAAATGTTTTGCAGAAACTCAAGTTACTCAGGTTGCCTTCGCCGGGAAAGGCAGTCGTCGCTTTTTCAATTCGTTGCTTTATTAACCGTTATTATTGTTGACATTTGTTTTCCTTGAAAGTAAATTTATCATAACACATGCTTATTTCTCTAATGGAACCTGATGTGTGAAGTATGTTCTGGGAGACGGCGATGTAAAATGATTCAAAAAATGTGAGAACCACTGAACTAGCCTATGTAATTGCATATTCGATCAAAAGAATGATCTTAGTCAAGTGCTATTCTTTTTAAAGAAACATATATTAAGACATAGAAATAATTGACAAACTAAATCTATATCGAAAATCCTTACCTATTTCCATCTGAACTTCAAGGCGACCAGGACGTAGCAGAGCTTCATCAATTAAATCTTTTCGATTTGTCATACCTGGCAAAAAAATCGATGCTACAAACTATGCAAAAATATGTTATAGTTGATTTGATGATGATGTGATGATTTGGTTTCCTATGGAAATTAAACCACCGCGAATAAGAGGCACAAGCCCAAAGTTGACTGGAGTAAATCAGTGAAATTAGATCATCAAAGTTACAATACGGTCAGCAGAAGTTAAGCCAATAGAACACTAAGTTGTTTCTGTGCGGAATGATAAAAGAGTATGAAACAGAAGCATCATGATGACGATGAATATGATGCTGATTATGACGATGACGTTGAAAATACTGACAAATAATATGATGATGGTGATTATCATTGCAGTGAATAAAAACCCCAGCAGAACATGCTGTAGTTCTGCCAAGTAACTGTTGGCGTAACTGAGTGGATTTAGTACAGTCTACGTAAGCACCTCTCTTAAACAATTGGCAGGCGGTTGATTGACTCCAGCGTCAGCCCAGGCTTTGTAAGGGGCGGAACGGGACAAAAAAGAACAAGACGCTATGATAATTTGACGATACAGTAATATCCAAAATGATACAAATGATGATTATGAGTGCAATATAATTACCTATCACCAATATATTATTTAGTTGATCAACACCATCAATCTGAAAAAATAAAATAACGAAGAAACCAATCAATGATGAAGCTTTGCAGTATTAACTTTCAAATGTGAGAACTATTTACTACTGTCAAAAAGAAAAACATGAATGCTCGTTAAAAGAGAGGAAGATGGGTTAGAAAATCAATTTTAAATAGATTCGAATATCAAAATGAATCAAAAATTTACCATTGATAATAGCTGGTTGACAACTGTATCATGGACTCCAGTACCACTTGTCTAAAAGAACAGATGTATCATAAACAAATTATAATGGAATAGGCTACTAGTTATGTCAAATATACTAATACATGGACAAGGTTACAAAATACTCGTATGCACCAATGTAAACTTACATCTTCATTCTTTTCAATTCCATACGTTAATTATATATTCCTATATAAATATATTCACAAAATTTAATATACAATTATAATACATACCTATATAAATGTATACATACTAAATATGTACAACAATATATATATATATATATATATATATATATATATATATATATATATATATAAATATAAATATATTTATATATATATATATATATATATATATATATATATATATATATATATATATATATATATATATATATATATATATATATATATATATATATATATATATATACAAATTAACAGTCGTATCAACTAAGTATATGAACATAAAAGAATAATAAAAAAATTTACTTTCTTCTATCGTAGACTTTCGATTGATATATTCTTCAGTACATACAAACATACATACATACACACATACATACATACTTACATACATATATACACATAGAATAGGATAGAATAGAAAACTAATCATAGCTACCATGCTTCCTCGCTGCTTACAAATCGCATCAATTTCATCGAATATAATCATATGCAAACCGCTATTCAATCCAGCCTAACAAATTAGATGTGAAGAAAATAAACAAATAATTGAAGAAAAACTCATCTTGTAATAAAATATAATAAAAGCCAAAACTTCTAAGGACTAAGGCTAGATGATACGTCAAGTTGCTGATTCTTTACATTAAATCGAACAATTAAATAAAGCCAGTAAGTGCATAGATTATATGATAAAAATGGGAAAATGACATGATGTCAAATGAATATAAACTGTACCCGTTTTTGCTCTTCTATAGCCTCAGAAAATAAATTCCTGCAAAGGAAGACAGTGCTCCAATATATATGTACTACTAAAAAGAATACCTGCGTAAAATGGTTGAAACAAAATAGGTTTAGGACAATGATGATTCTGTGCGAAATCTATATCTTGAAAGTAATATTCATTGGTCTTTTGATCACTACTGTAACAATGAACTTCATTGTCATAAATGTATTTACCATGAATCTATTTTCAAATAATCACACAAACTAAAGTTATAAGAATATTGAAGAGCTTTTCATCAAACAAACCAAAGCTGAAACCAGACCTGATAGAGACTAGACAAATTCACATGCCTTTAAAATCTTACAAAATTCAAAAATGAAATGGAAAGATTGTACTATCAATGGGATGTAGATAAATAATGAAAGGAACACTTGTAAAAAGTTAAAAACACTTGTGAAAAGATTGAAAAATAATTTTAGAAATCTTAGAAAAACCAATGTCCAGAAATCCTATGAAAGCTTGGACACAAAAAAAAGCAGATGAAAATGAAAAGGTACCTTATATTTGCCTCTGATTCGCCAACATATTTATTGAGGATTTCAGGGCCGTTGACGATCTTTGGTTCACGGGCACTAAGCATCTTGCCTATTTGCCTAGCCATCAATGTTTTACCGGTACCTAGAAAAAAATTCGAAGCACGTGTTGGAAATGATACATTTTCAACAAAATAAGAATACTATACATGAAGGTTTGTAGAGATAAAAGCGATATAGAGATAGAGCAGAAATAACGATCAAAGATGTAAAATATAAATGTAAGAACACAAGATGAGGGCTTAAGTGGAATAATTGATTCAACACTCGAAAAGTGAGCACACCATTATATAAATTACCAATAAGTGCCGCGGAGAGAATTTCCGTAAAACAATTTATATCGTGGTACATGGTTGAGTTACTTGGAATTTTCTAAAAAAATTATTACGTACCCGGAGGACCGTGAAGTAATATTCCTTTAACATGCTTCAGTCCTAAAAACCAGGATATTATGATATGTTGATTAAAAAGTACCCAACAGCATTAGAAAATCAAGCTTGATACAAAAGTGCCATGACGCTAGTCTACACAAAAACAAAGTTTTCAGAAAATTGCTCTAATGAAAAGAACCTCAAATAAGGTAAATCGAAAACCACGCTCGTAGATAGTAAACTACATAAATGCAAAATCAAACGATAAGTAGTCTGTTTAGCAACTATAAAAGATGCTCAAAATTAAGAATGAAGTCGCTCGAAATTACTGGTATTTCAAAAATTAGACTTCCGAAAGATTGAACAAAAACTCCCAAGATGAGCACTTGAAAACGAAATAAATGAGTTGAATAAAGCTATTAATTACCAAGTTGTTCAACTGCTTCCGGTGGAAAAACCCTAGATGCAAAAGCTCTCCTAAATATAGACGAAAATTCCTGAAAATGAAAGATCAAAGTCCATGATTACTAGAAAAATAGGCTACTAGATTCCATATTTCCTTTTAAGCTACACTAATTAACTCAAAGTCAAAACTGAATTCACCAAGAATTCAAAAATAGCCAGAAACAACAGCAACTGGAAGGGGTAAAGACTGAAGAGCAAAAGTTACAAAATTCTTTGTTACCTCATCCAAGCCACCAATCCCCATTTTGCTAAAATCCCAGTCAGGATTTATTATGGATGGCATGGCTGACTCCCTAAATAATACAATATATTGTCATAGGAAGAGCTTACCATAAAAACATAATTGAAATGAGAAAATAAATGCCCAAACATTATGTTTGGTAGCAAAAAAGTAATGTCACTTGGCATTGATCCAAAGATTGTAAAACATAAGCTGAAATACAATTTATGGAAATGGTGAAAGTGAAAGAGAATTTTGCCATTGTATCTTCCGTTGCAGTGCATTGATGAGTTATCAGATTACAGTATGAATCTTATCAGCATCTTTATGTTAAATTCTCAGTTCCTTCCAAGCGCTTACACTATAAATCATAGCTCATATTATCCTGTGTCCTGTAAAACTTCAAAATATTTCTCGCTACTAATTTATGATTCACATGTAGATGTAAGAGATACAGAAATTGGACCGGCAATATTTTGTATTGCAATCGAAAGAATTTAGAAATGTAATGGTAAAAAGTGCACTATTCTGTAAATCATGAAATCATCCCAGAAATTCAGTGTTGAATAAGGGACCCTAACAACGGAAGATACAATGGCAAAATTTTCTTTCACTTTCACCATTTCCATAAATTGTATTTCAGCTTATGTTTTACAATCTTTGGATCAATGCCAAGTGACCTTACTTTTTTGCTACCAAACATAATGTTTGGGCATTTATTTTGATTGGTAACAATGGGACCCTAACAATTTTGATTGGTAAGCGAGCAATTAATTTACACATAAATCGAAAATACGATGCTCATATTCGTATTTCACTTTTTCACAAATAAAGCAATGAATTAACATACCCTCTTGCTTTTCCTTTCAGAACTACTGAAGAATCCTGTGAAAGAGTTTCAAGAAATTATCGTCCAGAGATCTCAAATATGCAAATATACACGGGTTGAAATGAAGCAAAACGTCTAGGAATTTACAAAATTTGGATCTTTATCTTGCAAATTTACAAGTTTTAAAAGAAATGCAAAACACATAGTCATATCTCAATCCAAAGAAAAAGGATCAACACTTTAAAATGAAAAAGAAAGGCGAAATAGAGTCAATATATATGACTGGTTTGATATTGGTTGAAATATATCAATGTGCTCACTGGCAAAAGAGAGATGCTATCGGATATACCTAAATTTGATATGATGGAATATTAAGAATTATCCGAGTAAATTACACGAAGAAATGAAATGGTGGAAATTAATAAAAGAATTGAAGCATACAAATGAGAAAAACAACTAAAGAATATAAATGAAGAAAATAAATGAACACAAGCAACTTACTGGGTCTTTTTCAAATACAATTTGTGAATTAGCCATCAAAATTCCAGTGTGAACCTACATGACAAAAATTATCGGATTGTTTGGAACATACGAGACTAAAAATGGATTGAAAAGAAATCGAAAGCCCTAAGACACTCAGAACAAAAAATCACGATGAAGAACAACAAAACAGGCCAAAAAGGTCTATTTACCTGAAGTGAAGATTTGGTCTTATGACTTTTTGTTCCTAATGCAGCATTTAGGTCAGCAACTTAAAATGTAGAAATTATGTGTTTGTACTATCAACATAGCAACATTGCATTAACATACCGTACCTTGTCATACATGTAGTGAATAATTTCACATTGGTACAGTGATAGGAAGACTAGTTATATACATGCAATATCTAAGCAAGCAAGTAACACTGTAAGTTTAGCATGGATTAGGACAATAATTGAAAAGTATGCGATAGAAGAACATACATTGGCATATTTCGTTCCCCATATGCCAAGGAATACGAAATACCAATTCAAAACTCAGAACTATATAATAGAAGTGAATTGATAAAAAATGGGTAGAGATTACTGGTATATAAAAAGGCATGAAGATATGCTACCTTCCAATGCGAGAACAGTCAATAACAGATATGGCTTGCCTTCAAAACTAAATATAACCTGAAATAACAGTGTAAATATTCTTGTGAAATTCGCAATAATGAAAGAAATCCAACCAGGTTTTTCTCTAAATTTACAGTACTGTCAACATTATCTTGGTGGTGAGACCATCTGATTATACCACTATCTGTAGTACTGACAACACTATCTGATTATACCTAATGCGCAGCAACAACAACACATACAATACATAGTGGCGTACAAAAACGATGATACGAAGTTCTTACTGTCAGATTTGCTTTTTAATACTTAAAAAAAACTAAATATCCTGAAAATACAATTATGGAAGGAATAAGCACTGCTGACACTGCTGAATAACCAGGACCACAATTTTTGCACATACCGGCTGCTTAAAAGTAAATGGCAAGGCTTGAAAGAAAACAGTTAGTTCAGTTGCCATTTTGTCTGTATCATACGCTTCTTTAGTTGCTCTAAAACGTAATTGGACGGCATGCTATCTAAGTTGTATTAACGCAATCTAGCAATGTATAAAATCATTTGCCTACAAATTGATGAAAAAAAGAAGAGAATTATGAGTGCAAAATCGCTTAAATGAGATTGTCTTATTCTGACCTATTTTGATATGTCAGTGATATAATCAATTTAACAACAACAACAACAAACATGCATATTTATTGTTATTTGTCAGTTTGAGTTAAATAGTTCCACAAGTGCTTTGACAAAAACTTGCCAATTGAAATTGCTTTTACACATACGAGCTATCAAGTGTTCTTTGTTGTCACTGCTATTTTTGATGATTTGAAGTACTTTCCCTACTGCGGTAATCAAAAGTGGGTTTTTGCAATAAAACTATTGCTGATGCCCCAGTTTTGAAATATTGAAATGTTCTTGATATCAACTACAACATTTAGTATTTAATTATTCCTGTTGTTTTGTTATCTATTGGTACTTCATTTTACTGCATAAACTCTACGACAAATGTTGCTTGACTTTAAGTGTAATCAAAATTAACTATTTTCTAATTTTTCCTTTAGCAATTGAGCAAACTAACTGGCAGTACACTTTTTGTGATTCACAACATTGCAAACACCAAAGTGGTCACGAAAAAGAACAACTAGGGGCCATTCAAAAAGTACGTACGCTATGAAGGGGGGGGAGGAGGTGCCCAAAAAGCATATGAAAATGTACAAGCGGAGGGGGCTCTTCAAAGAACGTACGCACATCCCAGTAATTTTCAAACGCCAATTACTTGCGAAGCATTCTAAATAAACAAGACCAAATTTGAAGACTATACACCAAAGCTTGTTCTAATCATGAAAAACTAAACGCATGTGTATTGCACGAAAGTCTGTTTTCAGATCAGTGCTATATGTGGTACTAACATTATAGTGCTAATGCGAGTGGAAAAATTCAAAATAGAGTCTATCTATAGCCGTATCATTTGTGCATGCAACAGAGGGAATATTAACGATATATAACTGCAATGCAAGGTACTAGTTGTGACAATAGATTCAAATATTTAGGTGGAGGGAGGGGTGTGATGATTTAAAAGTTATGTATCGGAGGTTTACAATCAAAAAGAAAAAATCAAATCTTACTTATTTTTCTGAAGAAAATCAGCAACAACTGTCATTGATCCAATCAAACTTTTGGACTTTTCAAATACATAAGGTTTTACTATAAGATGTAAAAGATATCAGTCATAGATGATACAAATGTTACCAGTAATCCAAATAATCTCAAAAAGTCAAATGAAACAAACTAATGTTTATGATGCTATAAAAGACTAACCCTCAATCATCGCATTAAGTTCAAATCTTGTCCATTTTCTCTGAAATTTTGAATGAAAAGTAAGCTTACTATCAGGCTCTGTGTGCAAGGAAAAAAGTTCTGATGAAGCTGCATGCAACATGTCAAAAAAGTGAAAAGATCTTTTTTCTACGTAAATATATCTTCTAATATATTTATGAGTATATGTACCAAACCGTACACTTGAATAGGCCTAGAATTTTACGAATTAAAGTAAGGTTGTTGAAGATTACCCAAACTTATTGATAAAAACTTGTTATTCCGTTTACCTGAATATAGCCAAATCCCATTTCCCCATTTTTAACATTTCCAGCTTTTATACCATAAATGTATTTTTCTGGTCCATTAGAAAGTTCGACATACCTTGAACAAGGAAATACAGAAACCAATCAAACTACGGAATCATCTTTTAAAGGAAAATGGACAAATAAGACAAATGGAAAAATAAAGTCATAATGTGCGGAATCAATGTTCTAAATGCAGTCTACTTATTTCTTTATTAAATAAGGGGTGTGAAGAAAAATACTATGAATACATAACTATTCATAATCAAATTTGAGTATTTTTAGGATTGGCAACGTCTCAACAAAATGAAGAACTTTCAGTCAGAGGCCACATATTAGCTTAATGCTCTTACTACAAAACATGTTTCATTCAAAAAATATCAAACTCCAAAGCAGAGAGAAGTCAAATACTCTTTGGTCTGTAATAAACGGCAGGGGGCATCTATTAATTTTTTGAATGTTTCCAACCTCCAGAGCTCACTAACTTTGGAAGACAGGACGTGAAAGACAACGAAGGTGATGTAGACAGACAAATTTTCATGGCCTTTTACTTGGAGACAATTACTAAATGATGCAAAATTTTCTGAGGCAAGTATATGCATTGTAGTGAAACTAATTCTGAATTCTGTTTTATTCGCATTTTACAACTAATCAGGCATTATTTTCAGAAAACCCCAAACAAATCCTTTCCCTCTATGGATGGCACCATATGAAGTAGTTGTTGTCTAGCCTTAATATTTTATTGCATATATAAAAAGAAAACCTCAAACCCCTCATTTATTTCAACTCCACATTAGTTAATTTTCAAACTTATCTCAAAAGTCCCATTATTAGAGAGCAAAGAGTAAGGGTCAAATAATCACAAAACTGTGTGCATTGATAGGCTGTATGAAGGACCATCACTTATATGAAAGAGAAGTATGTGGAATTAGGCTTCATATTCATAATTTCATATTTCATATATAACATGTTTGTTTAAAATGCGAATTAACTGGTCCTAGTATAACATAACAATAAAGAAATCATATACAAAAGTCAAAACAGTCTTTGCAATATCTTTGATGGGATTCTTGAGTCTGAGCAAAGGATGCTCGACTTTCCATATCCTTCTTCAATCTCATCATGCAAAAGCAGTGGAGCTAATGGCTCCACAAAGGCCCTTGAGCAGTTAACAAAGACGGACTGACCACCCACAGACTATTGTCACTGGAAAACATCACTGAGAAGCATATTCACTTGACCACCAGAGCAAGCCTGTGGATCAAATCTAAAGTTGATAGAAAAGGTACGACATGGGTGCTCACAATTCAAGATAATTTACAATCTCATATTTTCAAATGCGCCTCACTTAGAGGAGATTATAACTAAATAAGTTATCTTTAAAACATGGATGAAATCTATTAACAGCCAGCCCAGATTTAATTTGTTTGACTTGGTCCATGGATCCAGTGGATCTGCCCTGGAGCCCACTGCATACAGCTAAAGTGGACCCTTTTATGGTTCTACTAATATATTAGTGGCGTGCAGAAACACTTTTATTGATATACATGGATGTGTCAGCCCCCCCCCCCCCTGTACAAAAATGTATATGATTTCTCGACCTTCCATTCCCCTTCATGCATACATACTAAATGAACTGACCACAAAAGTGATACAGCCATTGTTCCATAGATGCAAAATCCATATCATAGCTTATATTCATGGTTCTAGTCTTCTTTTTCTTGATATGTAAACCCATTTTCAAGAATACTGTAAATCCTCAAATTGATCTCCCTTAAACAAAGTTCCCATCAAATAAGCCCCCATGCTAGAACTTCACCTTTCTAATAAGCCCTCACCCCAGATGACAACAAAGACTTTCATAAAGACTAATGCTTAAATTTAGACTGTTCTAATATTATGGGGAAAAGGAGTTTTGACAATGAGTTTTTTATGCAGCATGTATGAATGATCTTTCATTAAATACTTGATATTCCAATTTGTCCATGTACGCTAACTATACCACTCTAACTTACCAAGCAAATACTTTAATGGGGGCGAATGACAGTAGTAAGAACAATCCTAAGCAGCTGTATACTTGAATTTAACACAGCAAAATGTCTTTGAATGTCACAAAAAACTCCTGTTATGCTTTTTCACACCACACCAAAAACAGATAAAACACTCTCAACAAAACTCAAGAAATCATCTGGGAGTTACTCAAAGAATCAAATACCTTGATGCATAACAAAGACTAAACTTAAGACTGGAAAAACACACTTGGGCTGGAAAGAATATACATAGGGGGTCTCTACAAGAGTCTATGACAGTATAATTTCTGAAGTATGCTAACTGTTGCTAATGAGAGAATCCCTAAAAAATATCTGTAGAGTACTAAATGCCTCAATTTTGGCATTATTGTTCTTGGGTGTTGCAATAGCTTAACTAAAATCAATAGTTAAAAAATAATGAGAAAGAACTTTACAAATCAGTATTTCATGTACAGCTAAACAATCAGCAGTTGGGTTGATTTTTCATTTAACTAATACGTAATAGCTTTAGTGCCAAAGTATGTGGCATTCACATTGCTAAGTATAGCTAAGTCCATTCTTGAGTTCGCACATGGTAGCTAACATTGTGAATTAATATGTTGTAAACAAACATGTTAAGTCACCATTTCCATTCAATTTCTGCCTAAAACTGACTGTCATGACTTCCAGCTATCCACCAGAATCTTTGAAATATCCAAAGGCAAAGACTGATAAGCATAGGAGGCACTGGGGCTCAGAGGGCTGTAGCCCTTCTAGTTGGGCAGAAATCTATTTTGTTCTGGAAATTTGTTCAGAGAAAACAATATTTTTTCCACAAATAGCTCCAGCTTAAAAGGGCTAAACAACAACTCATTCAGGCAAAATATCAGTTATTTGGGGATAGAGTATGCTGCCCTCCTGAATTTAAAGCCCCCTTACACCCATGCAAAGACTGAATCACAATTGGCTATGGTACTACATAGGCAATTATTATAAAAAGATCTGGTATATTGCTCTATATTGATACTAAATCCGGCAAAAGCAATAAAGGCATACTTGACTTTCTCCAGATCAAAATCCTGCTTATTCACTGCTAAGCAGTTTGACAATGAAAGCTGTTCTGTTGGAGACTTCACAACTTTGAATAGCATCTTGCCACTATCCACTATCTACTGGCTTTATCTTGTGATTTCCAAGTGTTTCTAGATATATGAAATAGTTAAATATCAGTCTATCTGGCATGAAGCTATTTCTAAAATATCAAGAGTAGGGAGGAAAAATATACGGAAATCACTGACTTTATCAAATCACAGCAACAAATGCATTTGCTGCAACTGGCTATCTTATATATAATTACATGTTTTTAATGCTTCTATGGAAAAATGAGCTTTCACCCTACCATTGCTAAACAGGCAAAGAAGGCATCATTTGCTAGCTGAAAGTAAAATGCTTAGTGCACCCTTTGAATGCTATCCTTTCTATATCAAATAAGTAGAAGAATAGAAATAGTAACAGAAGGAGTAACCTATATTTTTAAGAATTTTAATCCCTACACACTTGCTAATTTTAAGTTCACTGTTGAATCTACTTATTCTTTCATTCTTGGCTTGTATTTGCCTTCTTCAAACTCTCTTTAAGTAATGTAAAGTAGGTTTAGCTGAATTACTAACCATCAATGAGCATTAGTTTATCCACTAAAGCTACATATGGTATCGCTCCTACATACCTATCACCAATGCTATTACATGCATAGTCAATACTTTACAGCAGTAATGACAAAGATTGTTGAGCATTTCAAAGTGGGGTTTGAACAGGCTACATCCAGGTGGTAAAAAGATGTATAAACCTCTAAATTATTGCTGTACACAATAAGTATGTTAGCCTGTTAGCAAATAGTGTAAGCACATAATACAGCATAAATATAGCCACTAAATAAAGTTTACTGAACCTTCAAAGTAATATCATTTTCCCTTTTTGATATCATAAACACCCAATCCTCACAGTATTAAGGGCCCCATAAATCAGGTGACCAAGAAATATTTCTTTGAAGGAAATTCATTCAAGGCCTTGGATTCTGATCTACATAGTGGGCAATGCTGGACAAAACTAATGGAAGCTTGATTTGTTATGAATGGATGTAGTTAACTATCAGGAGGGCAGCCCTGAAGTAAAAGTATTGCTTTTCAAGGGGTCCTCCCATACTACAAAGGAAGTGTACTTAAAACTTAAATATTTGCAACTTAAAACTTTATCTGATAAGAATAATAAAATAATCAAATACACAATATATATAAATAATAACTTATTTTCTCACACTTTCACTTTCATTTTTTCCAAATCCTGTTGCCTTTACAAACAAACAAATAAATAAATAAATAAATATATATATATATATATATATATATATATATATATATATATATATATATATATATATATATATATATATATATATATATATATATATATATATATATACATAAATATCTAAATAAATCATAACTTAACTACCTTCCTAAAGTAGCTTAGGGTGGTTACTTGCTTAGACTCAGCTGCTAGGCTATCCACAACTTTGCCCCTCAATAAGAAAATGCTCTGCGACCACCTATTGTTTTCTCTACAGGTATCGGAAAATCTGTCGCTGTATGGCGAAGATTATAGGTGGCAACCTGTAGTTTTGCAAAAAGATCACTCAGGTATGTATGCCAGACCATTCAAAGAATTGAATGGCTGTATGCAATCACTGTGTACAATACAAATCACTTGGTTTTCAACATATTGCAATGCATCATTGAGACATCACTTTCGCTACATCATACATCAGAGAAGATAGAAGCCAATGAACAAAATTAAGTTAATAATGAAGACCCTGAAGAACGGATATATAGAGCAATGCATCGTTGAAAAAATAATATGAAATGCTCATAAGATGAGTATATCACAACATGGGGCACAAAAGAGCACTTGACACTAATATAAAAGCTATATAAAGCTCTATAGATATGAGTTATCTGGTAGAACGCTGCCATACTCTGAATCTGAAATAAGCGGCTATCTCAAAAATTACTGTCACATAGCACTGAAGCTCTCTTTTGAAGCATACCTACCATTCGAGAAAGTTGCATTGGAATAACAAGCAAATAAATTCAAAGATGAAATCCTGTTCTGCATATGTCATCACATCTGATCGTCAAATCTATAATTTCCTTAACTTTTCTTTCGTCATATCTGCAACCTGTTGTTACTTCGCTTCCAGGCTATTTGCCATCTTGGCAACCTCTTTTCCATAACGAGATTATAGCATGAAGGACATAAACATGGCTCGTGTTGCTTGGTTTGCTCACGCTTTTGAAAAATTTGATCATGCAGGACTTCGATATTATCATCAAATTTCTATTAGGGTGTCCAAATTTGGAACTGCACGCCTAGCTAAAAGAAATGGTCACTTATGTCAGTATGCAAGGAGTATTTCCACTTGCAAGACCAGTCCATTATCTTCTATCGAAACGTCTGACAGTAGAGTTTATCATTCTTGTTTTCCTGGGATAACCAAAGGGATTAACACAAAGTTTTTCTTGGAGGGAAAGAAGAATTCTTTTCTTAGGCCGAGATTTGGCAAGCAAGTACCATGTGATCAATATTACACCTCAGCCATTGTGGTTGGTATGCAAGATTTATTACTGAACATCCAAAGCATTTCTGGCTTGCCATGGTGGGCTGCAATCATGTCAACAACGATATTATTTCGGCTTCTCATCACATTGCCATTAGCAAGACACCAGGGTGTTACTGTTGCAAGAATGGAACTTGTTCAACCAATGATAAATGAAATCATTGAAGCTTTAAAACACAATGTTACAATAAGAGGTAAGCGCTCAGGAAGACCAGTGGAAGAAATTGACAGGGAGTTCAGAATGTCTGCAAGAGTACATATTAGAGATATCTACAAGAGAGAGAAATGCAATCCACTAAAGCTTTATATATTGCCATGGGCTCAGTTGCCATTATGGATTGTAATCTCACTTGCTCTCAGAAATATATCGGGGTTCTTTCCTAGAGAGGGTAATGTTGATGGAGCAAGTCTCTGTAACCCTGATCTTGTGACAGGGGGACTAGGATGGATAACAGATTTGTCAAGCAGTGACCCATATTACATTTTGCCTTTTATTATTGGCATAACAAATTACATGAATATTGAATTGAATTCACTAAGGAAGAAGGATCCGTCCAAGTGGCAGCGTGCTATTACAAGACTCTTCAGGATGCTGACCATAGCAATGGTATTTGTTGCATCACATGTACCTTCTGCAATGTCTCTGTATTGGGCAACTTCAAGCAGTTATGGGCTGGTGCAGAATTTGTTATTGATGCAACCTAGTGTAAGGCGAATGTTGAAAATTCCCAAATCACCATCAGAGAGTAAGACTCCAATAAAAGATAAGTGGGAAATACTCAAGTACAAGGCTGACCTTTTCCTGAAAGTCCAACGAAAATAATTTCTGTAAGTTGCACTCATGTTCTGGTAATGAAATTACATCTTTTTGTTAGTTTGGTTGTACTTTTTTTCAAAGATTCCTTATGGTTATATGATGAACTTATTGTTTTCTTATTATTAGCTAAATACCTACAAGAATTTGACTATTATGCTTTGGGTCTGGTTAAAGGTATCACCCTTAGAAACACAGTTTACAATGTTAACATACTGGCTATTCATTTGTGGGCACAAAATCAGTCTTGTCTCATGTAGCAATGTCCACAGCTGCAAAGCTCCCATATAATGGACATAGTAGTACTGTCATTATCTTTAGATACAAAAACTGGTATAAAAATTTCATCTGCAAACTATGCCATGTAAACTGGTATATATTTCTCTATGAATTACTCTTGTTATACCCAAAATAGAAGTTAAAATATCAAATCTTGAATTTATGACATCACTAATAGATGGCTACTGACAAGATATGCACATTAATTAATAATTGAAAATACTATAGCTTGCTAAGAGGCAATAATAAGGTGCTGCTCTTTGTCTTGCCATCTTTCTTATTAATAGAAGTGGAAAGAAGTAAGCCAAATTAATTAATGGCCGCTACGTTTCAACATGGTCCTCCATGAGCTCAGGCACTCAAAACCACATGAGGTCAATGGTGGCTCCACAGGAAGACTCATCAATAGGCCCTCCAGTTCTCTCCACTATAGAGCTTTTTATTTGTCTGAATTTCAGGGAGAAAGTTGGAGATAGGAAATTTCTAGCAAGGCTGAATTTTCGTAATGTCATATCATTGCTGTTGTCGCCTTTTAGTTTCATATTTTATTGTGCACAGTTGCACTGAAAGGGTGGGTCCAAGAGGGCGTGGTCAGTAAAGGGGCATGACCCACTGGGTTCCCCCACCAGTGGTTGATGGCATTGCCCCCAGGTGAGCTGCAGTAATTTCCCAAAACTCTTAACACTCAATGGTTCATTATAACATGCCTAGCTTTATCCTCTTTTCTGCAATAGAGTGCTTTGGCTAACACCTTGATATTTCAATTTACTGTCAGACTCCAGCTAATTGCACATATAAATAAAAGAGTCATTAAATAATCATAATCCGTAATTTTAGCATGTATACAGCTGCATCTATCGCATGTGGTAAACACGCATTCTTCTCACACTGCCTCTGAAGATTCAGAGAATCGTGCATTTATCCTAGTGAAGAAGAGATAAAACCAATCAACAATGAGTCAGGGAAAATTAAACATTGCGCTAAATAGCATACCGAACGCGCTTGTTTGCCAAAAACTCATCAGATCATAAAACACTGGGTAATGAACGCTGGAATGGTAATGAATGATTCACACAATAAATATCACACATAGGTACAACTATCAGGAAAAAAGAATAATGAATCTCTTTGGAAAATTATGGGCAATAGGCACCTTGTCCTTCGCTTAGATCGAAAAATGATTGGCTACAAAGGCAGGCTTTCTACGTTTTCAATTAAACAGCCACGTGGAATAAGGTCTTTATTGCCCAGTCGTAAAAATGATTCTCTCTTTCGTGTTCGAGATAGCTGTTCTCTTTCAATGATGAACTTTTCAGACGACCGATGAAGATTGCTCTAATTTTCAATCCAGTAATAGTACCTGAATAGCTTGTCCTTAGTTACGTGACCTACATACCGCACAAAACAAATGTCTTCTAGACAGTAGCGATGCAATCGAACTGTTTTGCAAATGTGGTAGGAAAACACGTGTAGAAAACACGGGGCTTATGAAAAGGAAAACAAAACGCATTCCTCCTCCATTTTAGCGCTCGATTTGAGATGCAAAATCACTAGTTGTTGGGACTTTCAAACTTTCAGGACCAAACTGAAAAGTTTACAATGTTCTCTTTGAGAAAAGCTGGAAGATCATTTGATCATCCTTTCTAATAAAATTGCTGCATTTATTGAAGTTCGAGGCCTAAAGTATATAAGAAAATGTCACCATGAAGTAACATTTTGGGGGAACAGGTCTGCCTTGCCTAAGACGAATGGAACTCCAAATAACATTTGATCATTGTATTTTGGCTCCGTGCTACGTTGAAAATATGACACACAACGACAATGACCACGTCCGATCACTTTAGGAAGATTATGATAATTGTTTGCTCCTTCACTGCGATGAAAGTTACAGCGTAATAGAACTCAACATTTGACTATTCACCGAACGGCCATTAATCAACGTTTCACATTCTCATTAGCTCCGGGAGAAAATGTTCAGAACGATAAATAATTTCATATCTTCGCACTTTACAGAAAAATATCATGCTACATGAAATATTCATTCTATCTGGCATTGTATCACGGTGTTTGATTTTAAGGCCTATCCCATTATATAATGAAGATATAATGAAGGAAAGAATGCAAAAATAATTACAAAGCACATCTATTTTCCCTATTAGGAGATAAATAAGCACAGGTTATCATTCAAAAGTTACTTAATTCTATATTATGTCTAATAGAAATGATTAGGGGATGGAAAATGCTTTCCAAATAGCAAGTCTGTACTGAAATTTCATTGGTAAAAGGTGATATTTTCATTATACAGCTCCATTACACAAAAGTTGAAGTCATCAGGCTATAAATTCGGATCTTCAACATGCATAGGAATAGCTGCCACAGTCTTCTTTAAGCAATAAAAACAAGCAGATAAATGTATACGGAAACAATTAAAACTAGAAAAGGATAAAATTGTCATGCTACAAGTTATAGATAATACTAAGAGTACAAGAAAGTAAACGATAATATGAGAAAGTACAAGGAGGAAAAGAAATAACAAGGAAGCACAGAAAGGTACAAAAAAGTGTAAGAAAATATAAGATAGTACAAGTAATGAACTTTCAGCAGGCTAAATAACACTCCGGCATTTTTGAACGTTTGAAAAGCAGAAACGTAATGCAAGATTAAACAAAATAGATGAAGTAAGCTTCATTTTAATATTCATATCATTACAAAATGTAACTTACAGATTTAGATTCAGCAGGTACCACTCGTTGCTGCCTTGGCATTTGTTGACCATGTGATTGCTGATTCCGCATCCGTTGCTGTTGTTGTAATATCTGATGTTGCATAACTTGTTGTTGTTCTCTAGCCATTCTGTCCTCTTCATCTTGTAAACGCTTGGCCAATTCCAAACTAAAAGTACATTAAGGACGTGATCGTGAGGAAAGCAGAGTATAGTGTTGGCATGCATGCCAAAAGAAACAAATTGTAGCCATTGCTTATCTCTAATTGAAAAACAGTGCCCAAAAAACAATCTTCCTCAAGTGCTGTCGTTGATATTGATGAGGTTGGATGCACGAGGTTGGATTGATGTTGAAGGCATATGAGTAGGCATCAAAACGACGCGGGTCAATCGTCTGTTGGAATATGAGGGATAGAAGTTTCCCTGTTGCATCAGATCTCTTCAATGATAATTTGATGGAGGACATAAAGAATCAGCTCAAGCTCGACCCTAAAAATAATCTGGCTGTTACTTCCGTTGTGCTGATAAGAGTGGTGCCAGGGCTAGATTGTAGGGCCACGCATAGATGCTTGTTTGAACAAAGGAAAGTGGTCAGGAGAAAGAGTGAATGGATACTATCTAGAGAGCATGTAATCATTCAAGTTGCAGGGAATACGACGCGGAATCCACTGTGTGATGGTATTTTTTGGGTAATCGACTCCTGGATGTAAAATTGTACTAACATTGAAAAGTAGGAATGATGACTTTGTCTTGAGTGAAGATGTTTCAATGGGTGCAGTAATGGACCAAGATAAAAACTGAGAAAAATCCATAATGAGAAGCTGAAGCTAAAAAAATTCAGGTTATGAAAATCGATATTTTATTTTCATAACTTTCGACCAAGCCTCTCTTTTAACCATATTTTGAAAAGAGAAGATGTCATCAAAATACAAACTTTTCTTTTCGTAAGTAATCTTACACAAAGTCCACATAAATTGCTGTATTTACGGGTGATACAAAAACGCGTGGAATGCAAATTTAAGCAAGAAATAACACTGTTAAGAATCTGCAAATCTATTACATCAGGCACAAAATACAACAATCTAAAACTTTGACGAACTTACTCTTTCAGTTCCTGAGGTTGTGGAGCAGCACTTGACTGCGTACTCAGCTGAGGGGGAGGGGCTGAATTTGCTGCAGCATGGCTTTCTTCTTGTAATGAAAGTGCAATTAGATAGCTGAAACAAACGACCATAAGTCATCAATTACAAGGTAAAGAAATATTCAAAAACATAGACACTGGAATTTCTGACGGGGGGATACCATACAACAGAAACAGATAAAGTTGGATCAACAAACGATTATCCTATATCTTATTTAGCGAACGATCATATCAAACGATTACCCCATGGTACTAAGGGCCATGATCCATTGAGTGTGAACAATAATTTTCTAGAGAATGTCTTGAGAAAAAACTCCAACAGACATCTCTGCATTCAAACAACAACGACAAGAGAAACTGTAAAGAACTCAAGGTTCCAAGATACATCCTTGAATACGAAAAAGAAAAAGAAGTGTAATATGAAATAAGATGTGCAGTATGGCATATGATATGTAAAATGAAATAAAAAGGCTCCATAGCTCATTTGATATCAATGAGTGTGTATGAAGTCATTTAAAAAATGTCAAAAATTCGCCTACTCTCTGTCTTCTTGTGTTAGCTCGTCTGGTTTCTGTGCCTGGCTTGGATACGTTTGGGGTGTGGTCAAAGGTCCAACTGTGTAGAAATTCTCATTGACAAATTGGCTTTCACCATCAACATGCGCAAGCGTTTCCCAAATGATTTTTGACTGATTCAGGTATCCTTGATCAGTGACAAGCAGGAATAACTCACCCTGAAATAGAGATAATGAAACTCACAACTATGTAATAGGCAACAACCATCCCATTTGAAGCAAGTAGCCCCTATCGCATTAAATATCTTAGGCCAAGATGGCACTATGGGATACAAACTGCTAGCCAGGAGCATTTCGCACTTGACCAAATATGAGTTTCATTATGTTATCATCTCTTCACAAAATACTAAAAATCAGAGGCAGATAAAACGGTGCATGTACACAAAATCTGATTATATATAAATATAAGAAAGAGCAGGAAAAAGCAGAGAAGTCAACAATTACCTTGTATTTATACAATGTATTAAAATGATTATTCCTGAAGAATACACACAATTCTTCTTCTTTGATCTCACTATTCAATTCACACAATCCATGGTAGGTTAGTTGACTTGCTGTTTGTTCGAGAAAACTTTCAGCTAAGAGGCCTGAATGGATAATGAAATGCGAAGAATAAAAACATCCTGGTTTGAAAATGGAGTTTGGTAGTCAAGTAGATAATTCAATAAACATACCGCTGAAATCACTCCACTCCATGATAACTAAATAACAGCAGCAAGTAGTATTCAACTCAGTACTAGATTAAGCAGGAAACAGTAAGGATAACGTATCTTAGTGTCAAGGTAGGGCAGTTGGAAGTAATGGCACTTTAACTGCAACAAAGCCTTTGAGTTTATAGGCCATCAAATCATAACGTAAAACGTCTAAAAGCAACCAGAAGCACAGGGAAACTTATGATCTCTTTGAAAGCTGCTTGGAAGAAAGAAAACAGGCCAATGAGGTAAATGGGGCGGCATCTCAAATGAGATTGGTTAAAAATGGAGATCCACAGGGTTCTCGATTGGGTCTAATAATGGTTTCCGTGTACATAAATGATATTTCAGCGTAAAATTCAAAACGTGAAAATTTAAGGATGATACTTAATGCTAAGGAAGACAGAACTGATGAAAATTTAGAAGAACGCATTTGTCAGCCATCTAGGGGTGTATACCAAAAGGAAGCTAAATAGGACAAAGAGAAAGTAAGGAGAAATTTAAAGACTGCCATGGCAACTCCAAAGGTTACCAATCGGCTGCTGAGTGCTAGTAGGGGAGATGCTCACAGAGCCTACTCTAGAAGATAGAAAGCAGCTAGGTCTATTACGAATACAACCGAAAAGTGAAAGATGAAGATATCATCCAAACAGTAAGTTGGCTCAAATTCATAACTAAGATGATGACGATTGAGACATCTTGATTTTCAGTGCTTCAAGACATTTGACGCTGTAGGTGGTTAAGAGTTAAACGCCATATCGCTAAACGTTGGAAATAAACAGTACTAACAAAATAAGACTGTACACGGTGACTACAAACAGAATGTAGAGGAACATTTCGACTCTGACTAGGGCCATCAGTAATGGTAAAAATTTGAGGACTTTCATAAAATATCAAAACAATATAGGAACAAAAAATCATTAACAGAGATTTTGAATAAAAAATAAGACATATAAAGAAAGCAATAAGGGCACAATATAAGGGCATAGAGGAAAAATAAGAACGCACGAAGAGCAACTTCGTTAAAGGAATGTGGAAAAATGAGCTCTGCTGAAAGAACTAGAGGATTTGACGTCATGATCGAGTTTGTTTATCTCGAAGTGTTCTGAACCTAAAGGAAATCTATAGCAAACCAAAAAGTTCCGGGATGTTTTATTATAGTAAATAACAACAGAGCACAAAGGGACGAGAGGCTATCCTAATATATGAATACATTAGAAGTGCATTTAGCTGATGCAAATATAAACGGCAGTTTAAAACTAGGTTGGCGAGCTGGTTGATGTTTTGCCTAATAGGAGAGCGATACTGTATTAAGAAAGGAAGGAAGAACAAAACAGCTTGTTTATCATATACATGGCTTGAAGCTTGATTAACATCGAACACACATAGAAGATAAGGAAGATTGCTGTAGAAATGAGCAAGAGTTTCAAGTGAATAGAACAACAACGAAAAAACGAAATAGAGCTTTGCAAATGCTATACGAGGAAAGGGGAGACATTAGATACAGAAAGGCCAAAATCTGAAACTGCGTGAATCACATCAAAATGCTTATGATTGATATGATGGAAAACTCTAAACTACGAGTCAAAGTGTTCTAAAAATCATGCAACTTGCAAGAAATCATTACACAAGCAATGTAATCGAACGAAATTCATATAGCGAGGGAACTATAGTAAAAATGAACAGCGCTGTCAAGACGCTCATATGCTATGTACAGTATATCTAGAGAATACTTAAGAATTCTTGAAATAGAGAAATGGTAAGTCTTAGATTGCCTACTACCGTTTTATTTCACAAGGACTTTAGTGCGGAATTTGTATGTTGTAGGTCCATAATAGCCAACAAGCGGATGTAAAACACAAAACAGCATTACAAAAGAAAACATCTATGGATGTATGTAATCATGAAAGCGTATATATTTGCATATTGATCTACCTTCTTTAATTACTTCTTCACTTGAATTTTCATCCTTACTTCTAATGATCTTTTCCACCAACTGGTTGTAGCTTAAATTCTTAACGGCATTTGATATCTGCAAATCTTGAGGATCAATGAGCCAGCCATGATACAAACCAATATTGAGAATATCAAATACCAGAGATTCTTGAGTCAGTTCAAAATGTCTTGGGCTGGAAGATCAAAACTCAAAATGTTAATGATTGGGTAGCTTGTCTGTTATCGCAATACTGAATATATATATATTCAGTATGTATATATATATTCAGTATATATATATATATATAGATATTCAGTATATATATATATAGATATTCAGTATATATATATATATATTCAGTATATATATATATATATATATATATATATATATATATATATATATATATATATATATATATATATATATATATATATATTCAGTATATATATATATTCAGTATATATATATATTCAGTATATATATATATATATATATATATATATATATATATATATATACTGAATATATATATAAATTTTAATTTTCTCCTGATTTTTCTGAGCATTATATCATCCTTTCCGTTTGCCCCGAAAAAGGAGAAATCCTGGCTACTCGCTAGCTACTGATTGCAATATATATATATATATATATATATATATATATATATATATATATATATATATATATATATATATATATATATATATATATATATATATATATATATATATATATATATATATATATATATATATATATATATATATATATATATATATATATACTAAGTCATGAGTGGGCTACCACAATTGGAAAATTTATTTTGGCCCCAGTGCGGATTCGAACTCACGATGTTTAGATCAGAAGACTCCTGTGCTAATCAATTGCGCCATCCAGGCACAAAAGAATAGCGGTGGAATCTTAAGGTCATTCTTAAATGAGTCCCTCAACGCATCTAGGGCCTTCTCTATGTTTCGGCTATAATGCCTTCTTCAGAGCCAAGCGTACTTTATAATATTAATTCGGCTAAGGCTATATATATATATATATATATATATATATATATATATATATATATATATATATATATATATATATATATATATATATATATATATATATATATATATATATATATATATATATATATACAATCAGTAGCTAGCGAGTAACCAGGATGTCTCCTTTTTCGGTGCAGACAGAAAGGTTGATATAATGCTCAGAAAAACCAGGAGAAAATTAAAATTTGCCACCACCTGGGATCGAACCAGGGTCTCTCGCATTCCGGGCAAGCGTCGTAACCACTAGACCACAGTGGCTTGTTTTAACTCCCCTGGTTTTTAGCACCTTATGGTCACTTTCGGCTTTCGCCTTTATCAAGCAGCTCTAACATATACAATCAGTAGCTAGCGAGTAACCAGGATGTCTCCTTTTTCGGTGCAGACAGAAAGGTTGATATAATGCTCAGAAAAACCAGGAGAAAATTAAAATTTGCCACCACCTGGGATCGAACCAGGGTCTCTCGCATTCCGGGCAAGCGTCGTAACCACTAGATCACAGTGGCTTGTTTTAACTCCCCTGATTTTTAGCACCTTATAGTCACTTTCGGCTTTCGCCTTTATCTAGCAGCTCTAACATATACAATCAGTAGCTAGCGAGTAACCAGGATGTCTCCTTTTTCGGTGCAGACAGAAAGGTTGATATAATGCTCAGAAAAACCAGGAGAAAATTAAAATTTGCCACCACCTGGGATCGAACCAGGGTCTCTCGCATTCCGGGCAAGCGTCGTAACCACTAGATCACAGTGGCTTGTTTTAACTCCCCTGGTTTTTAGCACCTTATGGTCACTTTCGGCTCTCGCCTTTATCAAGCAGCTCTAAAATATTCAATCAGTAGCTAGCATATATATATATAAACCGTGGACAATGAGTTTAAGTCTCCCATATGATAATGGATATACGATGGGTATTACCTAAGTGGGATCCTACTTGACAAAATAATTCAACAATTAAAAAGGGGGTTAAAGGAGAGGGCTAGCCTATAGGAACAGCAGACAATGCATAAATATATTCACAACAATGCATAAACAAAGGTGTATATGTATTCCCATGTGAAATAGACTGTGCAAAGATACTGGAATACACTAATATGCCAAAACTAACTACGCAGACACAGGAGCGAGCTACATTTATGCAAACTTGAAATTATGTCCTGTCAGACTAAAATTGTCTAGTCTATATTTCCAAAATCCTTCTCTCTGCCTGGACTTGCTAAAAACCTATCTACGTTTTGCACACTTACACGTTTTTTGTAAGAAAACTACTCTTTTGCTAGAGTCTCACTTTTCATAACTGTTTCCCAGATTGAGGCTGAGGTTTTCTTAAGATTTTCTCAACTTTTATTGGGGTAAACTGGCTAAAAGAGGCAACCATTACTTGTAATAAAACGCTTGATCTTTGTTCACCACGATTATCAAAGAAAAGTTTCGATCGTTGTAAAGAAGCTTGCAAAGAATGAGCTAATATCGATTTCTGGCACGAAAAAAGGTGAACTTTCGAACTCGAGTCTTGTGATTTTCTTGACATTTTCTAAAGATTGTGGCCCTTTGAGCCTCAATTTTTTAATAATTCTTTTCTTAAAAAAACGTGTATATCTTCCACAAAACTGCGCTAACCTGCCGTAGTAAAATACCTAAAAGCTCTGCCTGTGCAACTTATTCACCAACGGAAAGCTTACGCTAGTTGACGTGAAGTAATTTAATCTAGCACTAAATTGTGTAAAAGTGATCTGTACATACTGTACACTGCATACTTTGTAAAACTATCATTACCTAGTATAAATCTATAAACCTGGCACCGTTACTTGCCACATTTAAAACAGCCTTTAGCTGAGCCAGGCTAGCTTAGTTCTAACTAATTTATCTTTAAGACAATCTCTTATGTTCTTCTGAGGCACTCAAGACAGTATGGGATCTGCTGACTACTCCTTTATGTTCACCAAGTGCAGGGTGAGACACCCTTTAACTTCAACATGCCTACTCCACTGACTAAAATATTGTTCTATCTAAGACCTTGTACGTACTATCTGTTCCCTAGCAAAGCTCTCGCTATGCCCAATACTAACTAGCAACCCTACCAAATCCTCCAACCAAGTTCTCAACTTCTTTTCGTCTGAGGAAATCGTTCTGATTATGAGTCTGTCCACACGGAGTAGCTCTTTAGATGACAGTTTTTCAGTAAGTACCGATGAGTACCAGTTGGTCCCTAAATTGTTCAACAAGCTCATTTCTAGAACACCTTTGGTTTGCATAGGGCAAGACTGAGATATTACCAAAAAAGTTCTGACTAAGATTGATAAGAGTATCAGGATAATATCAAAATGTCAGTCCTTAAGAAAATTTTTTAATGCTACCAGTTATTAAAAAGTTGTAATTACCAGGAATAATTTCAAGTTCTCACAAGTAACTCAGAATTCTAATCAATATTATATAGAATTCATACATAAGGTGAAGAGAACGGAAATATTTATCATACCCTGTAAATCTAACATTAACATCAATGCCAGTTTGCAACTTGTACATGATGGATATTGCATCTTGCATGTTCTGTTGGTAGTTTAAAATGATTGCCTCATCAACATTCTGAAAATCAAACATAAACATTTTGATAATCATTGAATAATGAATCATATGATTAGCTTTCATGTTGCTAATGATGTAAGGTGCTTGAGCTCCATTGAACACCTTCACTTGCATCTGGGATTGTTCAAACATTCAACATATCAAGTAGCATGTGTACATATCTATTACAATAATGGCACTGGCAGACTACCTAATGATGGACAATAATACACTTCAATCCAAAACACTCAGATTGCACCTTCTTCTAGGCCAAATTCCTGGCATTCCATTTTCATAACTTCTTTGAAACAGCAAATACATAACTTGTCAAAGGCACAGACAAAAAATAAATGATCTTGGAAGTGCAATCAATGGGGACAGATTTACAGGGGTGTGACTCCTCCTCCCAATTTCCTGCCTATTCTCAGTAAATTATGGTTCTGTTTGGTAAAACTAAGTGTTGGTTTGGTAATACAGCTTCAAGAGCTCCCACGGCTTTCTATCCAAGGGTTCCAACATACACTTATAAAAAATGCATAGAGAAGACTAGTCAAACCACAGGATATATGGGAAAGACAAATACCCCCACCCACTTTTTCAAACTATGGTAAGCTGTATTAATCCATAAGTTGTGTAAACACTATTAGTTTCCCTCACAAATACCAATCACCATAGATTTATCTGACATTTTCTGTTTAGAATGGGCATATCTCTATATTCAGAAAGTAGTCATAATGAAGTCATCTTTATTGCCCAAAATGACACTGATTGAACTGTAACTCCTTTTCAACAAATTGCTTGTAGCACAATTTTTCAGCTAACACAACTCTTTGACAAGAAAAATTTCAAACACAGAAGAGATGGAAGATAATTTCATGGAGATTAAGGAGATGATGTTTTTCCATAAATAGAAAGAAATAAAGAGCATCTTACTATATCTGTAAATTATCAAGATGTGTTATTACCTTAGGACCACTTGACAAAATATAGTCCCCGATATATTCCATCAATTGGTGTGCAGTTATGTACTCTTGCATATGAGGGATTGAAATCCTGTTTGATAATATCAAGACATTTGCAATGGCCAACAATGGGCAAGGACCATTTTCATTTTGAGTAACAATTTGAACTGGTTCCCCTTTCCATTTGAATCGTTTCAAATAGTACATGGATTGAGATGGATCAAACTTAGAAGACTCAGAAGACTTAGAAGACTCTGGCAAACATTTGGCATGCTTATGGTCCATAGTATCTTCATCTGGCAGTGAACCAGATGGGTTCTGTGTATCTGTCATCAATATATCTTGATCAGAGCTTTCTGCATTTAAGTCACATTTTTCCATAATGCCCTCACTTTCTCTCTTACCAACAACAACTTTATTCTCCTCATTTTGAATGGTAATTGTGGTATCCTGCAGATTTTCATTTCCTATGTCATCATTATTACTGTCTATTGCATGAGATGTAGCATCATTATCAGAGATGGCAGTTTCCTACAAGAAATAGGCTAGAATTTACTCCTTCTAATGTGTAATTTTGCACTACTGAAAATTTGTCATAGCATGTTTTATTTATCATACAATGGAAATATAGTCATCTATTTGTAAAAATGGAAATCAATAGCTAAATATCTATCCAGAAGACAAACTTTATTTCTATCAACCTAGTCAGTATATATGTAATGATTTATACACCTTTCTTTGTACCCTATAACATAACAAATACTTTATACAAATCTATGTGTTTAAAAACGTACAGACAAACTACCTGCTAAGAGGATTCATAATATCTGCAGAGAAACTATGAGAAAAGCATACTTTATGAAAACCTAAACTTTCTGCTCTTCTCTTTGAGAAATTTTGATAGCTTGTTTCCACATAGCCTTCCAAGAAAGTAACAACTGTAATATTAACAAAAGCCTAAAGTATTTTGTATATCTACAACCAATAAAAAAAAAGTATGATACACAAATGTAGTCTCTTTTAAACTAGCTCTATGCCAACTGAGTGATATAGTAGCATCATGAGACAATCCATCAATCACATTACTCTGTCAATTACATTAATTTAGAATAAAAAATTCAACTAAGGATTTTCTCAGATTGTTTTGCTACTTACCAAACTAACCTCTTTGTTCATTGTGTCCTCTCCTTGTGTAAGTTCATTTGATTCCATGGAGGTATCATTGGAGATTTCATCTTGGTTGCTTTGCTTATTGTCTTGACAGTCAAATGAGGAGGCACCTCCTTCTCTAGGATCATTATTGACTTCTCCATCACATATTTCACTTGATTGACTGCTACTGGCCATCTCAATCAAACATATTCAATTGAAGCAACCATCAGAAAATCAAAGCACTATTATTATAAAAAAAAATGCAGCATTAGTTGGAAAGTATAGCTTAAAATAAACATTATGATCAGTACCAAAATGAGCAAGAGAGTCATTTCAATGAAAAAGTAGCAAATTCTTAGATAGCAATTATTGCAAAATTCAAAGCATGGTGCTACATAACTATGAGGAATCCATGAATATATTTACAATGTTAGTACAAGTTTATAAATGGACCAGACCATGGAAATAGGAATACAGTGCATTGAAACAATATGTCCCATCATCAGCTAAAAAGCAAACATGTGAGAGGTTAAAAACACCTAACTATCAGGTTGTCAATATGTATATGAGGGGATTTGCAAGGGTAAGAGTGATTGCCTGCATTAAATGAAAATGCTTGAAATATATATAAAGATACATAAATATGTATAAAGATAAAAGAAATCTAGTAATATATAAAATCTACAGATTTGGAAGTGATTCGAGAGACTTCCTTTTTGAAACTAATTGATAATATTTGTTCCTTATAGTCCTTTAGTTTACTTGTAAACAAGCTCAAATTATGTATTTTGCAAAGTTCAGGTTTCAGGTTGCTCTACAATAATGGCCCATATAACTGGATGGTGTCCTGCCTTTCACTGAAATTGTCCTTGATATTACAAGCAAATCCCTTTTTCTGTATTTGTTTGAGTTTTTGGTCACATATGACCAAACCTGTCCATCATTTCCATGATACAATTTGAGTACAAAGGTTAGGAGTTTTCTTTTGTAAATGTAATCTAATGGGCACCAAGATACTGCAGCCAGCACATTTTGACTTCTGATATTTTTGGCAACTCGTAAATCAGTCCAACAGCTTGAACATGGGTTCTTTAAATTTCAGTTATCAGTGCTGGTGAACAAGCTCCCCAGACTGCCATTCCATAAATAACTGATGATATAACTGTCTTTACAATAGATTTCTTCTTTGACTTTGTAGGTAAGTAGGCCATCCTTCTTTGTTGACTGACCTTTACTTGTATGACTTTGATACTTAACTTGTATGGAGATTCCAGTTGAAATGATTATCTATTGTCAGCCCTAAGCATCATGAGCTATGAGCATATTCAATAATACCCTTCCCGATCATGAGAGGTTTCAATTATCCTGCAAAATCTAGGGCAGTCATTATGAGCACTTCAGACTTTCTACTGAATATAGACAATTGATCTCTCTGGCATTTAGTGAATCAATGACTTCTTCCATATTCTGCTCAACATATAAGAAGTTGTGTCATCTGCAAATAGGTATACTTGGCCTTTACTAATGCACTGTGGCAGGTCATTAATATATATATATATACATAATATATATATATATACTTGGCCTCTATATATATATATATATATATATATATATATATATATATATATATATATATATATATATATATATATATATATATATATATATATATATATATATATATATATAGATAGTAAAACCTTAAAAAGATAAAATGCAGAAGTAAAATCTATAGTAAAACGAATACACAGTGAATTCCAGCATCACTGACATTCTGCAGACTTAAGTATTGTCTTATATTGACGTCAGTCTCAACAGGAAAGCCAATGGGCGCTGCAAGCGCTTTTATGACAGGGAACTACCTCTGTCAACCTGTATTCTGAGACTGACTTCTCGGCAGCATCTCAGGCTTTTAATACCGAGGTCTTCACATTTGATGTCATATTACTGGAAATATGTCTCTTTGGACTAGGCCATTTTAGGCCAACAACGTGGAGCTATCGCTGGACTTTTCCCGGTGTGCTCTGCCTTTTAGGCAATAGAAATTGCTGCAGTCAGAGTTGCTTGGCCTGGAACACTCCAAGCCTAGAGGAAGAAGGGGTTATTGAGTGGCTACTAAAAATTATCCAGGGAATATACAAGAATTCAAGTTGTGTGAGGATCAATGACACCTTTACTCAGAGTATTAATGTGAGAGCTGGAGTCCATCAGGGATCTGTACTGAGTCCATTGCTTTTTATTTGTGTATTGGAGGAACTATCTAGAGAGTTCTGAAGTTGTTGTACAGAGGATTACATGTATGATTTAGATGTCTAGTGAGATTATGGATGGGCCAATGGCAAATCAGACAATGCGGAGAACGGGCATACGGAGCAGAAGCTTAAGAGCGAACTTGGAGAAACCTAAAGCAATGGTCAGTTGTCCAGATTTTGGAAAGCCAATGAAGAAGGGGAAGTTTCTTTACTCAGTTTGTGGGAAGGGAGTCAGTAGAAACTTAATTTGATACACTTCATGTAGGCACTGGGTACATAAAAAGTGCAATGGTACCAAAGAAGGGTGAACAGAAAACAACAACTTCAACTGCAAAAAGTATGTTGAAGGAGAGGTACCCAATAACAATGATATTGAGATAAAGAATGCGTATCTTGATGGTAAAGAAATTGAAGTGTTACAGGCATTCTGCTACCTTAGTGACACGAATGAAGCAAATGGAGGCATTGATGCATATGTGATGGCATGGGAGAAAAGTGAATGGAGTATGCTGCGGGATTTGTTGCAACTGGTACCCAGTAGAGCTCTGGTATTACCAGCTAAAGAAGGGGAATATATGAGGTATATGTATAGAGTGCAATGGTGTATGGTAGTGAAATTTTGCTAGTGAAAGGAAAGGACCTATGCTGAAATGAGTGAAATGACATGAAAATGATATGGTCGGATGTGTAATATGAGCCTGAAGGATTGGCTAAGCTCCATTGAACTCAGACAAAGATTAAAGCTGGAAAGTACCAATGAGTATTTGTAGAAAGGAGACTTTGCTGGTTGCTCATGTTGAGAGAAACGATTATGATGATTGGGTGAATAAATGCAGAGCAATAATAGTGGAATGTGATGATATCAAAGGGGAGCTGAAGAAAACATGGGAGGAAGTAACCAAGTAAGGTCTGAAGCAAACAGACATCCCCAGAGACTAGGCAAAGAACAGACTGTCTTTGGAGTCAGTTTTATTAAAGTGTCCAAAACTTGCCAGCATGTAAAACAGACACAATGCTGAATAAGATGATGGTGATGATGGCTATAATACATACATGATAATTTTGCATGGCAAAGGAAATATGGAACTGTGTACCTAATGCATAAAAGTACAAGACTACATTCTGTGCAGTATATGGGGAAGGTACTCCAGTCATCCACATGTGTGTCTGTACTTTTGTCAGGACCCTATTCATAGTACTTGACAGAGCCTGTGCGAGGTAACATGTGTTGAGCTCCACAACTATTGAATGTACCAGATGTACTAGCAATGAGTTTCCCCATGGATGCCAAATTCAAAGAATGCAGTCAGGTACAACAAGATACAAGAATGGATAAGTCTCCTGTGCTGTCAATTATTTTAAATAATTTTGGCATCATAAACTGGATAAAGAAAGCAGCCTCATAATTTGATGCTAGGACAAGAAAAATTCTTTCTATTCGAAGGAGATTTTACTGAAACAATGACATTGACAATCTGTGTCATGCAAGATACAACGGAGGACAAGGTATTCTTCTGGAGCATTGTAAATAAATTCTCAAGAATTTTCGACTTTATGATAATTTGAGATCATAGCCATAATATGTTGTAGATGGAAATCAGCCATTATAGAAATCACCAGGTCTCAAAGGATGCTGAATATGAGAGGATGAGCATCATACTACCAGGATTTCAAAAGATTTATGTATCAGAACATAATACAATTTAATATTTGAAGAACTCTATAATGTCCAGTACACATGAAAGACACCGACGCTTCGGAGGGCAAAGTGTTTTCTGGCTACAATTACAGGTTTGTAACTACTGCCTAAGCTGCGCATGATTTTAATGTCTAAATCGATTCAGATCATCGCAAGGAGTAATTTGCTATGGAATTTAAGGCCATTTTGCCGTAAACATAAACTACAAATCCGCCCGGGTAGCCAAGGATATAGGGTGTACATAAGAATGGCCAACCATAAACAGGATGCTTAAAAAGTCTATTGGTATTACAGCAGACCTTCACTACAGCACGAAAAAGTGGCACGATAGCTTTTCAGTATGTCTAAAACAAGGATGCTTTATCCTCTGTCGATACTATAATTCGTAGCAGTAATCTATAACAGAGATATGCTTATTGCAAAATCTGATCTGCTTATCAGACTTACCCTCAAGCTAAATGAAGATCAAAAACGAAAGTACCTTATAGTTATAACACGCCTCCATTGTCATCAGCAACAATCATTCCAAACAACATGTCTACCTGGTATACAGTTAATGTAGTTTGAGATATACAGTTAAAACATATTCTTACCAAGATTGCTTTATCAAAGATACGGCTACAGAAGTCCAAATATCACATTTTATCCCATTTGAGTAGTATCCAGTAGAAGCTTTGCTGCATTTTAATCTGACAGGTAATTTTGGTCTCATCTTCAAACTGAAACTAATTAGACATGGCAGCATCGAAACATGGCGACGTTCAGTACTAACGCAGAAGATACTTTCAATAGGAGTGTTGATGTCCATGGAAAACAGGAAATTAAAGATGCAGATCTAGATGTCTACTTTGACATAGAGAAATGTTTTAAATTTATTAAGAATGGATCATTTGAAAAGGTATCATTAAGTTCTTTGCTTGCTCTGCTTTGACCTAGTTTCCTCTATCAAAATGTGCCGTGTAGGGGAGGCCCCCTGCATGTATGGTATCGGAAACCTTTGTACGCTGCAGATCTGCGCGAGATGTTCACAATGTTGTAACAGTATAATCTTTACACAATTAGTTCAATACGTAATCTCTTTTATCTAAGTAAAATACACCAGTTTACAACAATCTCAGGATTTGAAGTGAGCTAACTGTGAATTGGTAGCAGTCATAGAAATAACAAAGCAGGCAAGGTCTTTATATACTTTGTATAGTTGAAAAGTATGCGCCAATTTAGTAATAAAAAATAACATAATGGCAAATTACACAATAGAAATTTCAAAATCTAGAGCCTGAAACAAGTCAGTCATGAATAGATCACAAAATTGACATAGGTTAAGTGGTCTACATGATGCCATATGGTAGTAAAGCATCATTCAGACAATTTTTAATACTTTTCAGCCACTTGGTATGTATCTAGATTGAGTGTCTTGGTTTTCTGATAGCTGTCTCAATTTTCCTATGTCCCATTTTCCCTCCTTTTCCCAAGAAGTGCACCATTAAGATCCGTGACATTACAGTGTTGTGTAGCATCTTTGTAAATTCTATTAATGAAAACATGGATCAAAGATAGTCTTGGCATTTAGTCTATATGGTATGGTTTACTTTTCTTAAGCAGCTTTAGATCTTAGGTGGACTTTTACTGCAATGTCCCCTGCTTGTTTTTATTGGAGTTTTCAATCCTGTTGTAATTTGATCTTGTTTTTGAAATACAATCAGATTGCAAAGCTAAATTGAATGAGAAATCAGAATCCATACAAAAAATTCTCACCTCTGTGTAAGTTAAGGTTTCATTCTTGGTAGGTTATTCTGCATTTGAGGCCAAATGAATGAGATACTGTTTGAAACAGAAGTTTCTTGATTTGACCAAGATATTCTTTGACCCATGAGTGATCTTATTTTTCAAAGATTTTATGTTTATTTGTCAAGGTTTAATTTGTTGTGCAGAATTGTTTGTAGCAACTTTGCAGTTTCCCCTGATAAGATTTTAATGACCCTGGAGGTTTATGCACTGTCCAATAATTTTCTAACTATCCTACAGTAGTTGCTTAAAAAGCAGGGTATTTCTCAAAGTTTGTGATCTTTTCATTTTGTTTTAGTCAAGTATAACAACATTGCTACAATTCTCCAAGAGCCTTGTGATTGATTGGTTGATTGATTGATTGATTGATTGACAGACTGGTTGATTGATTGATTCAGTTATTGACCAATTGATTGATTTAGTTACATAGTATTTAGCAATATAATCCATGATTTAATTTTTTCTGTTTCAAAATGTTAGTTTGAAATTTTTAATTACATAGCTGATTTACTAAATTCTCCTCAGCTCTTTTTTAGTTGTTGATCAATGGTTCTTCTCTTTAAACATAAGGTGGCACTTCAGTTCCCAGATGACCTTCTTGCATATTCCTTCAAAGTAGTGAAGCTGATTGAGGATAAAAGCCCAGATACAACCATGTACATTCTTGGGGACACATCGTATGGAAGGTAACTATATTTCACTTTCAAGTTAATGTAAATTATGCACATTCCTGTAGCAAAAGAGGGAGCTGTGGGAAAGACATTTCACTGGCAAAACTTGCCTCTCTTGTGATCTTGTGAATTTTTTATGCTAAATAATATGGCTTATTGGTTGATATTGATATTATTATTGATAAACTTTGACAGATATTGCAAAGCATGCTGCTGGATGATACTTTTGGCACACTGAAGAGTGTTGTCTGTGCTATCAGAAGGCCATACTCTGTAATTGAATGTTGCCTTCATGTTATCCACAGATTTCTATTTCACATCCCTTAGAAGCATATATTTTTTGTGCTATGAGATTTTGTATCCATTATGTTCCTGGCAATATCTTGTATGTTATCTATCATTGTCTGTTCATATCATCAATTTCTACAATGCACAGTGTGTTCTTATATTTATGTACCTTGATTCAGCTGCTGTGTGGATGAAGTTGCTGCAGAGCATGTCAATGCAGATTGTATCATTCACTTTGGAAGATCTTGCCTTAGCATGTGAGTATAGTCCATTTTATGAACATTTCACTGGCTTATGTAATAGACACCATAGGGCACTACAGATAGAATGGGTGTGGAGGATTTTACCCCCTCATTATTGACATAATGGCGAATTTCAAGTAAAAATGTTTTGAAAATTGCCATGAAACTGTATGCTAGCTTTTCATGAGGCATACTTATTATCATTATAAGACTACAGGTTGTATATATCACATATGCTTGTTTGTTATCTTTGAACCTAGGCTTTTTAAGTTTCTGTTTAGTGCTTCATGTTCAATTTCACCATCAGATTGCTCTATATTATGTATGGAATACTGTAATACATGGTGACTAGCAGTGATTTCTACCAGACCTTGTGGTCTTACTTTCATATATACTGTATTTTTGCATATCACTATGCACCCAAGCAAATCTTCCCTCTTATTGTATAAAACTCTTACTCTATGCTTATAACCACTATGCATATGTAGATTTTTGACTCCTTTTAAAAATGAAGAGCATACTTGTCCTGTTTCATTGTTAAAAATGAATGAGTGGGCAGGGATGGTGCCAGCCAGCACAAAGGGTGGGGTTTTGACAGACCACAATCTATTGGAGCACACCCACTGATACAATAGCATTTGCAACTAAAGGTTGACAAACAGTGATGCAAATGGAAATGAAAAAGTATAATAATGATTGATACCTTGCTATAAGCCTCCCACATGCTCACACTTTGTCTACTCAAATTTTGATGAATTACTAAAATGATCTTGGGGAAAACTGAAGGGGACAAACTTAGGGGGACATATCCCCTAGTTCCCCTCCCTGTGGTGCCACTTCTGTGAGTGAGAAATCTGCTCAAAGGGGAATCATTATCATCACTAAAATAGTAAGCAGTAAAGGCAACATTTTACATTTTCTCATTCAAGATTGCAATTCATCAGTAATATAAGTATAGAACAAATTCTTACATATGCGTGAGAATTTCCCTTCTATGTTTGTGAGTATGAAAATGTTGCAAATTGCCAGGGTCTCCAGGGCTTTCAATGGGGGGCATGCAGTAGCTCACATGTGTGCAGACAGGCACTCAAGAGTTCATTTGGGAGTGATTAGTCATGCATCCAGTGATATATATTTCCCAGTTGAGAGTGGTATCTGTGGTGTGCTAAATGTTTCAATTCAGTGCTTATTTGAAAGCTTGTTATGTTGTGTTATCAAATCATTTTTAATTGCATACCCCACTCTGTTCACCTTTGTTATTGATGGCATGCCTGTAATTCCTGAATGTGAAAGCCCTGGTGTCATGTAAATTTAGTGCTTGGTGGGGATTTTTCCCTCTAGTTTGTATATCACAAGATCCCTTGATGAAAGTTGAATTTGCTTTCATGTACTAAGCCATAGTTTAGCCTCTAGGATTTTGAATTATATCAGAGACACAGATTTTGGAAAAATTATGAAGTGAAGTGCAAGAAATGTTATTCAGGTCATTCATTTTCTCGCACTCCTTTGATATCACAATTTCACATTATAATCAAATCTCAATTCTTCTTGTAGGACTAAAAGACTTCCAGTTCTTTTTGTGTTTGGAAAAAGCCCCATAGATGTGGAACAGTTTTACCAAAATCTGTTGAATACATTTGAAAATAGAGAGGACAGAATTTTGATGTTTTTTGATGTTGTTTATCATCATGCAATGGGTGAGTGTTTGCTCACTATGTATTTCCTGTCCATATGTGGTGGCACCATAAGAAGCTAGCAGGAAATTCTTTTGGCTTCTTGACAATTATGGATGCCCTATATGTGTGACTGCTTATGGATCAATATGTAACTGGCTGTTTGAGCAAGTATATTCAGGGTTTTATCTAGGATACTGTCTTGTACTCTTGGTCTTATAGCATACTCTGAGCCAACATACTTTACATCTAATGCCATGTGTGTAAAATCTGTGAAGGAAGTTTACATTGTAGGTGCATTGAAAAAGCAAATCTGATTTGTTACCCACATGTTCATAGTGTATTGCTATTGCACATTGCTTTGATTGTTAACCCCTTACCTCTTCCAGCAAAATAAATACTTATTGTGTAGTGTAGATGACCTTTCCCCTTACAGCCTGCAATTCTGCTAGCCTTTCAGTGGGCTTTATGTATACCATAGACTGCTGGCTTTATAATTTCAGTTGCTTTCTGCTTCATGCTGTATAAATTCATAGATGATACTTAGTAATATCTATAGTCCCCTTCCTGGATTTTATTTTTACAGGAGCTTTCATGTATCTTTTAAGATGAATCACACATCACATGGGGGATATAACCCAAGCCTCATGGCGAGGAACATTTCTCTTACAGCCAATCTTTATTGTGAACTTTGCATGAAAATCAATTTTCCTATTTGGGCCTCATGCTGAATCATTTCCAAACGTTTGTCAGTGGAGTGTTCAAACATCAGCTGAACTGCTATCTTGAACTCAGGTTCATCCTCTTTTGTTATTTTTTAGCATCCCGTGATAGATTCAATGCTGCTATTGATACAGCTATCTTCATGCAAATTCATCTTGCTATCCTTGAAAAGGAATTAATTTTGTTTCAGATGAAATAGAAGATCAACTTAGAATACTGTACAGCTCTCTCATTGTAAGTAAACTGGTGACTGAAGAAGGAAAAGATTGCATTAGATGCTTAAAGAGGAACAACATTGGAGAGAAATCACATTGTGGCTGTGATAGGAGTGGGGAATGTTGCATGAACAGTGATATGAAAATGCCTTTGGTTTCAATTACAGTGCCTTCTGGAAAGTGTTGTTGTCCAAGATATGACAAAGGCAGAGGTGGAATAACCCATCAGAGGTATTAATGTTCTTCAAATTACATATTATATGTTTTTCAATGGAACATGTAACTGTGTATAAGATTGTAGGTATTGAGCCAAACATGGTTACATGAGCTATTCATGATTTGCAAACCAATGGGGATCAAGCTTGCATTGGGGATACTATAGTATTGCCATATGATATTCCAGCAATTTCATGCTGATAGTTTTTTCCATTTGCTATATAGAAAGCATTGCTCCACAGCACTTCAGTTCCAATTGAAAATATCTGGAAAAGTTGTAGCCTCAATGTTTCTGTTTAAAAGCTGCTAAATTGCCCCACCTGTTTACTCAGTTGTGTTAGAAATTTAGTTTCCAGAAAAGTTAGAATAATTCTATTTTGCCAATGTTAGAAAAAGACAAGTGTTACAAAGAAATAGTGGGAAAAAAATAAATGAAATAGTGGAGTCAAGAAAAATGGCTATATATGACATTAATTAACGTGCTTATCTAATACTGTTTTTAGTTTTTAATTTGCAAGATTCCACTATGATTACAAACGGCTACATTTATCTTTTCCCTTATCAATATCCATTACTTCATCTTAATAATATCGATTACTTCATTAAAATCACGTCTATAGAGTACATAATACGTTTTCGGTCAAAATACCGACGGGTTTATCGTTCGCTATCACAAAGCATTTCAAATGATGCACTGATCACAGTCGTTGAACTTTTGCGCTTAATTCATGCCGACATTAGGTACAGAAGGTACATCGTTTCTTGTACAGACATAGTTCATAACATCTATATATTCTCAGTAGAGGGTGGAAAAAGGGATAATAAACCACAAATCATCGTTGTGCGCGTGTCATAAGATGTTGGTATACAGAATCTACAGGAGATATAATGCAACGAAGAGAGTTTAGCAACTAATTTTCTAACTATTGTATTCAGAGGAGTGCACCTATTAACTCCTGATGATAGCAGATCTTATGAAGTTGGCTATGATTGGGAATTTATTTATGATAAGAACAACAGCTTGAAATTCAAATATCGAAAGCTGCAAGCTTACAACTGTGTTTGATTTGATTTGATTTTCAATTCTTTGGGTACGGCAGTCTTGTCAAACTAAGGATTGATTTACAATAGGTGGTACTAAAATATTACAATAGTTATCTAACTGCATCGAACTGAAAAGATATCAACTTGAATAATCTTATTTACAAGCAATCTTTGAACATTAAAAAGCAAGAGGATTAAAATCAATTAATCAAAGCTAAACGTATGCCTCACACAATGTGCAGTAGAAAATCAGGACTTCACTTTGACATTGATGATATGATTTGACAGATCATTCCATAGCTTAACAGCCTTTATGTGAGAAGCATTTCAATCCAAGAATCGGTTACAATGAGGAATGGCTAAATCAGTTTTGTTCATATGCAACAAACTTACATCCAAATGTAAATTACATAAAGATATCATATTTAAGGTTTATAGAAATCTTTCCACTTTCGAATGTTATGTTGGCAGCATTATGCAATAATTGCATCTTTTAAATAAGAAGAGTTGAAAGAACCTAGTCGTATATCTTATTTGCGCGCATGTTGATATATGCTGACACTTTTCTACATGGACTTACTAGGTTTGGACGAAGGTTCGAGCTCCCTTCTGGAACAAATTTGGAAGATTGCAATATTTTATACATTGGGAGAGAGAGTTTAACTTTGGCCAATCTCATGATATCATATAATCAAAATAAAGTAAGTTTCTGTTATAAAGGCTGTGCAAGTTGTGCTGAGATATCTTCAAAGCTAATAAATGTAAATATTGACTATATAGAATGACACATGTCTGCTTTCCGAAAGATTGGTCCGGAAAATTTCATTTGGGCTTGTTGATTCAGAAATTTTTAAGACTGCATCCAAGCCATTTGTAATATTTGCAGGACGGCATGGCAGTCTATGCTTTCTGATAAATCTCCCGTCTGTATAACATTATTAATATGTCTGCCAATAAGATTCACGTACTCTTAGTGTTAATACTTCTCAACTTATTTCTATGTCCGGCGTTTGCTTCTAGTCTATAGCTGTAGTGCCATCTTTAGAATATTGTATAATGTGCTTCGTTTGCAAATGCTAGATGGTATAGCTTTACAAATGTACGTACGATTAATTCATTTCATTCATTATAAATCTGTTTGAAATCTTTAATTTTTTTGCATGTAGTCCAATTGTTTTGATATGTTTAAGAGCGAAATCGATAGGCGCTACTTTTTTATACAATCTGAAGAGCCTATGTTTGTTGGTAGATTAAGTTAGTTTTCGTTTCATAGTTTTTTAGGTATGATCCAGAAAGAAAGTCAATTCAGCGTGAAACCATGAATATAAATAAGACCCTTATGAAAAGGTTTGATGCATAATTTTTAGCAATTTTATTTTACTTTGCTTCAGCGGTTTCATTTTTTTGTAACTAACGATGATTGTTGAACCATCCGAAACATTATTTGCTCAATTATATCTATGTTTTTGTTAAGTTTACATGTAAATTACTATTGCTGAGAAACTGTGGTGGTTGCTTTTCTGCATTTTTGACAAATGAAACTATTGGTAATGTTTCTATTTTTTAATATTTGTGTTGGTATATCTGGAAATTTGACGAGGACAGACTTAATTTCAAATATTTTGTATTTTTTAAATGGTTTCTCTGAAATATTTATTCTTAAACTATGGCTTGTGAGAATTTGAACAATATATGATTGTACTGTTTAAGGTACTATTTAATTCAGAAAGCCAAAGAAGCAAAAACAATTGGAATTGTCGCTGGGACATTAGGCGTTGGTGAGTTTTTATTTTGCGAGTTGAATGACACAACATTTCTTTCTGTCCTCTCTCTATAATTCCTTGAGTTTTAGACTCGGCTGTGAAATTCAAATCAGAAATGGGCTTGAACATATTTTTAGGTCCCCTTATATCTCGTCTCAGGCTTCAATGATCCTGCTATCTGACGGACGGACAATGATTTGAAAATTGCCCACCAAAGACATTCTGTTTATAATCCCATGTGTTGCTTTCAGGCTGATCGCTTTCCATGGGAATATTTTGCAAAAAATCTTTCATTTTAACTTTGATTGCAAGTAACAGCAGTTTCAGCTGTTTACTCTTGGGTTACTAATAGAAGGGGGTTGGAATGAATACAGGGGGCTAGAAAAACCCAAGAATCCGCATAAATGGGGGCTGGAATAAACGGAGTGGGGATTAGAAAATGACCAAAACTGTATTAGAAAGGGTCTGGACAAAAATTAAAAAAAGGGAAGTCAAGAATCAATGTTTAGAATTTTTACAATTTTCTAAGCGAAATGTAATGCACTACGATACAAAGCAATTTGAAACAATGCTAAATAATATAACATTTGTGATCAGCGTGATTTTCTTACGGATTTTTTTACTTGCACGCCATAGTACTTCCTCTGAAATTGTCGTGGATGGGAGCTTACTTTAAACTTAGTAGGTGGCAAGGGCCCGAAATTATAATGTGCTGGGTAGAAAATTTTTGAAAACTTAGTTTTCTGAGGGGACGTCTGTTAGGTACCCAAGAGTAGCTTTAGTGCTATTATTCAATCGGTATATACAATTGTATATTATACGTCTATATGGTGCTATAGTGACCTTGTGTATGTTGCTGTTATTTGAGATTGTGTTTTAATATTTGTATGCCCTGCACTTTTTCCAATAAGTTCCTACCCCTTTGTAGCATGGCAGTCTCTTTTGTTTTGACTTCGTTTGAAGTTATGATTTTGAGTATTTACTTTATGTCTTTGATTCGCTTAGGTTTCTTTCTGAATTCGAAAGCTTTTCCATCCTCAATATTCTTCATATGCTCGACCCTAGTTGCACTATTTTACTGTCTTTTTATAATTTTTATGATCGCAAATGTACCCTTTTGTTATGATAACCCCTTGTTATAGAGGATTACCTACTTGTCATTGAGCATTTAAAGACTATTATCAAAAGTGCTGGGAAAAAGGTATCCTTTTTCTATTACATAGTATCCGTATATGCTTATAGCTTGTGTATTATATGTTTTTGGTAAATACTCAGTACTGCAATGTCGAGTAGCACAGACGGGGCTTTTCTCTTCCCTTAAGTTTTTACATGAAAGTCTATTCGATCTCGAATAGACTTAGGATGATTTTCTCACTCGAATTCACAATGTCAAATCACATGAAATGTTCCTATTTTCGACGTATGTCACTGACATGTGGAAGACTTTTAATGCAACTGGTTCATCATCTCCAGCATTGTCAACTCTTCTTGCAGCTTCCTGTTTAATTAAATAAATGTTTCAACTTGTATAATATTATTTATGTATTTCCAATGTGTTTGCAAAGTGTACAATGTGTTTGAAATGTGCTTGCAATTGTGTTTGCAATGTATTTTTACACGCAAGGTTACTTGAAGCTAATGTCTACTTGGAAACTAAATTTCTGCTAAGTCCGTCAGGGTGAACTAAGCAGCTTTGTTTAATTATCATATGGAATGATGCTTGTATTTGCAATTTCTTCGAATTTCATCTTCAGTAGTCAGCCTTGCAATTTCTCTTCATCTATAAGTTATTAGTCCTATATCTTAAAACTGACTTTTTGTGTATATGATGTTTTAGTATTACACATTTATGATGGGAAAGCCAAATATTGCAAAAATGGCAAACTTCATGGAGATTGATATATTTGTAATTGTTGCGTGTCCTGAAAATAGCTTAATTGATTCACAGGCAAGTGAATTTATTTCATATTATGTGTTTGCGATAGTATAATATGATATAATAAAATTTATATAGATACATGATATATTGTAAAATAATATAGTATAGCATAGTATAGTAAAATATAGTATAATATAGTATAATATAATATGGTAAAGTATTGTATAATATACTATAGCGTAATGTAGTATAATATAATACAATATTATGTAATATAATATAATATTATATACCATAATGTAATTTAATGTAGTATAATATGATGTCATGTGATTCAGATTGTATTTTTAACTAAAACAGGAAACTAGTATGTAAGGATATCGAAGAGTTATAAGTGTAGCGAAGATTTTATAGAGTCTGATATTAAGTTTTTCGACTTATCAATTCTTTTCACTTTGTCATGCATCTTTTAGGTTGATTGATTAATCACATATCTGTTTGTTACAGGAGTTTTACAAGCCAATTATAACCCCATTTGAACTTGAGATTGCGTGCTCAAGGTATATTATTCTCTTTCTCTCAAAGTAGCGTTAAAAATGTAAAATTGAAGTTGTGAATTAGGGTTGCTCGTACATCAGAGATTTAGTCAGTATGATCATTGCCATATATTGCATAGCTTTCTTATCACGTTTGAGTTGACATTGTCTATCAAATTGAAGGCAAAGATCATGGACTGGAGAATATATAACAGATTTCAGAGAGATCCTGGATGGTAAGTGTTTCCGTTAATGTTAGATGTTGCTCGAAATGCGGATACATTTATGGAATGCAGAAAATAGTCTTTTTGCATGACACTCACCAGACTATGAAATGTCGGATAATGAACGGTAATGTTTAATTCGGCAATTTTGCTATGTCTCATGTTCTTGATGGTTCGCCAATGGTCATGGTCTGTATCTCTTGGTATCTCTCTTTGCTCACTCACCTCCACAAGGTCACCAACCATGGGCTAGCAATCGTCATCATTATCATGATCATCATGATTATTATCCTCATCGTCATCATAGTCATCATCATCTTCTTCTTCTCGTTACGCCCCTCACGGGGCCTGAGACTGACCCTGGGGTCAGTGGACCGCCTATCAATTGTTTAAAAGAGGTGATTGAGTCGGCTACACTCAATCCACTCTGTTACCCCAACAGCTACTTATCAGAACTGCAGCCTGAAGCTGCTGTGCCTGACTTTCACTGGAGGGGCCTGGTTGGACAGTTTGCCACAGGTCGTCAACATCTGCCCCAATTCTGAATCTCTGCGAAATGAATCACTATCAACTTAAGGGCTGTGTCTCAGACCCGCTTGCCACCACGAGGTCTCCAACCATGGGCTAGCCTTCATCATCATCATCATCATCATCATCATAATAATAATAATAATAATAATAATAATAATAATAATAATCATCATCATCATTATCATTATTATCATTATCATAATCATCATTATCATTATTATTATTATCATCATTAGCAGCACTATCACCTATTCTCCACTGGTCACTTACGTCAAGTTAAATAATCCCAACTCGTTTCTACTGTTGATACATATTTTGGTATTCCTGGATAATTTGCTGTATATCTCCCATCAATCACCACTGGGTTGCAAGCACGCCTCTTTCAATGATGTATTCTCTCTTAATTTCTTCTTTCAGTTTCACACTGATATGTTTTTTGCACTGCCCTATCCATGTAGTACCCTCTAACACTTTTATTTCTTGAATTTTTTTAATGGGACGCATTATGTCAGTGGTCGACTTTTGTTGCTGCAGCTACAGAAGGATACCATGGATACAGTGGCAAATGACACACTACCTGAATGGCAAGGACCTCATTAGTCTATCTTTCTTTTCAAATAGATAAGAACGAATTGAGGGGCGTTGTAAAGAATGATAGCATGGCTAATGTAAGTAGTAGTATTTTGAATGAGAATAAATTTTTTATCCTCTCGTGTGATTTGGTTTCCTTTGCAGCCATATTTTTTGAGATATTAAGATGAAGTTTTTGATACTTCATGTTCTTCTACCTCATGATTTTGCTAATTTCCTTATGAATTCTGTTCGAGAATCGAACGTGAGGTGTTTTCTCACAATTTTCATGCGTCAAATTGCTTATTTCTCTGGTGTTGCATTGCAGTATTTTTCATGTTGCATAGCATCCACATTATTTTATTTTAGAATGACGAACCAGAATATTCTTTGGTATCTGGTAATTTGATTCAAAATTTGGATATGAATGAGCAAGGTATGCCAATTTTCTTCGTTAATTCACTCTCTCTCCCTCTCAGCCATTAGATTACTGCAAAAAGAAGTAACTGAAAATTTGTGATGTCATGTCATTCTGCAGTAATGTTTGTTTCAATTACGTCATTTTATACTTTGGAACGGGATTCAATTTTAAGCATTTGAATATCGACGATACATTTGAGACTGTCAGTGAATGCCATGCTCATTTATCTTCTATCTTTCACTTGATTGTCAAGTAGTCTCTACCTTGCTTTCTAATGACTTAGCCCAGTAAATTTGACATCTTTCTAGTTATAATGTAGACGAGTACTCTCTCTGTATTGCCTATTCATAGCCTCCTTTCCATTAGTTTTCTTTTCTGTCTAATCATTTAGTGGGGTTTCCTTCTCAGGCACCACATCCTGGCAGCTTCTAGTTTCTTCTTCGTTGATGTTTCACCAATTTTCACAGTTATTTAGCAGTATTGACTACACATGTTTTGAGGACCCGAACTATTACCTTTTGTGTGATATTCTTATTTTTGAAAAGCAGTCTCATTTTACTGAAAGCCCCCGTTGGTATCGCTGTTTTCTTTCTTATTTCCTTATCATATCTTCCGTTAGATGTTATGGAGAATCGGAGATGTCTGAAGTTGTTAACTTGTTCGACTGTGTAGTTTTTGAAGCTAATTTTCATTTTGGGGTGTGGAGCTTTTCAGAGAATACATGCACTCAGTATTACTTTTACAGTGAAAGTCCTTGATCTTTACTGCCAATTGCACAATGTCTGGGATGGTTTGTATGTCTTGTTGAAAATCCGCTCTTAATGCAGCATCATCTATGTACTATCATTAAACTGGTTCAGCATCTGAAATGAAACGGTTCCACGTAATATTAAAGGGGAGTGAAAAAGAGTCTAGGCAAACCCCTCTTCGAATTTCATTAGATGCACAAATGTCTCTGTCAAATCATCTACAACATTGTTTTATTTTTTATTATTTGTCAATTTTTCCACTTTTGTTATTATGATCGTTTAATTCATTTTCAGGTTCATACAATGATAAATCTCTTCACTTAGTTCCTCGAAGTCAAGAAAATAGCCTTGCTACATTTGGAGAAAATAGTTCAGGTAACTGGCTGTTTATTTAAAAGTATATTCATGTGTTAAATCCAATCACGTATATTTTGACACCAGTCACATTCTTATTTTTTGTGTCTCATTTTACAGCTTCTTTCCTCCAAACAAGATTTTGGAATGGATTGGAACAAAAACTCGGACAAACGGAGGTCGTTGATGCCGTTGAAGGCAGAACTGGAATTGCATCAGGATATACCCATGAAATGGACGATACTGGCATAGAACACAATGAATCACCTGGAGATTGATTTCTTTAATTAATTGTATATTTGATTATGAAACAAAAATGCATATCTCCTACCTGAGTATTACTTTTGCTCTGAAAAAGTGGCATTAATGTTGCATATTGAATTCTAACTTGGTGCAAAATTATCATTTTTTAAATCAAATCTCACTTCAGACAAGGATTTGATGCCAATAGTAGGCATGCTGACATTAATTTGAAACTCAGACTTGTAGGTTTATTGGTCAAAAGCATGCAAAGAAATACTAAAGATTGGTTTGTAACTAAACTCATTCTATTTTCACATGCTGTAGTTTGAATCATTGTTGAATGACGCACCAATGATACCATGTGAATACGAAATGGGTCGACCATATGATTTGTGAAAGCCTCCATCAACTGTTATCTTTGACATATGATTTTTCTTTACGCAAGTACCTTATGATTTCTACTGTTATTGTTTCAATATTGTTTGTCACTTTCTCGTATTAACTGTTAAGGATAACAATATTCTGCCTGTGAACTCTGTCTCTAGTCTCATCAAAGTTGGATATCTAATCATTAATATCTATTTTATTGCAATTCATATCGTCAATTTGGACGTCATCATGTGATTTTCAGAAGAAACACAAGAAGTGCGTGAAGTATTGTTTGCATAGCAGGAGCTGTGCAAGTCATGGTTTTGTAAGGCACATCATGAGTCCGTCCTGATAATACAGTAATGCTTTGCCAAGAACTCATCAGTCGATCATCATGTAGTCATTTTGAAATGTTCTATTACGTAAAATATTAAGCATGCCACCCCCCCCCAAAAAAATTCAGTGGGAATTTTTCAACCATTTGTCGCTGCTTACTCTTTTTAGTCCTTTTTTAATGGGGGCACGCTTCAGATATATAGGTCACTAACCTTTCGTTAAGAATGTTGCTAACATGTTTGCTAAGTGAACTGTTCTGTCGATCACAATGTTAGTTTCGAGAAACTATGCCGTAGAATCGTGGTTGTCTTTGAAGACCGGCTACCATACTATTTTGCAAAAGAACCAGATAGAATTTTTGCCAAAGCTTGATGTTCTTGATATTTTGATGACCTTAACTCGAATTTTGTTAACATTGTTCTTACTTCAAAAGTGACTTTTTGAAAATATTTAAGAAACTGCGTGCAATCTCCAGCCTCTAAGACATTTGGTCAGGCTACTTTTGATGATAAAGCAATGAATACTGCTGCTTATTAAAACTTCATCCAAATTTGTTTGCCTAGTAAATGTTGGTAATTGAGTGCAAGTAAAACCTCTTTCAATGTATCATTTGAGGCTGAGCCTGTTCTACCTGTGTTCTTACTTTCTGGCAGATCAAGCCTCGTCAGTGTTATTGTACAGAAAATATTAGTGTACTATCAGTGTCGTATACAAACTCAGGGAATATTTTGATATATGAAGTAGCAATCTTTCTCTCCCAAGGAATCCACCGAAGGCAGGAGGCTGTGCCTTCACAGCTATGGTGACTGGTGTTGCCTCTTTTATACTAACGCATAAAGCCACTAACTTTGTTTGACAAATTGCAAAACAAAGACAACATTTCAAATCTCTTTCCTGAGCATGGTCACTTTTCCAACCCCATTTAGTTGACAAAAAGCTGCTACCTTAATAGATGCATTCTTGTCCCATTTGCCAAATGTTAATTTTTGTAAGCTGTTGCCATACATAAAACCCTCTGCAAATCTTGTGATAGATACTCTTTCAATGCCATCCGTTTGTGATGAAATGTAAGCAAAATGACCCTCCTATCCACCCCTGTGTGAACATCAAGTATCTTAAAAGGTAAATGCCAATTACCATAAAAACCCAAAAATATGTAGTGTGTGCGGCAAATAATGTCAAATATTGACCTAGGTAATAACCATCTGTGTTTCAATTGTTGATGTCAATAGAAAACGTCTTTTTATGAAGAGGATTTAAATTTTCCGCTAGGAATGATGTACTCTGCAGATAGACAGCAACCCTAATTTTCAAAACCAAAAATAGAAAAAAGTTGGGGCATATATGCAGGCTTTTATGGTATTCTTACAAATGCATCTCAATAAACTTGTCTTCAAACCACTAAAAGCCACTAAAGAGTCACTAGAGAAAAAGATTGAAGAACAGACAAGAACAGAAAAGACCCAAGAACGGCTCAAATGCATCCTTATTCTATGGTCTACTTGTCTCTAAGTGGAGTGAACCTGCAGGAGATATTCTTTCAAGCCAGAACTAGTTTCATCACATCAGTTCTATTCATACTACCAGATACATGCATATGCAGTTTAGCTTAAAAGAAATTAGACTTTCTGTATAAATAACTTTAAGTATCAATTCTCAAATAAATGAAAAAAATTTACACATTTTTTTATAATAAACAAAAACAAGATTTTGCATGGCCCCATATGATAACAATATTGTGAAAAGAAAATGTAGTCAAATATTTTGATTTTCTTTGACAAAATGAAGGTGTTTAAAAGAGAAATTGGTCAACTTAATCGTTTGTGCACCTAAAGCTACAAATTCAATATATACATATATCATTATGTGATTTGCAATGAATGCCAATGGAATAATGAAGCAATCAACCAAACATCTCTTGTGATGCATAGACAACATATAAAAATCCATCATCATCTTTGTCATCCTTATAGACATCACCAATTACTGTTGACGCACAAGCCATACTCTTTTGGTTGACAAGAAGGAAGAGTGATTGTGATGATGATAGTTGCAACCTTTTCCTAATGATCAAAAATACTTATAAATAACCTATAATGTCCTAGATGAGATTGCTGGCAATTTTCTTATGGCTATAATATGATTTAATTGCATTTTTAAACATATCATGAATAGTCTAGGGCATAACAGTGATAATTCAAGAACAGCAAAGTGGAACAATAAATGGGAGGGAGACTTCATTGTAGAATGATTGGAAAAATAGTATAGACCTGTAGTATGAAGATGAGACAACTTGTGTAAATTCATAGCATATTTACATTATACTTACACATGCTAAGTACTGATTTATTTCAACTACACCTATAAAATCATGAACGGTAGCACTGTATAATGGGTGACTCTCAACAGTTATAATGATGGGTAAAATGGTTTTAAATATAATCTACACAAGTGACAGACATTGTGACTGTGAGTTCATTGCATTCTCAATGTCATCCAAGAAGTGTGCAATGTCTCAATTGCATCAAGAGATTCAGTTATGCTACAAGGATCAATCTCTCTTTATGACCTATCAACTGAATCTTTAGGATACAACAATGGAAATTTAGTTCTAATAGTTTACACTACTGGAGATGTGGTCATTCACTGCATCTGTTAGTGTCAGTTTCCTGGCAAGATATGTCAAAACTGTTACAAAAATACCAAACTGGCAGAAAATATTACCTTACAATGCTTGCAAGACTTCCAATTGTCATGTCAAAAGGTACCAAGTACTTTATTTTATCAAGAACTGGCAGGTTTTTTTCATTTTTAAATCGCTCAATTATTATCTACAAAAGATGTAGGGGTATCATGAGTAACAATATTTACTGCAAAAGACAAATATTAACCACTAACTATAGAATTAAGACTCTAAGGTGTAGAAAGGATTCAAATAAAGGGAGGGGGGCTACAAACTGTATGCCAAATGAACAAGAAGAGATGTCAGATGACAATTTGCTAGCTTCACTGTCTCCTGGTCCTTTTGGGTGGCAGCTAAAGAACTTGCCAGAATAAATTCTATGTCCATATGTGGGGGATGCGAAATTCACAGCCTCCCGTCTACCTCCTACGGCCATGATCAAAAGTAAAACTTTGTGGAGTTGTGATAGTTCGGTAGTCTCTATCATAGCGATGAGATTCTTTGTTACATCAAGTAATTATGACCACTTACTGGTATTTTGTCTGGATATTGAGCCATAATTGCCTCTGAATCCCTTTTCCGTGCAGCTATGAAAAATTGCCAATAAATAAAAAAAGAACTATTAGGGCCGAATATGTTAACTATCTTACGATATGTCAGCTACAGGAATATTGTAAGATATTAAGCGGCTAACTCTTAGCCACTGTTAGTAATACTGCCTTATCTGTATGCTTCAAAGTCAACGGGAAAATCAAGCACAAAGTATGGGCACTTCAGCATAACTATGGCTGTCCAGTTTTAGAGCAGCAGAGCATAACAGTTGTACAGCTAGTTTCGATAAAACTTTTTACAAAAGAAAGAGGATTGTATGCTTACGGAAAGGTTTCTTATCTTTGAATCGAACTGGCTGACAAGAAGACATCTTTTCTTCTTAACTATATAGTTCACCGTTTAGAAAGCCAGAAGTTGTCTTCTCTGTCACAGGCAAGGCAGCCTCTTCTGCTAATGTCGTAAACAACAGAAAATGATGTAATTGCTTGCTGTTGTTGAGAGCCTCGATTTAGATTCCACCTCCTTCCTAGAAAGTGAGAGTAGGAAGCATTTCTTTTTCCAGTGCCTCCACTTTTTTAAAACCGGGATTTCTTTGTTTTTTCCTTTTTTTCTGGTGAGAAATCTTTCTCAAAAATAAAGAACTTTCCGTTTCTTTCCCCTTCATATATATGTATATTGTGGAGGGACTGCATCACAAAACGTAAAAGTGCAGCTGCGAAGTACCAATTGGCACTTCAGCAGACAACACTGATATTTTAGAAACAGCGCCTCCAGGGGGGGGGGGGGATACAGAGAAAATTTTCACTATGTCCAATTTGAGGTCTTGGCAAAAGTGTTAATGGGAGTCCGAGGGTATTCCCGAGGAAAGTTTTGAGACCACGCCCTTCAGATTTGTTAAAAAAATTATGTCAGGGACAGCTCCTTGAAAACACCTTAGCGGTGAAAAAGTTATCCTTGACTAAATCTGATAAGTAAGCTTTTTCTTTCTCCTTCTTTTTCACTTTCATCACAGTCAGCCAGTCTGTACATTATAATATCAAAAGACGTATGTTGATTGGCAATCGATGGCTCCGAAGAATAACTAATATCATTTTGTATAGAAGAAAAGCAATGATAAGTGATTGGGCCACTTCATTGACATTGTCATTCATGTCAATTTGACAATGTGATGAATGCTACTTTTGCAAAACAAGAAATTTAAAAAAAAGCTATGCTATATTTGTGGGATATAAATATCCCAAAAAGATGTAATAAAAACGCGCAATTTAGAATTTTTGAAGACAGGAATATAATTCCAATAGCATACTTTTGAAACCCTGTTGGACCATTGGCACAGATCTGACGTGTTACAAAAGTGACCATGGTCAGCGCCGTGCCTGCCAAAAGGACTAGGAGACAATCGAGTTAACAAACTGTCATCCGTCATGACAGACCTTCTTGCTTATTTGGCGTGCAGTTTGATTTCCTCCTACACCTAACTGTCTTGATTTTATAAGTGAACACAAACCATTCCTATTTTATTGCCCAAGATTGAGGTATTTTTTTAAGGAGGATTTAGGATCGGATGACGTTTTTAATTGGAAGAAGTATTATACTCATACCTATTATTTCATTAGTTTCAAGGCTAATGATAATTATTGGCAATTCCACTTAAGAGAAATATAATAAGCAGCTTCATAAATGCCCGAGGGAAAGGTCATTTTAATCTTTTTGAGGAAAACGGCAGGGGTTCTTTACCCCAATACTATAATCTATAGTTGCCTGCTTGACGATAGTCACATATTGTTAGCATGTAATGAATGTTTATTTTGGGATGAAGCAAATTCAATTTTGGTGTTCAAAAGTAGCATTCTTATTTAACTTTAATTTTGAAAACAATGCCTCATTTTTACAGTTTCTCGTATGAAAACCGCTCAAGTTTTGAAATTAATATGACAAATAGTACAGGAACCAACCATGGAAATTGTACTTAACCTATTCCTTCTAGAAGTTGTGAAATATTCATCTATGTATGCCAACCTGGTGATGACACAGTACTTGTGATCTCAGATTTATTAATAATATACTGTATCTCCCAATATTTAGCCTAGTTTACTTGCTGTTTTGACATAAGGAGTGTGGGACAAAGCCAAACCATACCCAAAGTTATGCCTCTGCCTACAGAGCATTGTATACTGCATTATTTAGCAATCAAACATAAGAAGAAAATTTCATCTTCAGTTTAAAATACACTTATCCAATGCAAAGTATTTCTGAAAGGAAAAAAGGGTCATTTACGGATGAATAGTTTTTGTTCAACTCTAATGACCATATTGTTTTAAGCATTAGCTCTGCTCGTTTTTGCACGTGATCAAGAAGCCATTTTGGCACTCGCTTCAGGTCTCTCGCTGAACACGTACTCGATCTATGCTTCTAGTATTTTTCCTTTTCGCTTTTCCTTTTCGCTTTTCCTTTTTAACCTTATATGGAAAAGTTTTGAACTGAATTCGTGTATTGTTTTTGCAAGTGTAAAAGTTGTACTGTCACAGAGAGTCGTAAAGTAAATTTACCGAGACCAGACGACAATTTTAGATGAAGTTTTAGACGTGAAGTTAATGGCTAAAAGTTGAGACGCCGTAACAAGTGGTTACACCATCACCATTTAATGTTTCTGCTGTAAACGTTCTTCTTGCTGTCTGCAAAGTTCTCGAAGAAGTCGTTACCCTCTCTGCGTCTGATGCTGCCATCAGGAGTTTGAGGTCATGGATGCTATCAATTTATTTTATATATTCACTTGTTTAAATATTCGAACTCATATCTGTGATACTCTCTTGTAAGTGGTGTTACAAAATGCATCATCATTTAAATCAATTCGAGGCGTCTTTTTCAATAGTGCATTCTTGTTAAATATTTTCTTCCCCACGACCTGTATTGAGTAGTTAATTAGAGCCAGTGCCTCAACTAAGGGCTTGTCCAAACCCCACTGTGTTTTAGGTGAAAGGAACAATTTCAGCAAATGCTATAGGCCCTTATTGAGCCCATGATCAGTGGTGTAGATCAGTGTTGGCAGTCAAAACCAGTTCCCATGGCCAGAACCAGTGTTAGGGCCTAAGGGCAGTGATAAAGGCCAAGCCGTTTTGATAGCCAACAACACTTCAAGTAGGGCATTGAATACTTGATTTAAGGTGGTACTGAGGCCATAGCGCTTTCACTTTTCCTAGCAAATGCACACTTGATAACTTTAAAAATCTAATATGGAACCTCATGAAGTCTAATCAATAATCAAAAATGAATTAATCAGTATCCTCCCACACTAAGACATAAAAATGGTGCTTACAGTTCTTTAGGTAAAATTTTTTATTTGACATCTGTCAAACCAACTGTAAGTCATCGATTTGGAATTGTATCCACATTTCTGCTCTTTTCATTGCCCTAATTATGCATGCAGTCTATGTATTGAAAGAAAAGCTGAGGGCCACGCTTTGCTGGAGCGAGCTCAATCAATTATGGTGCAAAGTAGATCTAATCGCCATGCAACTTTAAACAAACAAAGGACTAAAACCCTCAGCAGCCACCCCTGGTAGCTGTTTGCCGAGTTACCCAATTGGAAAAATGAACTTCTTTCCAACTCATGTAAGAATGGTGGTAGGGCAGCTGGTGTGTTGAAGTTTTTGCCTCTTCTTTATTATCAGAACTGAGTGTTAAAAGAAGCGGAAAGGATAAACTAGGAGAAAGTTATCATCAAAGGATAGAGAACGTAAATGAAGAGGTAACAGAAGAACTAAAACTTAAAATTGAATAGGCATAATGAAGCAAATGTAAAGACTATTTCTAAGTGAGGAAATGGAATAAAGTTGAGCTGATAAAGCGCATCACATTTGACAATGATACTTGCATCAAATTTTTAATATGCTGATTTCTATAGAACGATAATTAATTTAATCACCCTAACCCTAGTATTTAAAAATATGTTTATCATTAGTATATGTAGTAAGGCAATATTGTGCTAAGAATATGATGCAAATATTATATAGAGGAGAATATATATTAAAGTTGATCTTGGCATAGGGATTGTTACGTAAGCAGCACGTTAAACTTAAAACAGCTCATGAATAAATTGAAATAGAATCGTCATGTTTGTGCATTGATTTATTTCCATCAATAGATAGTAGAATAAGATTATTATCATAAATAATTTTCTTTTTAATTACATTTTTTATTCTATCTATGTACTCAATCGCTCTTTTTCATGTAAATAAATATCAATTCTACTGTTGTTTCTTTTTCAAGGTGATTGGATGTCCAACTTTTTTCAATTCTCCCATTTTTAAAGCCTTTTTCAATTCGATTCCAAGTGGGTCATTTAGCGATTTTGTGCCAAGTGTCTTTTTGCCTTTCCTTTTAAATTGTTTAACTCTTGAGGTCTTGAATATTCTAATATTCTTCCATTTATTCTGGGCTTTATTTTTATCGCTTATGATTTGCGTGTTTCTAACTCCTTGATCAGCTTCTTTGCCTTTTCTTGATATCTTTCTTATTTTCCCTTTTTTACCAAGAGTATTTTTCTGTATTACTTTCTCCTTCACCACAGAGTGCCCAGGTGGTATTGACTGAGAGGTTGTCAACACCTCGTACGGATTTCCAAGCTGAGAATTCGGGGCAATGAAAGGTATCGCTGGGTTAATCTCAACTGGTTGAGCAACTTTGGGCTGCATTTGTGATGATGTTAAAACTTCATAGGGGTTTATTACCCCTGGAACTAATTGATCAGGGGCAACTAAGGATGGGAGTCCTGGTTGAGTAGTTACTATACTGGGCGACTCTAATGCCTGAGTCTGAACGGCTGTCGCTGGAGCCAAAGGTAAAACATTGTACCCAGCGACATTAACAGGTGGCTTGAATTTTGAAGCTACGGAAGTTAGTGATACTGTCTTAAGTGGGTCAGCTACAAGGGCTTGGTTTGAAATTGGCATTGTACTAACAGACCCAACAGGTCCAGATCCTATTGGTGTTGATGGGGCGGGAATATTTGTCTGCGAGGGTACTTGTACGTATGACAAATTTGGCACTATGGGGTTAGTCGTTACTGAACCAGCCGGCCCTTGACCAGATGGTGTTGATAGAGACGTCATGTGGGACTCCGGTAATAAATCCATTGGGATCATGGGTTGTGTATTTGTTGCAATAACTGATGACACTGGAGCAACTGAAGCAACTGTTTGCAAGCCATCTTTCGCCTCGCCATTATCATTCTTATTATTCTTCATTGCTACACCTTCCAATGCTTTTTCGACATCTTTACCCAACAGTTTTCCAAGTAATTCTCCCGTTGTTTGCGATCTTGTATCACGAACTTGAATGTGTTGCTCTGCATTTCTGTCCAATCTGTTTCCCAGCTCTCCAATTTTTTCTGACATTAAATTTAGAGTTGAAGATAGGGACTGTTTGTATTTGTTTCTCTTGTCTTGTTCCAGCATTCTCGGTATGACATTAACCCGAGTGGATAGCTGTGTAACAGCTCCTTGCAATACACCAACTGCTTTAATGAATGCTGCCTTTTCGACATTACGTTGTTGCTCTTTCTGGGCCAGTGCTGCTACCAACTCACTATTTCGTTGCTCTTGATGTTGCAGCCTGGTTGTTAATGAGGCCATATATTTCTCAAGACTGTCCAACCTCCCCATCATTTGGTAATCCAGAACGACGTCTGAAAGAAAAGTAAGTCACTTAGAATGCAAAACTGAATTCATTATTTTCCTTAAAATTGAAAATGCATTTCTGTTACTAATCGTCGTTGAATTTGTCGCAGATGTTTATGATTAATCAGATGATTAGAGACTATGAAATCTCAGAAGCCGAATGTGATTGCTACTCCTAAAGCGAGAATTAAACAACCTGTTTGATAAATAACTTGGAAAATTGCAGTCTCCTATTAGTTGTTGAAAGATTGATAACCAAAATTTTATGGCAACCAGAATATTCTTCGTAATAAGGGTTTCTTCTTTCCTATTTCACCACTTTAAAGCTCCAGTATCGATGATGTGGTATTCAACAGGAACGACAATATAGAATGCTGTTATTTGCATCATAAATTTCATGGCTTATCACATCACCACATGTCATCATACAGTATGAGCAGCATTTTCATTATAGTATAGTAATGTTACGTAAGCAAGGTAAACTCTAATCGGAAGTATACAAATATTAAAATTATCCTTTCTTTAAACAGGATTAGAATGCAGCTTTTTTATAGTAATATATGCAACAATTTGAATTATAGATGGGGTTACATTCTTTGAGAAAATGCACATTTTTGCAGATTGAACGCAACCTTCCATCCCTTTTTAAACTATTATCTGAAGATTGACAAAATGCAACAATGATTGAAAAGTTTTAGCTGATACTTTCATTTAAGATGTTTCTTTACTCAATGCCTTTTAATGAATTAAGATGTTCTAAGGATTTCCGATAATCATGAACTTGAATAGGTCCTACCAATATGCTTTCATTTCTTGTAAAAGCAAACCCAGTTCTCCTGAACAGCAAGCAATATGAATGATTTGAGGACCAAATGAAATAGGCCATATGCAAGTGCTTCGGCACAATGAGTCTACGTGTTATGTATAGTACAAGGAAAGCCATTCAATGTGCGTAAAAAGATTGGTTTCCTACGGCTGATAATGTCCTGTTGTGTATCCAGTGTAGTGTCAATACCATTCTGCATACTTAGAAAGCCTATCCCCAAACTGGGTGATGTGATGAACCAATTTGCTCCTCTAGCAAGAGCCCAAGGATTTTGCCATCAAGGGAATAATTTCCTTTCGTTTGCAATACCCAAAATGCACAAAAATGTCACGAACTCTGCCACTATCAATATTTCCGCAAAAACAATGGTTGTACCTAAAGCTATTGTAATGAGATGTGTGAAATAAGAATAAGAGGGCCATGCCACTTTTCCATCTGCTGTGAAGGTTGTTTGCATTATAGCTTAAAGCAGAAGCTATAAAGACAGATGTCAGCTTCATGTACAAGTTATTGTAGTGTGAGCAACTAATTGATAGCATTGATTATTTATTCTAAAATACTATTCATGCTTGTTTTTTTATGATTGACGTAATTTAGTCCTCCAGCTGGGCATATATCTTAAAAATGTTTGTCTTCGATACTCAAAGATATGCAACCAGTCAACTGGAATGAATTAATAACTCATATAGAAATATATTTCAACCAATTGCTCCTTTTAGGTCGAATAATGCCCTTCAGAACAATGCTAGCATTGTGGCAGATCAATGCGACCGAGAAACAAATTGGTATTTATGTATAGTTAACTGTGTGATTTAAGCACAATGTATAAAATAAGATGTATGCTAACATAACCATACTTTTAGAGTCATGACCAGATCCATTATCTTGCAATATTTTAGCATGACTTTCTTCCATCACTCTTTTTGGCATTACGCTTTTGACTGGATATTGAATTGGATCGTCGTCATCCTCAAATGGATCAATATCATCATCTTCATCAAATTCTGGCTCCCATGTTTTAGATTCTCTTTCTGTCAATGCATCTATGGTGACTGAAGTAAAAACCAACGCACATACGAACCAATGCATTTTCCTTTCGCGGCAGATATAATTTACATTGCTGTAAAGAGTTCATGATATGATGTCAGTTTCAAAAGACATGTTTAATTTACTTTCATAAGTGAATGATACAGCCATTTTGAATCTCATTCTGACCTTTTTTCGGTTCTGAATCTCTGTAATTAAGCTGCAGCAGCTTGCTAAACAGGTTTGCTAACTTTGAGCAATCCTATGGCTAAACTATTCTACGGAAATAGCCTCAAAACACGAGATAAAGAATGTTGTTGAAAATTTCCATGTTGTCATAAGTGAGATGGGCAATGTTGTTAAAAGTTCTGTAAATTGTAGCTTTACCTGCCATGTACAATCTGATTCGAACTGGTAACTTATCAAACTGATAGTTCTCTGGCTCCAATGAGACTTTGTTTCTATTGAAGATCAATCTTAACTTTCATATCAGATTATAAACGTATCGCTATTTAATGTACTACGGAATGTACTGGCCTGTTTTCAAAAGGCGTTTATGGGAAAGTTTAACGACCCATTGAGAGCAACTCACCCGGAAGATTTTATCCGAAAACAACCCATAGACAGTACCAACAATAACTCTGTGAGATTCAAATAAACTGACATTTAGTTACACCTCTTCATGAATTCTGCTTTTAATTTAAATGGATTACATGAAAACTTGAGCATCCCTTATTTCACAAATGCACGATTTTGCTAAAGAACTTTCAAAGAGAGAAGCTCAGCAGTCTTAGAGATAAAAGAAGTTTCAACCACCCTGAGCTAGATTTTTGTTTATTTGTCGAGAATAAAACATCACTTTTGCAAAGCCTTCGTAAATGCTTTGGCCTCAAGGCTGTACTTTTGGGTGTAGTACTGGTTATCTAAAGCTCTTAATGATGAGAATGAAACACCTTTAAAATAGTCAATCGTTGTATTTTCGGCATGGTAAGTTTCTCTTTAGTCAGTGGAGTAGGAAATGAAATACTCAATGATAGCTGCCATAGAAAAATACTTATTTCTTAGTTTGAAGTCACTAGTGCGAGTAGAAGTGATTCCCTATTTTATATTAATACTATAGCCCACAATTACGTTAAGTTAAGTTGCGTGAACAAGCTTTCTGCTGGCAAGTAGTTCTTCTACTAGCAGAAAGCATTAAGTGAGCAAGCGACTAGTTAGATCTTTGATTTTTCGAATAATTCAGTTGCTTCCAATGCCATTCCTAAGCATTTGTTTAGTGACTTAAATCTCTTGAGACTTTACAGATATATGAGAGTATAAGTTCCTCCTAAATTTCACTGCCACTATCCCTGTACCTCCTCCCTATTTTCAGCCAATTCTCTGATAAATTTTATGTGGATTTCTAGATATGTTTAATGTTTAAAGCAGTATTTCTAGTTGTTTCCTTATTTTATAATCTGAGTTTAATTGAGTTAAAATCCGGATGAAGATGACGCAATAGGAATGATGCTGGACTCGATGAGGTCCATAAAATATGTCGGAAGTATATCTTGTAAACAATTGCAAAGGCCAAGATACGTCAACTATCTCATCTACAATGAACATTGGATGTAAGAAGAGGAGACCCAAAGCTATGGTAGACAACACCATGACCATCTTCACCGCTGCATTGTCTTCGACCTGATGATATATGGTTGTTCACGCTCCACTGAATAGGAAAGAATGCACTGAAGCATGTCATCACAGAGGGCCTCTAACTCGGTTTGGATCTTTCAATTTTGTAATAATGAAAATATATAAGTAATATAGACTAATACATAATGATTTCATCAAGCGACTAGAATAAATAAAATAAAATACTTGAGGAAATCTTATTGGTCTCAAAATCGAGGGTGATTCACGATTTTGGTATTAATGGTGACTTGAGCAGGAAATTTTCAAGTGTCGACAGTAACGAACACAAGGTATATTTATGTTTATCTCTTCATAATTTACTGTTAATGTGTGATACAGAGTTGTAATTGAAATACTCCAAATTACTTTGCCTCGCTCAAGCTTCACATAGGCAATGCATATTCCTCGACAGTTATATTCTGTAACAAATCGCTATACTATTGGCATAATATTTTATAGAACTTTTTAAGTACAGACATTTGACATTGAAAATGACTGCTTGCTATTCCTGTATTGCATTCATGTGTGCTATATTAATGGCGCTGTTTCGAATTAGTGTAACATTTTGTCCGTCCAACAGATCTGTCTAATGAAAATTATTGTGCAAAAGTTTGGATGTTTCAAAAACTTCCTTTTGTATCTTGAAACTTTACTTCATATTACAAGACTTGTTTTTGTTATTCGCAAAAAACTAATGTCTGAAAGCTCGCATAATAGCAAACAAATTCTGTTGGACGGACAAAATGGCAGCCCTAATTCAAAACAGCACCTAATACACTACTTCGATAACAGCTTTGTACAGCTTTTATCTTGGATCATTGCAAATAATTCAACAATATCTTAAGAGCTCTGCCTAAAGATAGCAGATAATAACGAATATTCTTGTCAACACTGAACGCAGGGTTTCAAAATCTTTGTGGAAGAAAATATCTCTCCTGCATTGGACACTTATGCCACGGATAGGGAAACTTTTGCATGAGAAAGCATCAAAGTAGATTTTTGAAAATTTAATGCTGTGAGACCCATTTAACATTTCTACCACTGAATAACACTAAATATATAAATCTTGAAGCAAGGCCTACAGTTTAAAGTGTAATGTGCATCTGGATTTGGTCCTTTTATCAAATGTGTTTTGCTGAAAGAAATCATTAATTAATCAATTATCTTATAGCATTAATGCGACTTCTAAAAATATTTCTAGTTACATGGATGGGCTATATTTCACAAGAATGCTGTGTACAGTCAATGCTCTATTTACACTATGAATTCTATGATTATGACAAAGTGTACTTGGAATAAAGCATATGTCAATGCGTAGGGAATAACCAACTACAAATTATCCTAAATCCAAATGGATTAATCAAAGAGACACATCTGGGTAGCGAAACATAGCTCCCTACTATAGGCCTGTTCACTACTCCTTATCTTGTGTTTCATCTCTTAATCTAAAGCTAATGCCAATGCTACATGTAATTAAAATACATTTCAGAATATGTCCTTAAAGCAATTACCAAGTACCTATTTTTCTTCATATTTCTATAGAGGAAAGCTACAAAAGGGATGTGATATAAGAAATGGACGAGTTTAAAAAATGGGTGCTATTGCTGCAATTTTTGCTTACATTTTGTCCACTTTTGTCCTTGAGTGCTCCTAAAGGTAACTTTAACACTTGGGTATTCTCTTTATACGAAATTGATTTCCTTATGAATTTATTTGACCCTAAACTTTGATATAAATTGATTTAATATATTTTATTTTTTAAAATGTTGATTTTCATTTTTCCAAGCTACCATCGTATACAAGATTGCAATGATAAATTCAACTAATTCGGAAAGTCAGATGTGTAGTGAGGTGCTCATATTTAGGCCAATGCAGCAATGCATTATGATGCACTTTTTTTCTTACTTTATAGCAATGAAATGCAGCTAAAATTACGTCGACTTTATGCGAACATATAAAATTGGTGAATTGAAGAAATAAAGTCAAATGCCGCTATCTTTCATCCCTCATAGACTCTTAAATTCCATAATGTTTCAACATAAGTTTTGTAAATTGCGAATAATACCTTTATCTTATACCCATAAGGATCTTTTTAAATTAATCGGCTAAATGTCTATTATACATTTAGCACACTACTTAACCTAGAACCAAGCATGGCAAAGGAAAATGATTGACACACAAATGTTTCAAAATTTGTGTTTGTGCTTCAACTAATTAACTAATTTCTGAGGAAATATCCTTTTTCTTCTAGGAGTCGAAAACCAAGAAGTTGATGGTAATATAATTGATGTTAAATTTGTTTCATTCTCATCTCATGGACCAGTTGAAGGAGCATTTTCTAACAAAGCAGAAAAACCAATACGTAATGAGTTGGATTCAAATGGACAGAGAAGAGATTTTCTTTATCCACGAAGTCCAAACCGGATTAACTATCCCATAAAGAACCTTTATCCCAAAGACCGAGATGACGAGGATGGGTCTGGTAGTGGAAGTGGTAAGTGCCTTGTATTTACATTAACATTTCATTGCTTCTGACAGGAACGCTCAACTTTTCTTGACGGAGATATGGCCTACATTCAAAAAAAGGCTCGTAGCCAAGGGGGGACAATGTACCCTGGGTTTATAAACTTTGACTCTGTTCCTCCTCTACAGAAATGAATTATATATATATATATATATATATATATATATATATATATATATATATATATATATATATATATATATATATATATATATATATATATATATATATCTATATTTCCAAAATTTCTCGATATTATAAACTTAGAAATGAGACGAATAAACACGACAATGTTTTTCAATTTACAAGACATGTCTCGGATTGTTCCAGTCCATCATCAATTGCTAAATACAATGAAAAACCTCTAGACCCGTAAATAAACGTTAAATCATCGATCGAATATATTGATCCAAAAAGGAATCAATGTAGCGAAAAGGAGTGAAACGGTTATAGAAAAGAGCTAAAATCTTAAGGAAAAGTTATAATGCTGAATCTGCTTATTTAAATCAGGCCTTTCCCAAAAGGTGTGCGATGCCTCTTTAGTTTTTAATTTATAATGGGTGCTTGCAGAATCCAACACTTTAAAACAGCTATCATTGCAAGCCTCTTTACAAACAGCTGTTAAAATGTTTAAAAATATTCGAAGTTTTATTAGTAAGTAAATGCTCACGCACTCGAGTAGATAGATGTTGGCTTGCTTCGCCAATATACACGGAATTACATCCGGCACATTTAAATCTGTACACTAAATAAGAGCGGAGCGATCTAGGCACATAATCCTTTACAGAGAGCAGAGTTTTATTCTTAAAGAAAGAAAGTGCTTATTGTTACAATATTTATTGACAAGCATAGGTATCTTACCTTGGGTAGAATTAAAAAAGCTTAAGATATGGCAGTTTAAAATAAACAGTAGATATTTGAGTAGGTGAAGTTGAGGTTTTAGAGCTACGAGCATTATCAAGATGCGATTTGACTACCCAGTTTACTAAATATTCGGGGTATTGATTCTTTTCAAATAAAAATTAGAGTTTTTTTAACATCTTCATTAAATTTAAGAATAGAATCATTAATTTTGAAAGCTCTATCTATTAATGTACGAATAAGACCAATCTTATAAGAAAAAGAAGTGATGCTGAAAAAATTAGTGAGTAACCCGGTAAAATTACTTTTACAATGTAATGATGTAAAGAGACAGGATGGGTCTTTATTATTGATAAAGACATCAAGAGAAGCCAACATCTTGCTAGGTTAGCGTTTCCTTCAGCAATGTATAACACAGCAAGATTAATAGATCCTTTAAGAGGAAAATTGCTAAATAAACTTGCCACACCAAAAGAGACCATAAATTTATTAGGCATATCGACACTCTTAAGATCATGAACAAAAGAGAAAGAATCAGAAATAGTATATGTATTAGGTAAATAAGGCAAAAGATAGTTGCAAAGATATTTAGCTAATTGATAATTATAAGTATTAATAGAAGATACAATAGGTCTAAAAGGTGATACAGGAGAGGAGTTTAACGGTGGTACAGCAGTTATACATATATATATATTTATATATATATATATATATATATATATATATATATATATATATATATATATATATATATATATATATATATATATATATATATATACATATATATATATATATATATATATATTTATATATATATGTATA